>CM072681.1:23144894-23232368 GCA_036884735.1 Huso huso | reverse complement strand
CTGATGTAGCCATTCGTTGCGTTCCTTATACTGTATGGGAAAAACTTTTTTTTTTTTTTTTTTTTTGTTTGGACGCTGCAGCAGACACTACGATAGTGTAAGAACAGTGGGGCTATACTCAATAGCAGCCACGTGGCGGTAGAACAACGCGTGGGGGAGACTGCAATGCAGGCTGCACGCACACACACACACACACGGTCTAGCCCTAAGCAAGACCGAGGCTGCAATAATGCGGCGTGGCCTAAAGGCCAACGCAACACGCGTCCCAAACAATATACAATAAAAAATATATATAACAATATATATATACAAAAAACCCAAATAATAAATATAATATAAATTATATATTATAATAATAACAATAAGAAAAGGAAGACGGGAGACCACGAAAGACGCGATGTCAAGCAAAGCGAAAGGAAAAATATATATTAACAAGAAAATATATATAATCCTAAATAACACAGTAACTGAAATAAACTCAGAGAAGGGGTAATTAACCAGCTTCTCAAGCGTAAAGCTTATCGAGTACAATCAGTTAACAAGCTCTATTATCTATTACCTACCGTACCAAGGCTGAAGACAAAAGAAGTGCATCCCGGCGCAGTTAAGTAAGCTCCCCAGGGGCGGGGCTTACACTGCAGCTGGCGTGGGCCTATCGGCAGCTTTGCTATAAAAGCTCAGCCTACGATTGCTGCCTGACGGCAATATCTCATGTTGATGGTTATTTTCGACTTGAAGGGAACTTCCTTTAATCCAGTGATCATGTCAAAATCCAGGTCTGCGAGAACATCTTTCAAAACTGGACATCTGAGAGCTAATGCAACTTCCAAGCAGGTCATCTGTATGAAATTATTTTATTAAGCTATAAATCACTTAAAGAAAAAATAAAAATCATGAATTTCCACACTTTAATTTTCCAACAGTGTAGATTTTATTTAAAGCTATTTAAAGACGTCTTCATATATATATATATTTTTTTAAATTTGTAAAAATCATCTTTTGAATGTAAAATTCAGATTGCAAAAGCAGTGGCTCAGTGTGTGAGGTTTACTGGTCCCAGTTTAATAAGCACACTGGTCTAGCAGACGTAACTGGCAGTGAAGAGAGACTGGGAGGCAGCATTGTCTTTCTGTCCGCTCTGAACGTAAGATCCAGTCGACGCCAATCCGTTAATCTGAAGAAAAAAATAATAAACCAATCAGTAACACACAGAGACACACACACATACACACAGAGGTATAGACATACATAGAGACAGACAGACACTGACAGGGTGAAGAACCCTCCTCTGTAAAGAAGGGTTTATTTTTGTGATGGATTTTGTTTCCAGGACTTGTTTTTTTTCCGGTGTTACAGAATATCTGTTCCCCCAGCAAACAAATACTAACTCCCCCCTAGGAACCTATATTTCACCTTGTGAATATTTGTTCCCCATTTTTTTTTGTAACAGGTCTTTGCTAAATCGATGTTAATAATTTGATTCCACCTTGTGTTTATGGAGGAGAAGGACCTTAGTGGTTGGTTCCAAGAAAACTCTTTTATCCGGGAGAAACCAAGCAATCATACACCAAAAATAATCTTTACAAGTTTTTATTAGTAATAATTGATTTTAAAAAATCTTTGAGCACATTAACAATAATGTAAACCATATGACAATGCCACCTTCACTTCACACAGTCTATAACAATTGTCTAGTATATATAGGGATGATACAATAAAACAAACTCTAAATCTATCAGTTTCTTATAGTAAAGTTAATTAAACTAGTTACCACAGATTATATTATTGCAGTTTATATAAAATACTTGGATCTATCAGTTTCATAAAAGTCTCTCCGCGTTCCAGCTCCAGTCTGCAGCGGAATCTCCTTCACAAGTCCGCTCTCCCTCTCACAATATTCCTCCGCATTTATAAAGGCAGTAGATGATTGACAGGGCGGGAGATCACAGCGAGCCGCTGGCAAGCAGAGCCGTGGAACGGGAGACGCGGGTGCTAAGCAACAGGGGCGTGCATTGGGCAGACAGTCCTTCAGCCAATCGGAGTTTCGTCAGTATAGTTCCATAGAGGAAAGAGAGAAAGTAGTTTAGGGGGTCCAGTGAAGCAAATACATCAAACCACACTCGAGATGAGAAATAATAATAAAGCTGAACAACAAAACACACATTTATATAAATAAATCAACACACACACACACAATAATATTTATCAAATAATAATATGAAACACAATCCACACGTGAATAAGAAGAAGAAGAAGAAGAAGAAGAAGAAGACCCTACTACAATCTCACAGTTTACGTTTCAAAGCTGGTAAAGGATTTACTATGAGTCAGGGCAGTACACGCTTATTAGTGACTGTATCCTGCTTACAGCGTCCACTCAAACAACACGGGGGTAAAAAAAAAAACACATTTTAACACGTAGTCACGTTATGGTTCTCTATATAATTTTTTTTTTTTTATATTATTATTATTTGTTTATGTAAGGTAGCAATGCGCTTCAGTAATATCTGTAATTACAGAACCGCTTCTGAATTAACTGCGCTGAACCGGCAGCTGTGAAAGGGAGACATTAAGGGCGTTCAACGGAGATCATTATCTTGATTCTGTGCAGAATCTGACCAGTTCATAGAAGATCATCGGATAGTGGTCAGATTCTGCACAGAATGATCTCCGAACGCACCGTGAGTCTGTCTTTATTCACTTCAATGCGCAAGCGCAGCTTTTAAAAAGAGATTTAATGCTGGGAAATGCAGTCTTTCTTTATTCACTTCAGTGCGCAAGCAGCTTTAAAAACAGAGGCGACGCTGGGAAATGCAGTCTTTCTTTATTCCTTCAGTGCGCAGGCGCAGCTGTGAGCAGGGGTGTAGGGATATATAAATATAGTCCTGTGGGTCTAAAGCTGTGTTCATGAATATATCACCACTTTCTGGGCGGCTGAAGGAATCCACTTCATCTAGAGCCTCACAACGCACCCAAGGCGTGGTGATACCTCATGATAACACACACACACACACACCCTGCCCCATTTATTATGAAACAAACATACATGTGGCTATGTTTTAATACAAAATCCATGCATCCATAATTCTGATTATTTATCCAAATAATCTCACAGCTAATTCTTTACAAATGAATCGTCTCTACATTTCTCGGAGTGCTACGTAGTGTGGTGTTATAGTTTAACATATGAATTATCAGTGCTATTTGAGTATTTAAAATATGGTTATCTTCAAAATTAAAATATCAGCAACGGTGTTAATTAAACAAAGCGCCTGACGCCGCCGGAACTTTCGCATTTTTAAATCCCTAACGGTCTCTGCTCAGCGGAGTGGAATGTTCAGGGCGGTTGCCCAGCAGCGTCTCCCCTCCTTCTGCCCGCCCCTCTCCCTCCTCTCGTGTTAAATCAGCTCTAATCGTGTTAAATTGAACACTCAGAAAGTGTCTATACTGTCCCACTCTACACAGTGTTAATTTTACACAAAGTGTTAGCTTTTTAACACTTTAGCAGAGTTACTGTAACTCTGTAAATAGTTAAAAATGAACACTGGCCAACACTGGTTATTGTTGCATTAACTCTACACTAGTGTAACATGTTCACAATCAACTCCATCAGAGTACATTTTACTCTGCCAGTTTTCTACCTTTCAACCCTGTAGGTTGTAAATATAAAATCAACTCTCTGTGTAACTTTTACTCTAATAGAGTTCACACTATAGGATGTAAACTTGAATTATAACCATTCCAGCCATATAATACCCCTGTACCCCCAATGTGTTTGTGCCTTTAACCTTAGTGTACTTACAACTAAAATAAACACAGCACAGAATCTGCTGTTATTTCTTTTAATCTCAACATGTACACCACATTCAACACGTGACATTACCCTGACTCACATTGAACAGGTAAACATGACACAACTTGTGACAATGTGTTCTCTATCAGTATGATACAAAAACAGTCTGATGTACGGCCGATGGTAAAGCAGCACTTCTACACATCAAAAACAAAATGCAAGTCATACAATGTGACAGTATGGGACAATGTATGCTCTCATCATCCGTGTCATCTTTAAAACTGTCTGTCATAAGGTCTATGGTAAACCAGGTCTTCACACATATCACAGTAAATGCATCACTTATTTCATCAATGCTGAATGCATTTAAGTGATCATCAAAACACAACGTAGCAACAGTCGAGGGTCAAAAGAAAAGCTTGGTCATCTTTTTACAATCACATTAATGATCTTCTTGAATACAGGCATTTCACTTTCTGTACCTGAGCAAACAAACATACCAATGTGATACTGCCCATAGTTCTTCACCCAACTAGTTGTGGAAACATCAGAGTATAAACTTCAACGCAATATTTCAGTTAAAATATCACTACCTCCAAACTGTTGATCATTTCCATTTTAATGGGACAAAACTGAAACCGCTGAAAATAAAAATTCTCCCAATGAAAAGCCAAATGATGCTGATGTTTCTTTGCTAAAGTCTTAGTCATGTTCTTAAAATTCTTAACAGACCTTTTGAAGAAGTTGTGTTTCCTTTCCAATCTCATGCACCATGTGTGTAGAAGTGGACCGATTCTGCAAACACACCTCGGATAATGTATCATGAAGTGGTGTTTGGAAATCAAGTTTCTATCTGGAAACAGAGACTTAAACAGTTTGTGGTGATCACAAATCAAATGCTTCAAATAATATGTCATACCATTTGTTACAATTGGTGAGAACACAATATTCACTGTGTCTGAAAAGGAGATTTGAATTCCTTCGGTTTCAAAACTTTTAAATCATTTGCAAGTGGCTTTAGTATTTCATCAAATCCATATTTCTTTAAGTCCTCTGAGTGAAAGAGAGCAACAAGATGAATATTCATCAACACAGAGTTCAATTTTGGTGGTAGGTTTCTTAAAATAAAATAAACACAGCCAAGTATATGTATTCCCTTTTTTTGAGCCTAAAGGATTGGCAGTTTCAAAATCGTCATAGTAAAGCTGAATCTGTAGAGCATATTCTTGCTGTGAAAATAGACAATGATTTCTGAAGTATGAACCATCATTAATGTCTTTGTAAGTACCTTCTTGATGTTCTCTTACCTGCTGGAAACTTTACACACTACACTGTTCTTAAACATAGACTTCAGAGTTCCTAAGATAGGTACATCAATAAACGTATCATTTACTGGAACTTGACTGTACACACCAGGTGTTCCATCTCGTGACAGCAAACCGCACTCCAAGAACAGGCTCTACAGGCTCAACTATTTCCCATTTTTCCTCAAAATACCTCTGCCGCTTGGCTCCTGTGTTCAAGACTGAGAAAGGATTTTCAAGCTGATCAAAACAATCCCCAACTTTTTCACCTAGTGTGGCGATCACATAAATGATGTTAAAAATACATCATCATCTGTTCTTTAATTAGAATGGATTATACCTGGCCAGGTTAGAATAAATTGTTCATTTCTGCCTTGTTTATTAGCCTATCTCCGTTTGGCTTAGTTGTCCAGGCTTGGGGGGGATTCATCGGGGTTCATTTTATTTCTTTTATCTATGTGAAGGCTCTTATATTCTGCCAGTTACGGTAATTGTTTTAATTCAAGCCACCTGGTTTCATTGATAAAAGAGCGATTGTGGGAAATGAGGGGATGGCCTGAAAGGAGAGCTGAGTGTCGTTTGCAGTTTTGTTGCGGTTTCTTTTTGCTTTTTAAATTATTTAAGCTTATCTAGAGACGATGTAACATTTTTTATGGAGTGTCACTGAGCTAATTGTCGCGAATACAGCTTTGAAATACCGTTCGTTTTATATGGATTATTTGAAACTGAAGAAAACAGATCGATTTCGTCCAGGAACAACGCCGCCGTCCTTGGACACACGGCAGGAAGGGGTGAGACGGTCTGTTAAACTTTTTCTTTTTAAGCTGGACAATGCTGGATTACAATTGTTTTTTTTTTCTTCATAGTACTATGAGTGTTTATTTTGATACTTTATTTTCTCTGGAATATGTTTTTTGCAAGTTTGTTTTGTTTTTTGAGCACGTTTGACTTTGTTTTTTGGATTGGCTTTGTTTGGTTTGTCTTTCTGCAATAAGGAACTTTATAACCGCATTGATTTACATGGACTGGTTAATTTTGTTAATACTACTTCATTGTGTTTCAAGCTGTTTTTATGAATCAGTTTTACCAGTAATACCCAGGGTTAACAGGGTCATTTTGACTGTTTACTGTATTACTTGTTGTTTCACTGCCAAAATATTTATATCAGTGTATACACTATGCATTCTATTGTGCTATGAGGTTTCTTAGAGCAATGTTTAAGGTATATTTTGCTTCCTTTGTATCGACATTGTACTGTTCTACAGTTTTTGCCACTATAAAAGGTTACTGAAGATTATGACACTCTTACCCACGAACTTTTGGTCCCATTATTTGCTGTCAATCAGTCTTTAATTATCTGTTTTTGAAAACAGTTAGTCTTGGCTTGTGTCTTAAAAGTCTGGTTGTTACAGAATTGGTGGCCCGTACGGGGACCTGGGTTACGTTTAGAGTGGTGTGTTATTGTTTACAGACTTTTTTAATTGGGATTTAAAAAAAAAAAAAAAAAAAAAAAAAAAAATGTCTGTATTAGGAAGTGAAACATTAACTCTTGAGCATTTTGATTTTGCTGCGGCTCCGTTTGTAACCAGACGTGAACCAGTGTCGGAACTGATTGATTCCCTAGATGAGCTTTATTTAGATAATTTAGAACGAGCAGAAGGAGAGTTGGAAGATAACCTGTCCCAATTGGAAAATGAAGGGTGTTAGATCAGGCCCTTAATTTATCAGTTGATGTAGATCAAGTGCGGGGAGAAGCTTGATGATTTAAGCAAACATTTTAAGGAGTCCCAGGAAAGTCAGATTAATAGAGAAGAGTCATTAAGAGGCTATATAGATCAGAGATTTGAGAATGTAGAGAATTATGTAAAATCTGCCCTTGCTAAGCTGGAGAGGTCTGTGGTGAAATGTTTGCGTCAGAGAGAAGAAATATGGCAGGAGGAAATGAAGCAATTAAAGAGACAGGCTAGTACTCCCTGCGTGTCATTTGGATCATCGTTAGCATTTCTCGAACCCAGCGTGGCTTCACATGCCAGAGAGGGAGGAACGTCAATCTACGTCATCGATAGTACAAAGAGAGAACACCAGTATGATGGCTGGTAAGCTCCCTATTCGAATTAATTTCCCAGAGTTGGGTGAGAAGGCTGAAGAGAAAGATGCGATTGGATACATTGAAAGGTGTGAAGAGTTTTTAGCTCTGCGCCCTTTGTCAGATCTTGAAATAATTGCTACCCTCTCTTCAAGTTCTTAAGGGTCCAGCCAAGAGTTGGTGGTTGGCGAACGATCAGACCATAAAGAATTGGGGTCAGTTTAAAACTATGTTCCTGAGAGCATTTCTACCTGCCGATTTTCAAACCATGATTGAAGACAAGCTCGTGACAGAGTGCAAGCGCCAGGAAAGCATACAAGACTTTGCCTCACGATTATCGCGCTCTCTGTATAAAGTGGAAGGATATGGAAGAAACAGAAGTAATACGCAGGATATTAAATAATTGCAATCCAAAGCTGGCCAGCTCACTGCGTGGTACTGTCACTTCTGTTGCTGAGCTCGTAAAAGTTGGAACAATGGTAGAGAGAGATTGGTCGTTTCAAAAGGAATATTGGGTTAAAGTCAACAACCAGTCAACTGAACGTTCAGACAAGAGGGAGCTAAAAGTTTTATGAAAAAAGCAAACTGAAGTAGGGTGGTGCAAAGCTGAAGATTCCCCAAGATGATACGAATATTCTAAAGCTTTTGGTCGCTCAGATCAGCATGGAAACATGCAAAGTCCAGCTTTGTTGGATACAGGCTGCACCACACCTTGATGAAGAATCAACTCTGGCAACAGATTCGAAACCTGGAGAGTCGCCATACCATGTGAGGAGCAGGTTTGCGCTGGCAGATGGGCGATTTTTACGGGCTGTGGGGAAGATCCTTCTGTTGTATAATTTCCATGGCGTCAAATGGAAAATTGATACTTATGTCATGAAGGACCAACATCTAATTTTTCCTTTGGTTTTGGGGCTTGATTTCCTTCAAAGAACTAATACAAAAATTGACATGTACAGAAAATCATATGGAGTTTGGCAGCGGACGGCTATAAGTATTGTCCATTCCTTGCGAAGCCCGAGGGAGGCAGTCTGGGATGCACAACGAAGCTCTATACTACCTAAGCAGTGCATCTACTTTGCAGTTTCACGGCCATTATTGGACGGAGGGGTTACACTTCAACTACGTTGCTGACTGTGAGGGAAGAATCCTTGTGCCAGGAGCGGTACAGGAACTGATAGAACAGTGGTCGTCCGTACGTCCAGTCTGGGAATGACTACGGTGACTAAACATTCTATTATTACTACTGATGAAGTTGCCACACGAAAAGCTTATCGGGTATCGCCACTCAAGAAAGAGTTGATTGAACAGCACTTGAAGAAAATGAAGGAGAAAAACCTCACAGAACCATCATCTTCAGCATGGGCAGCTCCTGTGGTCCTTGTGCCAAAAAAAAAGATGGCACTTACAGGTTTTGTGTGGATTACCGGCGTTTAAATGCAAAAAACTGTGTTTGATGCTCATCCCATGCCCCAAGTGCATGACATTTTAGAGTCTCTGAGTGGTGCTGGAGTCTTTAGCACACTGGACTTGCGCTCTGGTTATTGGCAAGTTGCTATGGCTGAAAGTAAAACAGAAAACCGCATTCATTACACCATTTGGACTTTATCAATTCAAGGTTATGCCATTTGGACTTAATAACGCAGCTGCTACTTTCAGAGGTTAATGGAGCGTGTTTTAGGAGAACTGAAGGCAATTGCTGTTTTGTATACATTGACGACATTATCATTTATTCACCAAATAATCAAGAACATGTAAAAGACCTCCAATGTGTTTTTTTAAAAATTACTTCAAGCCCATCTTACCCTTAACATGGAGAAATGTCAGTTCTTCAAGAAGTCGCTGAAGTTCCTAGGACATATTGTTCTGAAGGAATACGGGTAGATGCTGACAAGGTCAATTGCCATTCAAGAGTATCCAGCACCAACTAACATCAAAGAAGTTCAGCGTTTTTTAGGACTCGCTTGGTGGTATCACAAATTCATTCCACAATTTGCTGATAGAGCTGCCCCACTGAATAACCTAAAAAGGAAAGGAGTGCTGTGAGGACACCGCCTGTGAAGCTAGTTTTGAAGACCTCAAGAAAGCTCTTCAGTCATCTGACGTGTTGGTTCACCCAGACTTCACGTTACCTTTTTCGGATTTATACTGACGCCAGTGAGGTGGGGCTAGGTGCTGTTTTAACACAGGTGCAAAGGCGAAAAGTAATCGCTTATGCATCACGCCTTCTTAACGGGCTGAAAAAAACTACTCTACTTCCGAGAAGGAATGTCTAGCGGTGGTCTGGGGTCAGAAAAATGGAAGCATTACTTGAAGGTCCTCATTTTGAAGTAGTCACTGATCATGCTGCTTTATCATGGGCTTTAATGCAAAGCTTCTTCCGGTTGACCAGATGGACATTGAGATTGCAGCAATTTAATTTTACTGTTCTTTATAGGAAAGGAACGCTCAATGTGGTACCTGATGCTTTATCACGAGGTCCATGTTCAGATAAAGCTATCGTGTCTGTCTGTATGGACAGAGAACAATGTTCTTCTGATATACCTGCCACTCTGGATGAAATTGCAGAGGCTCAGGCACGTGATATGTCTATCAACACGTTGCCAAAGGAAGGACAGTCACGACAAGGTGGGAAACAAGAACGCATTTCCTTTGTGGAGACTCAAGGACTAGTATATAGGAAAGCACCCATGGGTGATGGTGGGTCACGATACCAGCTGGTGGTACCAACTTCGATGAGGCCAGCATTTCTGCAGTATTACCATGATAATCCACTCGGAGGACATCTAGGGCGGATGAAAACTTTACTCGCATTCTGAAAGTGGCGTGGTGGCCGCCTGTGCGCAGCGACACCTGGAAGCATTTAAAACAATGCATGATTTGTCAGGAATATAAGCCGTCCAATGTGAAGCCGGCTGGGTTGCTTCAATCTACCCATGTTTCGAGCCTGCAGAAATGATGGGCGTTGATTTGATGGGTCCATTCCCAAGAAGCAAAAAAAGGCAATACGCTTCTTCTAGTAGTCATTGACTATTATTCGGAAGTGGGTGGAAATGTTTGCTTTGAAGGACAGTAAACCATGAAAATTGCTCGCATTCTTATTAATGAAATTTTTTACGAGATGGGAACACCTCGTTTTTTGGTTTCTGATCGGGACCTCAATTCACAAGTCAGCTTCTAGTTGATGTCTGTAGACCTGGAGGGTTATTAAAAAGTTGACCACAGCTTACCATCCTCAAACCAACCTACGGAACGGGCTAACCGCACAATTAAGAGTATGATCGCCCCTATGTAGGGAAAACCATCAATGTTGGGATGAGTTCCTGTCAGAATTCGTTTTGCTATTAACTCGCCAAACAGGAAACCACGGGTTACTCTCCAGCTGAGCTTCAAGTCGGGCGTTGTCTTAAAGGGCCTCTTGACCGTCTCATTTCTGTGCCGCCTTTGCCTGGTTCAAAACAGTATTCTGTTTTGGAGCGCCAGCATCAATTAGCAGAAGAGGTGAGAAAGCATGTGCAGGGAGCTCAGGCCAAGCAGGCTAAATACTACAATGTTAATAGGAAGCAGACAAGTTATCAGGACAATGATTATGTCTGGTTAGAGCACACCATGCAGTCAGAAGCAGCAAGTAAATTTTCAGCTAAACTGGCACCTAGATGGTTGGGGCCCAGTTAAGATAATAAAAAATTGGGCCCAGTAAACTATGAAATACAGTGGATGAACCCAACTCAGAAGGTTGATGTGGTGAATGTGGTTAATTTAAAACCATATTTCGGGGCAGATCCCTCTGTACCCCCGGTGGGGGGGGGGGGGACTATGTGGCGACCGCCACATAAATGATGTTAAAAATACATCATCATCTGTTCTTTAATTAGAATGGATTATACCTGGCCAGGTTAGAATAAATTGTTCATTTCTGCCTTGTTTATTAGCCTATCTCCGCTTGGCTTAGTTGTCCAGGCTAGGGGGATTCATCGGGGTTCATTTTATTTCTTTTTTCTATGTGAAGGCTCTTATATTCTGCCAGTTACGGTAATTGTTTTAATTCAAGCCACCTGGTTTCATTGATAAAAGAGCGTATTGTGGGAAATGAGGGATGGCCTGAAAGGAGAGCTGAGTGTCGTTTGCAGTTTTGTTGCGGTTTTTTTTTTTGCTTTTTAAATTATTTAAGCTTATCTAGAGACGATGTAACATTTTTTATGGAGTGTCACTGAGCTAATTGTCGCGAATACAGCTTTGAAATACCGTTCGTTTTATATGGATTATTTGAAACTGAAGAAAACAGATCGATTTACGTCCCAGGAACAACGCGCAGCCGGTCCTTGGACACACGGCAGGAAGGGGTGAGACGGTCTGTTAAACTTTTCTTTTTTGCGCTGGACAATGCTGGATTACAATTGTTTTTTTTTCTTCATAGTACTATGAGTGTTTATTTTGATACTTTATTTTTCTCTGGAATATGTTTTTTGCAAGTTTGTTTTGTTTTTGAAGCACGTTTGACTTTGTTTTTGGATTGGCTTTGTTTGGTTTGTCTTTCTGCAATAAGGAACTTTATAACCGCATTGATTTACATGGACTGGTTAATTTTTGTTAATACTACTTCATTGTGTTTCAAGCTGTTTTTTGGAATCGGTTTACCAGTAATACCCAGGTTAACAGGGGTCATTTTGACTGTTTACTGTATTACTTGTTGTTTCACTGCCAAAATATTTATATCAGTGTATACACTATGCATTCTATTGTGCTATGAGGTTTCTTAGAGCAATGTTTAAGGTATATTTTAGCCCTTTGTATCGACATTGTACTGTTCTACAGTTTTTTTGCCACTATAAAAAGGTTACTGAAGATTATGACACTCTTACCCACGAACTTTTGGTCCCATTATTTGCTGTCAATCAGTCTTTAATTATCTGTTTTTGAAAACAGTTAGTCTTGGCTTGTGTCTTAAAAGTCTGGTTGTTACACCAGCACAACAGTATATATAGACACATTTTTCATTCACTCGGGTTGTTGTGTGTTCAGGGCGAAGGAACGGGAGAGAGAGGAGATAATCTATAGAGAAACAATTGCTTTCGTGGTACGTGTTTGTTTAGTGTTCGTCCCTGTGTGTCAGTGTCTGTTCGTTTTGTTTATCTGTTTATTTTGGCGTAAGTGCCGTGTCCTGTGTTTGTCTGTTCAAACCTTTTATTTTCTGTTCTGTTTATTAAATGCTGAGCGAAAGCATTCGCTCAGCTTCACCAAACCACACCTCTCTGTCTGTTTATTTCCTGCTTCTGGTCTGACGCCACCCACTCCGGCCGTCTTTGTGACACCCCCCTAGTTAACTCAACTCAATGAAAGGGATACTTAGGGTCAGCTGTTTGAGTACTTTGGTTAACAACCAGGCCTGATTTGGGCCAGCCCTGCCCAATATAAATCTGACTAACTTTGGCCCTTACCATCAGAGTGAAGTTGTCAGCACACAGGTTCTAGAGGCACATCATGCCACTAACAAAAGAAATTCCTGAAGACCTCCGAAAAAAAAGTTGTTGTTGCCTATCAGTCTGGAAAGGGTTACAAAGCCATTTCTAAGGCTCTGGGGCTCCACCGAACCACAGTCAGAGCCATATTGTCCAAATGGAGAAAGTTTGGGACAGTAATGAATCTTCCCAGGAGTGGCCGTCCTGCCAAAATCTCTCCAAGAGCAAGGCGTAAAATCGTCCAGGAAGTCACAAAGAACCCTAGAACAACATCCAGGGATCTGCAGGCCTCTCGCCTCGGGTAAGGTCAGTGTTCATGACTCCACCATCAGAAAGACACTGGGCAAAATGTGATTCATGGCAGAGTAGCAAGGTGGAAATCATTGCTCACTAAGAAGAACATGAATGCTCGTCTCAAGTTTGCCAAAAAGCACCTGATGACCCTCAAAAGTTCTGGAACAATGTTCTATGGACAGATGAGTCAAAAGTGGAACTTTTGGCCGACATGGGCCCAAGTTATGTCTGGCGAAAACCAAACACTGCATTCCACAGTAAGAACCTCATACCAACGGTCAAGCATGGTGGTGGTAGTGTCATGGTTTGGGGATGCTTTGCTGCATCAGGACCTGGACGCCTTGCCATCATTGAAGGAACCATGAATTCACTGTAGTTGATCTCTGTTTATCACGGGATGGGATGGGTCAGGATTTTTTTTACAGGACATTATGAGAAAGGAATTAAAAAAAAAAAAAAAGTTACAGGACGGGACGGGAAAAATTTGGACAGGACAGGATTGGAAATGATGACTCTTTCATGGCATGGGATGGGACAGGAACATTTTTGACAGGACAGGACTGAAGTTTCATTCCCGTGTCACTCTCTACCTCCCACCTCCCTGATAGCCAGCACACATCTCTCCAGAGAAATGAACTCCTCTGTCAGCTTGGCTTGTCCTGACAGCCCCCCACCTCCCCGATAGCCAGCAAACATCTCTCCAGAGAAATGAACCCTCTGTCAGCTTGGCTTGTCCTGACAGCCCCCCACCTCCCGATAGCCAGCACACATCTCTCCCAGAGAAATGAACCCCTGGCCCCTTAGCCCAGGTATAGTGCTTAACAGCAGGATTCATTACTCTCCACACACCCTCCTTATCATGCACTGTTAAAACAATAACCAGCTCCTTAACTGACCTGGGGTGAGGCTCTGGGCTATTCCTGTCTAGCTTGTCGTCAACTGTACATCGTTTGGTGCATAAATATTAACAAATACTAAATGTCTACCCTCTACAGTCTGCATTGTAGGGTTGAAAAAAGAGATGCACTGGAAAGTACAAACAATAGTAAAAATTACAAAAGAAAAGAAGCTTGTGTAGACTTATACATCATTCCTGTTTAGAGAGGCACGAACTTTGCTTATTACATTTTTTAATTGATCTCTTTCTCTTTGCTCCATGCCCAATACAGCTGCATTGCGTCTAATTTGCTGCGCAGAATTTCAGAACAATTTTAAATCAGGGCAGTGCTCAATAACTTGAATCCCTCTTTTCTCTTTAACGGAGTTTTAAAATGCCCGCATGCTTTCAGCACTATACCCCCCTCTCGCTTGCTGACTAGCCGACAGATCAGATCTAAATAAGGAGTCAGTATCACTGCCCCCGTCTTTGCTAAAATCACCACCACTGACCTCTGTGCTGTGTGTTTGAGCGCAGTCCATTCTCACAGACAGCTCACTCTCTGATTCATCAGCCCGAATGACCCCAGCCTCAGAAACAAGGCTGCGTTTCGCTGTAATACTGTGTCTGTTTTTAGCCTTTCTTTTCCCTTTGGAGAGTTTAAACTCACCCGCTTCTGTCTCTTTCTCAAACACTAAAACCGCAGCCTCATTCTGTTCTGTGATTCTCTCAAACTGTTCTCTCCCCTCACTACCCTGTCCCTCACCTGACAACCCCACTTCAGGTATCTCTCCAGCCCTGGTCACAATCACAGCTTCTCCCGTCCTCCTGTCTATTTCAGATGGTTCCTGCAACTCACTTTCACCTTCTACCACACCAGACTCAACCAAACCAGGTTGGAGCTCTTGAGTCTCTCGCCCGCTCTTCTATCTACAGCGCTGTGATCCGAGAGTCCATCACCCTGGCTCCCCAGGGGTTTCTTCCTCTCGCTTTCAGTTTCTCCTACAGTCCTCTTGCAGTTCTTCAAATATGCCCTTTACGGCCACATTTGAAACATTTCATTGTTTCAGAAGAAGCAAAAAAAGCGATGTATTCGCTACCATCCACCGAAACCTGAAAGCTACATTTAGCTCTCCATTCAGGTCGTTCAGAAGCATATATAACTGTCTTCTGAAAGAAACTACATGCTTTAACTCAGGGATTTACAAACCCAGAGGAATCATTGTAATGCTTGACATTATTTTTCCATGACGGCTTAGCTCTCTCACTATAAATTAGTTTTTTCAGAAAAGGAGAAATATTAGAAATTGTTATTTTTCTAGCGGAGCCACCAGAGGCAGAACAGACACTAGCGTCCGTCAATAACCAAACCTTGCTGAACAATTTCCAAAACTATTGTTTCATTACTCAGAACACGACAACAAACTTGTTCATACGTGAAGTTTCGACTTGATATTCTCACACCGGATTATTTTTCCAAGTTCGACCACACATTTCTCAACAGGGACAGACACATTCACTACAATTTTATACCATTTCTCTGTGTAATATTTTCAGAATTGGGACTTGATCCGCTAGGGACCCCCCCGACTTTGGCCATCACGGCCGTTAATTTATAAAAGACCCAACTATTAATCAGTTTCTTTTTACCCCTCACTCACTCTGAGCTCCGCACTCTGCACTCACAGAGGAGAACCCCTCACTCACTCTGAGCTCCGCACTCTGCACACGCAGAGGAGAACCCCTCACTCACTCTGAGCTCCGCACTCTGCACACACAGAGGAGAACCCCTCACTCACTCTGAGCTCCGCACTCTGCACACACAGAGGAGAACCCCTCACTCACTTGAGCTCCGTGACTCTGCACACGCAGAGGAGAACCCTCACTCACTTGAGTCCGCACTCTGCACACGAGAGGAGAACCCCTCACTCACTCTGAGCTCCGCACTCTGCACACGCAGAGGAGAACCCTCACTCACTCTGAGCTCCGCCTCTGCACACGCAGAGGAGAACCCTCACTCACTCTGAGCTCCGCACTCTGCACACGCAGAGGAGAACCCTCACTCACTTGAGCTCCGCACTCCGCACACGCAGAGGAGAACCCTCACTCACTTGAGTCCGCACTCTGCACACGCAGAGGAGAACCCCTCACTCACTTGAGTCCGCACTCTGCACACGCAGAGGAGAACCCCTCACTCACTCTGAGCTCCGCCTCTGCACACGCAGAGGAGAACCCCCTCACTCACTCTGAGTCTCCGACTCTGCACACGAGGAGGAGAACCCTCACTCACTCTGAGCTCCGCACTCTGCACACGAGAGGAGAACCCCACTCACTCTGAGCTCTCACTCTGCACACGCAGAGGAGAACCCCTCACTCACTCTGAGCTCCGCCTCTGCACACGCAGAGGAGAACCCCACTCACTCTGAGCTCCGCACTCTGCACACGCAGAGGAGAACCCATCACTCACTCTGAGCTCGGCACTCTGCACACGCAGAGGAGAACCCCTCACTCACTCTGAGCTCCGCACTCTGCACACACACTGCAAGCACTCCCGACAGACACAGCGACAGACAGACAGCATAAGTAGATAGATAGACAGATAGATAGATAGATAGATAGAAACATTTACAGTAATTCTACAAATAAAGTTATGAAAACAGTTCTTACCAAGTTCCTCACGAAGGCGCTGAGCAGCTAAAAAAAAGAATCAGACAGAACAGTGTGTGGTTATTTCAGCTCCGGTACAGATTAAAATGAATCAGACAGAACAGTGTGTGGTTATTTCAGCTCCAGTACAGATTAAAATGAATCAGACAGAACAGTGTGTGGTTATTTCAGCTCCAGTACAGATTAAAATGAATCAGACAGAACAGTGTGTGGTTATTTCAGCTCCAGTACAGATTAAAATGAATCCGACAGAACAGTGTGTGGTTATTTCAGCTCCAGTACAGATTAAATGAATCAGACAGAACAGTGTGTGGTTATTTCAGCTCCAGTACAGATTAAAATGAATCAGACAGAACAGTGTGTGGTTATTTCAGCTCCAGTACAGATTAAAATGAATCAGACAGAACAGTGTGTGGTTATTTCAGCTCCAGTACAGCTTAAAATGAATCCGACAGAACAGTGTGTGTTATTTCAGCTCCAGTACAGATTAAAATGAATCAGACAGAACAGTGTGTGGTTATTTCAGCTCCAGTACAGATTAAAATGAATCAGACAGAACAGTGAGTGGTTATTTCAGCTCCAGTACAGATTAAAATGAATCAGACAGAACAGTGTGTGGTTATTTCAGCTCCAGTACAGATTAAAATGAATCAGACAGAACAGTGTGTGGTTATTTCACCTCCAGTACAGATTAAAATGAATCAGACAGAACAGTGTGTGGTTATTTCAGCTCCAGTACAGATTAAATTGCAGTATGAAAAACACAACCATTTAAATGAACAGGATGTCCATGTGAAAATGAATCTGCTATCTGTGAAGTATATGAAACATACAAACTAAAATTGTTACAATTTTCAACATCCCTCCATAAGGAAATATTTATATTCCTAAACCTTTGTGTCCAATCCCCCACCCCAACTTTTTTAAAATTTAAATTTGAATAGATTAATTTATTTAACCAGGAGATTTAATTTATGAATTTAATTAATCAGCTCTCATTTACAAGAGGGTCCTGGAAACAATAAAATAACAATTGCAATGTATAAAAACAATTATATTTATTATTATTTATAATGATTTCTAGTGAGCTGGATTTCCGGTCCAGGGATGTCTTTATTTATGGGTGTGGTAGTTTAAGATACTGCTGCAGAAACCTGGAATGGGTTTTCAGCATCTCTTCATTAAGTGCTTTACTTACCCATAGGCTCAAGCTTTCTCTCCATGGCTAGAAGAAAAACAGAACAGTCCATATTATTGTAAACCTGTTTGAGATGTTTAAAATGCACAGAGCTATATGAAATGCCTCATGATAATGATAAAGTTCATACCATCCATTCTTCTCCATTGGATCACCAGCAGAAGAATGGCTCCAATACTGAGAGCTAAAGTCAAGAAGAAAGCCACCATCCATCCAGAGACTCCTGGGAAAAATCACCTGGAAAACAACACAGCAGCTCAACACACTGGAACACACACCCCTCCCAACACTGACCACACCCCCTCATAGTGAGCATTCCACACACCCCTCCCAACACTGAACCACACCCCTCATAGTGAGCATTCCACACACCCTCCCAACACTGACCACACCTCATAGTGAGCATTCCACACACCCCTCCCAACACTGAGCCACACCCCTCATAGTGAGCATTCCACACACCTCCCAACACTGAACCCACCCCTCATAGTGAGCATTCCACACCCTCCCAACACTGAGCCACACCCTCATAGTGAGCATTCCACACACCCTCCCAACACTGAACCACACCCCTCATAGTGAGCATTCCACACACCCTCCCAACACTGAGCCACACCCCTCATAGTGAGCATTCCACACCCCCTCCCAACACTGAGCCACACCCTCATAGTGAGCATTCCACACCCCCTGCCAACACCCTGAGAGCGAAAATGGAGGACTGCCCATAACCCACCACCCCCCCCACCCCCAAATATGTTTGATTCAGATATTGACTGGCCCACTAGTTCATGTGTTTGATTCAGATATTGACTGGTTCCCTAGTTCATGTGTTTGATTCAGATATTGACTGGTCCACTAGTTCATGTGTTTGATTCAGATATTGACTGGTCCACTAGTTCATGTGTTTGAATCAGATATTGACTGGCCCACTAGTTCATGTGTTTGATTCAGATATTGACTGGTCCACTCAGTCATGTGTTTGATTCAGATGTTGACTGGTCCACTAGTTCATGTGTTTGATTCAGATATTGACTGGTCCACTAGTTCATGTGTTTGATTCAGATATTGACTGGTCCACTAGTTCATGTGTTTGATTCAGATATTGACTGATCCACTAGTTCATGTGTTTGATTCAGATATTGACTGGTCCACTAGTTCATGTGTTTGATTCAGATATTGACTGGTCCACTAGTTCATGTGTTTGATTCAGATGTTGATGCCCCATCATGATGACTGTAATCTATGGTCAGTGTCAGTCAGGCTCAATCCACAAACATGTGATACTCACTGGATATGTGGAGTTTGGATTCCCAGTCTGGTTTGGGTGTTTTACTTCTAACCAGACAGGAGAACACGTTGGACTGCTGTTTGATTTTGATGTAGCTGCTGACACTGAGGAACCCCTGACTGTCACTCAGCAGTGTTGTGCTGGACAGTGATGTCACATTGTTTCCATCCCTGTCTCTCCAGATCACTTCAGGTTCAGGGCTCCACCCCTCTGATCTGCACACCAGCCGGGTCTGCTCTCCTTGTGTAGTGTCCATAGAGATTGAGGGCTGGGTCCCCAGAGCTGTCAGGGAATAGAGACAGTGAAACACACACAGACAGACACACCAGCCAGGTCTGCAGGATAAAGAGGTGTTATTTCAGATGAAAACACATTGTAATTTAGCTCTGACCTCTGACTATCAGTTCAGTCTTTCCTTGCCCATCCCAGTCTCCATCAGTGGCATAGCAGGAATAGACCCCGCTATCAGAGGGTCGGAGGTTTCTCAGGTTCAGAGAGAGAATGCCTTCCTCCAGCCCCAATCTAGAGAGAGCAGTGCGGCCCCGATAGTCACTGTCCTGATCATCTGTCCAATCCCTTCGATATTCATATAAATGAACCGGGATATTGATGTTCTCTCTGTACCACCTCACTTGCATGTCCACAGCACTGAGACTGGGGGTGATGTGACAGGGCAGGATGACATCTTCACCAGGAGAGGCGATGAGGGGCTGATCAGAGCCAACAACAGAGCTGCCATCTGAAAAACAAAACACTGGCAATTAGAAACAAACAAGCATTTACTCAAACAGTACTCTAGTAGAAGAAGCAGCGCACAGCTATGAGATATGAGCTATAAGCTGTGACCCTGGGAGCTCTACACTAAACATCCAGCTATGAGATATGAGCTATAAGCTGTGACCCTGGGACTTCTACACTAAACATCCAGCTATGAGATATGAGCTATAAGCTGTGACCCTGGGAGCTCTACACTAAACATCCAGCTATGAGATATGAGCTATAAGCTGTGACCCTGGGAGCTCTACACTAAACAACCAGCTATGAGATATGAGCTATAAGCTGTGACCCTGGGAGCTCTACACTAAACATCCAGCTATGAGATATGAGCTATAAGCTGTGACCCTGGGAGCTCTACACTAAACAACCAGCTATGAGATATGAGCTATAAGCTGTGACCCTGGGAGCTCTACACTAAACAACCAGCTATGAGATATGAGCTATAAGCTGTGACCCTGGGAGCTCTACTCTAAACATCCCGCTATGAGATATGAGCTATAAGCTGTGACCCTGGGAGCTCTACTCTAAACATCCCGCTATGAGATATGAGCTATAAGCTGTGACCCTGGGAGCTCTACACTAAACATCCAGCTATGAGATGAGCTATAAGCTGTGACCCTGGGAGCTCTACACTAAACATCCAGCTATGAGATATGAGCTATAAGCTGTGACCCTGGGACTTCTACACTAAACATCCAGCTATGAGATGTGAGCTATAGCTGTGACCTGGGAGCTCTACACTAAACATCCAGCTATGAGATATGAGCTATAAGCTGTGACCCTGGGACCTCTACACTAAACATCCAGCTATGAGATATGAGCTATAAGCTGTGACCCTGGGAGCTCTACACTAAACATCCAGCTATGAGATATGAGCTATAAGCTGTGACCCTGGGACTTCTACACTAAACATCCAGCTATGAGATGAGCTATAAGCTGTGACCCTGGGAGCTCTACACTAAACATCCAGCTATGAGATATGAGCTATAAGCTGTGACCCTGGGACCTCTACACTAAACATCCAGCTATGAGATATGAGCTATAAGCTGTGACCCTGGGACTACACTAAACATCCAGCTATGAGATATGAGCTATAAGCTGTGACCTGGGACTTCTACACTAAACATCCAGCTATGAGATATGAGCTATAAGCTGTGACCCTGACATCCAGCTATGAGATATAAGCTATAAGCTGTGACCCTGGGACTTCTACACTAAACATCCAGCTATGAGATATGAGCTATAAGCTGTGACCCTGGGACTTCAACACTAAACATCCTGCTATGAGATATGAGCTATAAGCTGTGATCCTGGGACTTCTACACTAAACAACCAGCTATGAAAGCTGGTGCATTAGACCCACTGGTCCGGAACTCAACCAAAGCCCCAGTGCACTGTTAGTAAGAGGTGACTGAACAGGCAAATTGAACTACAATTCCCCTTCCTATAAAAACAGGACATCTCTGAACTTGTGATCTTGCATCTCAGTGAATCTGTCCTGTAGGAATATCTTCAGGTTAGCATTAGTGATGTGTCTCTTCATCAGTTTCATTTCTACAGTCCTTCTCACCTTGTGTACTAACAGCTGGTAGCAAACTCAAGACAATGAGACAGGTCCTCCCCAGGAATCTCATCTTCCTTTCTCTGGAAAACAACACAAGTGTTTGAGTGACAGTGACTGCTTTACGGTATCCTCAGTTATGGTATCAGTAAGGAAAGAGAAAGGGGGGTTGGTGCTACACTGGGATAGATGTTATGGTATCCTCAGTAAGGAAAGAGAAAGGGGGGGTTGGTGCTACACTGGGATAGATGTTATGGTATCCTCAGTAAGGAAAGAGAAAGGGGGTGCTACACTGGGATAGATGTTTGCTGGTAAACTGCAGATCTTGTTTGATGATTCATCTGTTACTGTTTGTGTTGCTGACCTTAACCAAGTGGTTTACTAAAATGCTATTTAGATATGTGGTCTATATGATTGCTGTTATATTATATGAGAACTGATCGCCAATTAATTGTGAATATTTATATACATGATATTGGTGCTGTAGAGGTGTGTATCTTCTCTATTAATTGAGCCTTTAGCAGCTATTACAAAACTACTGATCTGGGTATTTTAGATTCAGTGCATTTGTCTACAATTGTATACTTGTGTGGCAGTGTGGAAATGCAAAAGCCCTGCCAGGCATGTGTGTGTGTGCGGGGAGGGGGGCAGGGAGGGAGTTAAAATCCTCCATGCAAAAACACGTGGGAATGTGGCTGGAGCGAGGAATTGAATAAATGATTAAATGATTCACTAAGGCTCCAGCCTCAGGTGTATAAATGTGTGATCACAGGTGTTAGTTAGTAAGGATAGGATTGATGTTGGTGTTAGAGGTGGAGGTGCGTGTTCTGTGTTCTATATTCCTTGTTCCGTGTTCCGTGTTGTGTTGTATTTACATCCATGTCTGTGTTTGTTTGCGTCTCCGTAAGTGTTTTTGTAGACTTTGTTTTGGCCATTGTGCCGGTTATTTATTAAAGGGCACATAAGGACCTTTTTATTTTATTGTGTTACATGTTCCCATGTGTTGCTACAACTGTTTACGTAATGTGCCAAAGAAACCGCCCCCTCATCAAATATGTAATCATGGAACTATATAAATACCCTCTTTCATTGACACCCTCATCGTTCAGTGTTTGTTTGGTCCCCTCCTCCCTCATCGTTCAGTGTTTGTTTGGTCCCCCTCCTCCTCATCGTTCAGTGTTTGTTTGGTCCCCTCCTCCCTCATTGTTCAGTGTTTGTTTGGTCCCTCCTCCCTCATCGCTCAGTGTTTGTTTGGTCCCCTCCTCCCTCATCGTTCAGTGTTTGTTTGGTCCCCTCCCCTCATCGTTCAGTGTTTGTTTGGTCACCTCCTCCTCATCGTTCAGTGTTTGTTTGGTCCCTCCCCCTGCCTCCTCCTTGCACCGTGTCTTGTCCAGGGGGAAGGTGGCCTCGGGTGCTGCTTGTCCTGCCCGCTGGCATTAGTTTAATCTAACTCATATATTTAATGTATTATAGTTTTGCCAACGCAGGGGCGGCTAACGAGCTCCAATGGGCAAGACCATGGACCAAATTCAAACAACAACGTAATCATTTACAGGCAGGTCTGTCTGTCAATTCAATAAATCATTCATTTCATTCCATTGGTGGCTGTCTCCTTTCTGAAATATATTACACATGAAACTGACTGACATAACGTAAATAATACCAAAAAATATGAATACATATTTACCTGTCTGTTCAACGATTGAGCTGCTCTAAGAAGGGAATAATCCTGAACACTTTCAGCAATGCTGCACTTTGTACTGTACATTGAACCAGCACTGCTAAACATACCCCACTTTATAGTGTAATAGAGCTATAAAGAATGAAACAAATATACAGGCAGTCGTAAAAGATGCACTCTGATTGCTTCGTCACTTTCCATGTTAAACTGTGACAATATCAAGCACAAAGTCACACTTCTGAACTGCATCTTAAACACGGACTGCCTCATATGGGTTTATATAGAAATCATAGCAGCTTTGCAGCTGAAAAACATCATGAGAATAAAACGGATCCCATTTACATTTCATCACAATTACTTCAGTGTCACCAGTGTAGCAGCAGCATGCCTGTGTATCACAGTTAGAACTAGTGATCTGATTATCAGCAGCCTGTCTGTGTATCACAGTTAGAACTAGTGATCTGATTATCAGCAGCCTGCCTGTGTATCACAGTTAGAACTAGTGATCTGATTATCAGCAGCCTGTCTGTGTATCACAGTTAGAACTAGTGATCTGATTATCAGCAGCCTGCCTGTGTCATCACAGTTAGAACTAGTGATCTGATTATCAGCAGCCTGCCTGTGTATCACAGTTAGAACTAGTGATCTGATTATCAGCAGCCTGCCTGTGTATCACAGTTAGAACTAGTGATCTGATCATCAGCAGCCTGCCTGTGTATCACAGTTAGAACTAGTGATCTGATTATCAGCAGCCTGTCTGTGTATCACAGTTAGAACTAGTGATCTGATTATCAGCAGCCTGCCTGTGTATCACAGTTAGAAGCTGGTTGAAATGGCTCTCAGTGTGTGGAGCAGTGCATGGGTTAGGGTTAGGGTTATAGAGAGAAGCTGGTTGAAATGGCTCTCAGTGTGTGTTGCAGTGCATGGGTTAGGGTTAGGGTTATAGAGAGAAGCTGGTTGAAATGGCTCTCAGTGTGTGTTGCAGTGCATGGGTTAGGTTAGGGTTATAGAGAGAAGCTGGTTGAAATGGCTCTCAGTGTGTGTTGCAGTGCATGGGTTAGGGTTAGGGTTAGGGTTATAGAGAGAAGCTGGTTGAAATGGCTCTCAGTGTGTGTTGCAGTGCATGGGTTAGGGTTAGGGTTATAGAGAGAAGCTGGTTGAAATGGCTCTCAGTGTGTGGAGCAGTGCATGGGTTAGGGTTAGGGTTATAGAGAGTAGCTGGTTGAAATGGGTCTCAGTGTGTTTGCTGTGCATGGGTTAGGGTTAGGGTTATAGAGAAGCTGGTTGAAATGGCTCTCAGTGTGTGTTGCAGTGCATGGGTTAGGGTTAGGGTTATAGAGAGAAGCTGGTTGAAATGGCTCTCAGTGTGTGTTGCAGTGCATGGGTTAGGGTTAGGGTTATAGAGAGAAGCTGGATTGAAATGGCTCTCAGTGTGTGTTGCAGTGCATGGGTTAGGGTTAGGTTATAGAGAGAAGCTGGTTGAAATGGCTCTCAGTGTGTGTTGCAGTGCATGGGTTAGGTTAGGGTTAGGGTTATAGAGAGAAGCTGGTTGAAATGGCTCTCAGTGTGTGTTGCAGTGCATGGGTTAGGTTAGGGTTATAGAGAGAAGCTGGTTGAAATGGCTCTCAGTGTGTGTTGCAGTGCATGGGTTAGGGTTAGGGTTAGGGTTATAGAGAGAAGCTGGTTGAAATGGCTCTCAGTGTGTGTTGCAGTGCATGGGTTAGGGTTAGGGTTATAGAGAGAAGCTGGTTGAAATGGCTCTCAGTGTGTTTGCAGTGCATGGGTTAGGGTTAGGGTTATAGAGAGAAGCTGGTTGAAATGGCTCTCAGTGTGTGTTGCAGTGCATGGGTTAGGGTTAGTGTTATAGAGAGAAGCTGGTTGAAATGGCTCTCAGTGTGGAGCAGTGCATGGGTTAGGTTAGGGTTATAGAGAGAAGCTGATTGAAATGGCTCTCAGTGTGTGTTGCAGTGCATGGGTTGGGTTAGGGTTATAGAGAAGCTGGTTGAAATGGCTCTCAGTGTGTGTTGCAGTGCATGGGTTAGGGTTAGGGTTATAGAGAGAAGCTGGTTGAAATGTCTCAGTGTGTGTTGCAGTGCATGGGTTAGGGTTAGGGTTATAGAGAAAGCTGGTTGAAATGGCTCTCAGTGTGTTTGCAGTGTATGGACAATGGCAAGACACAGTATTGAATCATTGCAATTGTAAGCAGAGAGCCTGTGGAGGCTGGCTAAGGCCTGTCGGATGTAAGTGAATCAGAGGCAAGTCCAGTCGACCCACTGCTGAATAATAATCCGAATCAGAACCAGAATTTCACTGACCTTTACTATGCTGTGGATCCCACAAGGACAGCAAGACAATTAAAAGAGAAAATGTACCCCACACTCAAACTCTCTGGTGCATATTATTAAAACAATAACGATAATAATGATAATAATAATAATAATAATAATAATAATAATAATAATAATAATAACCCTTCACTTCATCTGTAGGTAAGCCAGTGTAAATTTCATATCTTTCACAACATGGATTTAGCCCCATAGCATGAAGGCCACTGTATAAATGAAAGCTGTACGACTTTTGAATTTCAAAATTCCTCTGTCTGAGTACAAAACAATCACTTAACTGGATTTATGACTGTATGCTTGTTTTTTAAATTAGATTGCAGTTTCCATTGTAGTATCATCACATATGAACTGTGACAGGCGCGCCCCCAGAAATCTTTCACATGGTCCGCACAACTGAACCACACGACATCCCATCCCATGCCGATACCGACTCTGCATCGACCTGCAGTAAAGAGCTGAATTTCTGTTCGTTCCTGAGCTTCCCTTTCTAAAAATGAATAAACACAGCGCGCTGCCATCGAGACAGAAAAGCAACTACAGTGACAGCCAAATACTCCAGAATGACAATACAAGCTACAAATAAACCTTTCTGAAATACAGGCTTCAACTAGGGGAGAAACGAACTGGATCTACACTACAACTGATCAGGACTCATCCCAGCAGAGCCGATAACACAGGTTGTGTGGTCCAGTGGTTAAAGAAACAGGCTTGTAACCAGGAGGTCCCCGGTTCAAATCCCACCTCAGTCACTGACTCATTGTGTGACCCTGAGCAAGTCACTTAACCTCCTTGTGCTCCGTCTTTCGGGTGAGACGTAGTTGTAAGTGACTCTGCAGCTGATGCATAGTTCACACACCCTAGTCTCTGTAAGTCGCCTTGGATAAAGGCGTCTGCTAAATAAACAAATAATAATAATAACACATTTATTACACGTGACAAAACAGGCAGTTAAAAAAATAAAAAATCAATAATAATAATAATAAAAGGAATAAACTCTCGTGGCATGATAAATGACGAGACCTGCAGTATCCATGTCACCACAGAAGCCCGAGATACGATCACAGGTTTTTTATTGCACACTTTGGTGTCCTTTATGATTAGTTGAAGCCGTTTACAATAGCTTGAAAAAGCAGCACATGTGACCGTTTCCCTTCCCTTGTTTTTTATAATGCTTTTTTTGCCACTAAACTTTCTTTTGGTCCGTTTGGTTACCGTAGTAAATTGAATGTTCATATTTGTGTCGCGTTAAATACCCGTCTTTGCTTCCCAGTATAGCGTAATGTTGTGGAGTTGCTGTTCTGGTATTTGATGATATTCCTGTTTTCTTCATCTTCTTGCTGTTACGCTTTTTCTAAAATGTTTAGTGCGTGTTTATCACTCAACGTCTTTTTTCTTGTGGCAGCGTTTTCCTGATTTTCAACGAACACGTCTTTGTTTTCATCGTAACATTTTGAAACCGGGTCGTCATTTTCATGAAGTTCCAGTTTGTGTGCTGTTGTGAAATTAGTTTGGGTCTGGGGGTAACTTACCCTCTAATTTTAACACAGAGAGTAAAGTGTATTTTTAGGGGGTAAAACGCAACATTCCCTTGAAGTCCTGAGTAATCTCGATAAATACTGTACAATCTTTAATGGTAACGGGCAGCACTATTACCTCCTCAGGAAGCACCTTGATTCTCTTTCTTCAGGGGTTCATTTGTCCACCCGGATCACAGATCCGATACCTTTTTGTCTAAGAATTTTACAGTTTGCAAATGATGAACCGCATGAATTAATATTTTTCTAAGAAATAACTCTATATACTGTGGCAAACTACCTGAAGGGAAGTATGTTACAGTCAGCACTCACATATCCGACCCTATAAAATTTTGACTTCAGTGACGGTTAAACGCGTGTGATGCATATCTGATTATTTCATCTGATTTGAGGTGTATGTAGGTGAGCACGCTGTAACCTGCCCCCTCCCACCCAAACAACCCCCTGCCCTGCACACACGCACAAACATTGTATTTATCTTGCTCTTATTGTATTATTACTTGTACTGTAACACTTGAAATGTATTTGCTTACGATTGTAAGTCGCCCTGGATAAGGGCGTCTGCTAAGAAATAAATAATAATAACACACGCATGCACACACACTGACACACACACACATGCAAACACTGACACACTCACAGACACACGCACACTGACACACACACGCACAAACACACGCATACACACACACACTGACACACACGCATATTGACACACTGACACACACACACACAAATATGACTTGCGTTTGAAGAACTGTACAGTGAGACGTTGATTATTTCACTGAAATTTGTTAGCGCACGAGTTGGGGGAATAACACAGCAGTAAAAGTAAAAGACCTGTCCGTATTTTCAGAGAACACAAAAAAGATACAATGTCAAAAATACAGAGCTGAAAGGGCTGTGTTATAAAATAAGTAGGCTTCCATTTAGATGGTACTGGATTGGTTTTGTTGGTACAGTACTATATTTAACAACAGAAGTAGTATTTTAATTCAGAACGATATGATTCTGAAAAAATCACTTGCCAAAAGAGAGGCCTGGACAAGTGAACTGTAATACAGTAGTGTGGCCCCTGTGTGTAGCTTGTGTTATATGTTGTATGTGGTGTGTTATTGTTGGGGTATATATCTAGGTGCACAGGATATAAATTGGGCTTGTAGCACGAGTGTTGTAATATGTATTTAGGCACAGGGATTGCACAATCACTTCAGGTGCAGATAAAATGTGGATTAGTATGTGAGCACAGGGATTGCACAAATGAGTTCACGTGCTGGGATTCAAGTGAATGATTAATTAGTAATTGAATCCCAGCACAGCTGTATATATAGATGTGTGTTTGTGAATGGAGAACGGGTGTGATGATAGAGGTATAGATAATAAGATAATCAATTGCTAGGCGTGTTGGAGGACCAGCACGATGCTTGTTTGTTTTGTTCACTGTTTGTTTGTCTGTTTGGTTTGGCTACTGGGCCGTTTTGTTTTTGTAAAAGTGTTTTTGTTTGTTCAACCTTTTTATTTTCTGTTTTATAATAAACAGTGCATTTCATTCACATTTCACCCTCAGTACTGTGTGTCCTTCCGGGTCTGACGTCACCGCTCAAGCCAGCCTGTCACAAGAACATACTTTTAAACCCGGTACGTACTGTAGCAGTATGTACAATTCCCCATTAATGACACAACAGCAAAATGAAATCTAAATGCTACCCGTGCACAGAACTGCTTAAAACGTAAAAGGCAATGCAATTTAGAAAAATATTTAAAAATAACAGCATCCAGTCTTCAAAATTGCTCGATAAGGCCCTAATGTCACAGTTCACTTGCAAATGAAAATGCACAAAAGCAACGAAAGATCATAGATTAAAGAAATGCACAGTTTCACAGTATCTAAAACTGTTTAATGATTGAGTTTCACGTTACCGTGCCTTGCCTCGTTCGCTTTGTTTTTCGAGGAAGCGTTGTGTAACTGCCATGCACAATGAAACAGATTGATTTGCCATGCAAGATCCATTAGACATACTGAAACATCTCTGTATTATTTCAACACCGTTTGTTTCACAGCGTCTAGTCTAATGGATATTAGAAAAAGACTTGGATAAATTAAGTGCTGTGATTGGCTTAACAAGATCACATGACCGTACGGTAAGAATTGTCTTACCACACGGCTATGACATCATAGACCAACTTACTTACCTGATTGTGACAAAGAGAGAATGAATTCTTGTTTTAGATCTCCCTTCCGACCGGGTGAGGGCTGTGGAGAGGAGGAACAGGCAGAGCCACGGTGCGCAACGCCATCAACCCAGACGGGAGCGCTGTGGCAATCGCGCATTGGTCAACGGCGATTGCCCACGCTGCCCAATGGGAGCGGGACGGAGGCGTACAAAAGGGCGTGGCCGGGGCTCTGTTCCTGCTGGCAAGGTACGGTGAGAGACAGAGAGAGAAAAAGAGAAAACAGTGGCAACTCAAACGGAGTACAAATAAAGGGGGAAAAGAAATAAGAAGGACAGTTGGTTGGCACAGAGGTTCCTGTTAACCCCCTTGTTTTTATTTTACTTATTAGAGCACTAACGGGACGCGGGAGGCGAGACGGAGGAGCGAACCCGGAGTGCTACGCTGGTTCCGCCCTGTTTTAACTCAGGG
Source organism: Huso huso (assembly GCA_036884735.1). Taxonomy (NCBI): domain Eukaryota; kingdom Metazoa; phylum Chordata; class Actinopteri; order Acipenseriformes; family Acipenseridae; genus Huso; species Huso huso. The sequence goes on along the minus strand of CM072681.1, from coordinate 23,202,860 downwards.
AAGGAGGAAGGACGGACGATTGTTTTGTTTTGTTATTTTCCGTCCTCGTTGTTTTTGGTTCTTTTTTGTGAAGTTCTTTTCCCCCCTGTTCCTTTTGCTTTGTGGTTGCCGGGTTACACATCGTTGTGTATCCCGGCTCCATTATTATTTCTATTGTGGCCAAATAAAGCCGGGCAGCAGTAAAAGTGAAAATCGAGACTGGTTTCTTTTATTTCCCTATCACCCACTCAGCTACCTGTCACACGTGGTGTCAGAAGTGGGATGGACCCGCTGCTTTATCAGCGATTCTGAGGCGTTGGACAGCGGAGGGAGGCTGAGGAACGGAGGAGGGAGGAGCGGTACAGCCCTCATCGAAAGGGTCGGGATGGGGATGACGCCGGCAACCGCCCCGGATGGTGGCCCCAAGCCCCCGGCTCAGAAGATGACGGCGGAGGATGACCCCTGCCTACCTCGTAGCCTTCGAACGGCTGGCTACCACCGCAGCATGGCCCCGGGAGTACTGGGCAAGCCAACTTGGCCCCTGCTTGATGGGAGAAGCGCAAGCAGCATACCGGGCCATGACTGATGAAGACGCCAGCCAGTACGAAAGTTGGTGAAGCAGGCTATCCTCCGCCTTAATATCACGGGGAGACCCACCGAGTCCGCTTCCGGGAGTTCCAGCGACCAGCAAACACCCGCCCAGGGTGGTGGCCCAACGATTGTGCGACCACATGGCGCAATGGCTGAACCCCAGCCAGAAAAACTGGGATCCAGATGGGGAAGCCATTGTAATGGAACAATTTTGCCATGTGGTCGGGCGGAGACGCAAGCGTGATACGCCGGCACAATCCCACCACTCTGGAACAGGCCGTGGCCCCTGGCGGAGAATTTTGAGGACTCCTCGTGTCCGCCCGCACCACGTTGCTGGACTGCACCTCCTCCTCTACTAAAGGACCACCACCGAACCTCGCCCCGGACCACGACCCAGCAAATCACCAGCCCGTCTGGTCATCCAGCCCCCTTACCGTGGAGGCAGAGGTTGGCCCCAGCTGGGGTAGAATGGCTCCCCTGCCCCGCTGACATACCAACAGCGGGACAGATACGCACCACCTCACCCTCTGCCCCTCCAATCTGTTTCAGGTGCCAGCAGTCGGGACACATCGCGAGATACTGCCCGCCGCTATGGAATGCGATGGCTGCGTGTCACCTGGCGCCTGAGACGGGTAAGAAATGGGGAAAGGGTCGGGAGGGCCCGTGTATTGTTGATGTGGCGCTGGGGAATGTGAGTACCCACGCATTAGTGGACACAGGGTGAGCAAACTCTGATTCGAACAGCTCTCCTTGGCGGTATGTCGTGGCAGCCACAAGGCCAGGTGGCGATCTCCTGTATCCATGGGGATACGGCGACATACCCCACTCTAAAAGTATACTTATCGGTGGTCCGATGGCGCCACCTAGTAGTGGGGGTGGCCGGTTTACCACACCCAGTTATTCTGGGTCGAGACTGGCCGCAATATAAAGATTTACTAAAAAAGTATCGGCAGCCTCGACCACACGTGTAAACACGGCAGATTCCCGAGGAAAGGGAAGTCATTGGTACCGTTTTCCTTTCCACGCCGAACTATTTTCTCCCTTTTCCGTCCTAGGAAAACACGTGTAAGGAGAGACGGAAGGAAAAGTGAGGGCGATCGATGAGACACGGCTGGGGACTGGCGGGAAGGTTCTGATGGTCCCAAACGCCAATCGGAAGGGGGTGGGGACACAGTGTGACCGGGCGGGCGGGGTTACTGGACCCTCGGGGCAGAGACTGCTCCAGCCCCTGCCGATATCCCGGACGGTGGGCCTCAAGCGCGACCTAGTGTGGGAGCAAACAAACTACCCCACACTGGTGCACGCTGGGGAACAGGTCCGGTCTATTGAGGGTAAGGATGTTGATGGCATTGGGGCGCTGGTATATCCTCATTTCGTTGTAGAGGGCACTTGCTATATAGAGTAAACCCGCCCGGCACAGGACAGCCTGTCAAACAGTTGATGGTTCCCCGTCCTGTCGACCAGAGGTCATGAGGCTGGCGCATGACGCCCCTTTGCAGGACATCTTGGTGTTGACAAGACGAGGGACAGGATACTGGCTCGATTTTATTGGGCAGGGCTCTACACCGAGGTGGCGAAATATGTAGCTACCTGCCCGGACTGTCAGAGAGTAGCGCTTGGTCGAGTGCGCCCGCCCTTTGGTCCCACTGCCCATTGTCTCCATTCCTTTGAACGCGTTGCAATGGACATAGTTGGGCCAGTGCTGCCTTCTGATTCCGGCACACACATATTAGTAATGGTGGATTATGCAACGCGGTACCGGAAGCAGTTCCGCTGCGGTCCACTAGTGCCACTGCAATTCTGCGAAAGAGTTAAGTCAGATTATGGCTAGAGTAGGGATCCCAAAAGAAATATTAACTGATCATGGAACGAACTTTTTTATCGAAAACGCTACAGCAAGTGTATAAAATTCTAAAAATACGTCCCATCAGGACATCGGTTTATCATCCCCAAACGGATGGACTGGTGGAACGTTTTAACCAAACTTTGAAGCAAATGTTGAGACGGTTTGTGAGTCAGGAGCAGAAACATTGGGCTACTCTTCTTCCTTATCTCCTCTTCGCAGTGAGAGAGGTGCCTCAGAGCTCAACGGGATTTTCCCCTTTGAGCTGCTGTGTATGGCCCGGCAACCACGGGGCATCCTCGACCTGTTGAGAGAAGGTTGGGAAGAACACAAGGGCTCCTCTAAAAATGTAGTGCAGCATGTGCTCCTACTGCGGATCGCCTCGATTTAATTGGTCGATTGGCTCAAGACAATCTTAGATCGGCTCAACATCGGCAACAGCAGCATTACAATACTAATGCACGAATTCGAACCTTTCGCCAGGAGATAAAGTAATGCTGCTTCTTCCGTCATTGAGTCGAAACTGTGTGCTAAATGGCAGGGGGCCATATGAGGTGATACGGGCTGTAGGAGTAGTGAATTATGAAATTAGACAGCCCGATCGCCGTAATAAAACAGAAATTTATCCGTCAATTTATTAAAGCCCTGGAAGGCAAGGAGGTCTTATTCATAGCCCCAGGCGAGGTGGAGGATGACTTAGGACCCTGTATAGAGGCCCCTAGCCCCAGCCAGATTTCAATGGGGAACAGTTACTTCCAGATCAGCAAATAGAATTGCGTGAGTTGATCGGGGAATTTGGGGATGTGTTTTCTGATGTGCCCGCAGAACTAACCTTACCAAATATGCTGTTATTATCTCCAGGGGTCACTGTTCGAGAGGCCCCACCGGATCCCAGAAAGTCAGAGTGGCGCCCAGAACGAGGTGAGGGCGATGCTTGAACTTGGGGTCATTGAGCCTTCCAGAAGCGAGTGGTGCAGTCCCATCGTTATAGTGGCCAAAAGGACGGCACTAATCGCTTCTGTGTTGATTTTCGAAGGTCAATGCTATCGCCAAGTTCGACGCCTACCCCATGCCTCGGATCGACGAACTCCTCGACCGACTGGGAACGGCCAGGTTCATCTCAACTCTGGACCTGACGAAGGGATATTGGCAGATCCCTTTGACCCGTGATTCATGTGAAAAAACGGCATTTTCAACTCCAGATGGGCTGTTCCATTTTAAAACCATGCCGCTTGGGCTACATGGTGCGCCGCCGCCTTTCAGAGACTGATGGGCGAGGTGTTACATCCCCATCGTGAGTATGCAGCAGCGTATATTGACGATGTGGTTATATATAGCTCACCTGGAGAGTATGTAATTGGACTTGAAGCCGTCCTTCAGTCTCTAAGGGCTGCCCGCTGACAGCTAACCTGAGGAAATGTGCGTTTGCTAAATTAGAAACGCAGTATTTAGGATTTATCATGGGAAATGGACGGGTGAAACCTGTAGCCACCAAGGTCCAGGCTTTGGTGGATGCAGCTGTCCCCAAGACCAAGTCCCAGGTGAGGTCACTATTGGGATTGGCTGGTTATTACCGCGCTTTATCCCAGTATGCCACCGTGGTCAATCCCTGGTGGACCTCACTAAGAAATGTCGCCAAATTTAATCAAGTGGTCAGAAGAGTGTCAGGGGGTTTGAGACCATTAAACAAAAAACTATGCCAGGCTCCCTCGCTAATAGCACCAGACTTTAGCAAGAGATTCCTCCTCCATACCGACGCGTCAGAAGTTGGTTTGGGGGCAGTCTTGTCCCAGAAAGTTAACGGGGTGGAACACCCCATTCTCTACATCAGCAAAAAATGCTTCCTCGAGCGCAACTATTCGGTTGTGGAGAAGGAGTGTTTAGCCATTAAATGGGCAACTCACTCCCTCAGATATTACTTACTGGGACATTCATTTGATCTGGTCACGGACCACGCCCCACTCAGATGGTTAAGCACTATGAAGGATAGCAATGCTCGAATAACTCGGTGGTATTTGGCATTGCAGCCTTATATGTATCATATGGTGCATCGTGCGGGAAAGATCACCAAAACGCGGATTATTTTTCCGGAGGGGGTAATGGGGATGGTAGGTTTGGCCGAGTGTTCCTTCGGCTCCACTCTGAGCGGTGGGATATGTGACAAGAGAGAATGAATTTTGTTTTAGATCTCCTTCCGACCGGTGAGGGCTGTGGAGAGGAGGAACAGGCAGAGCCACGGTGCGCAACGTCATCAACCCAGACGGGGCGCTGTGGCAATCGCGCATTGGTCAACGGCGATTGCCCACGCTGCCCAATGGGAGCGGGACGGAGCGCGTAAAAAGGCGTGGCCGGGGCTCTGTTCCTGCTGGCAAGGTACGGGTGAGAGACAGAGAGAGAAAGAGAAAAACAGTGGCAACTCAAACGGAGTACAAATAAAGAGGGAAAAGAAATAAGAAGGACAGTTGGTTGGCACAGAGGTTCCCTGTTAACCCCTTGTTTTTATTTTACTTATTAGAGCACTAACGGACGCCGGGGAGGGAGGCGGAGGAGCGAACCCGAAGTGCTACGCTGGTTCCGCCTGTTTTAACTCAGGGAAGGAGGAAGGACGGACGATTGTTTTGTTTTGTTATTTTCCGTCCTCGTTGTTTTTGGTTCTTTTTTTGTGAAGTTCTTTTCCCCCCTGTTCCTTTTGCTTTGTGGTTGCCGGGTTACACATCGTTGTGTATCCCGGCTCCATTATTATTTCTATTGTGGCCAAATAAAGCCGGGCAGCAGTAAAAGTGAAAATCGAGACTGGTTTCTTTTATTTCCCTATCACCCACTCAGCTACCTGTCACACTGATCTATTACTATTACTACACCTTAATAGTAACAATTATCTAAACAGTGTCTCTGTGGGTAAAAATGTCAACATACAACTGAAACAGCATTTAAATCACCCAACAAACTCATATCTGTCACTAAGAATTACAGAATGAAATGGCTAATATACAGTGGTAGTTAATCAGAGAACAGAACAAAGAAACCTCTGAGGTAAGCAGTAACACTTTATTCAAAAGCCAGCTGAAATCACCACGCAAGTCTCACTCAGCATGTAAAATATAAACAGCGGCATCTACTTATTAAACTAAATATCGCCTTATAAAACTGACTAGTGAGGATGCAATGTTTAAATTAGACACAACAGATACATCTCACCACTGCCCTCCGATTTCAGAAACATATTTAAAACACAATTAAAATCTCTCCTGCTCTCTGCTGACACACCCGTTGGGTTTTTAAACACGGTCGGGTTCGGTATTGAATTCTATTGAGCTCGCCGCGGACCGGAAGGGCTGCGGCACTGCGCAAACTGACACGGAACTCGTTTAGTCCACGTGTCATCTAATGCTGGTTTACAATCGAGGGAAATGATGCCATCGGTGTGAAAACAGCCTCAGAAATGATTGGTCAGCTTGTGGTTGAAGGCACACCCTGTCGTGGGTTATTTCATACCTACACCCGACCTTCACCTCATGAACTGTAATGTTTTGACATGCAGTGTATTTCATCAATAAAATCATAATGTCTGTATTTCTCACTTCATTTTTCTTAAAATGACATATTAAGCTTAACGACAAAAAGATTGGCAGACTTTTCTATTTAAGTGTGAGTTAAGTGTACCATAACCTAAAAGTTAACTTGTTATTGTCTCTGTAATGTACACCACGCTGTTGTTTAAAGAGATCCGCACGTCCACGCATGTTCCGGGGAAAGAGGAAAACGCTGTTGAAAAAACTATCTTGCGGTGTGCACAGACAGGTTTTTGTTCAGTGGTCTCATTTCATTTCTCAAGATAATTCCAGGCGTTACTCTGTCATTGTAGTTGTTAGTTTTGCTCCAACAGCAGACGCGAGACTACAGGAAACAATGCGTCACTGGCCTCTACTCCCTTACCCAATAGCAGAGCTGCATAATGAAGAGCGCCCGCCTACCTGTCAATATCTGCAGTGGCCAGTGAGGTGAGAGTTTTACGGCTGTCGTTGGCGCATTTTTACATTTGTTAAAAAAACAATAATAATGTATTCATTTAAAAACAATTATTGTATAAACATCTTTTCAGGTATTCGAACCTATAGCAAAGAATTCAAATGTTAATTGTATGTAGAATATTCGAATATTTTGACTCACCCCTAATATCTCTCTCTCTCTCTATATATTATTTGTTTTCCCCTTATCCAGGGTCCCCCTCTAGTCGTTGAGTCCCGTGGAAATGTCCCCGTCCTCTCGGTTTAGCTCCAGGGATGAGTTCAATAGCCAGAGCGGTACAGAACGTCCCGTATCGTTTTCAATTGAACGCCCCGTTATTACAAAAAAGCGCTCTGTGACGTCAGCTAACACGCAGCCGCTGACTCTGTGGGCGTGTCAAAATGACGGAGGTGAACGAGCAGGGTGCAAAGCGCGCTCACATCTGAACAAAATATCTGTGTTAAGGACATGACTGTCTAGGCTTGTATCATTGTTAATGTGTAAATCTTGATTGCTTTTAAAAAGCGACGTTTTTCGTACGTTTCCACACGTACAAGAAGTAAACAGTCTTATGTTTTGTAATGGCGGCACACATTTATAAATGTTATTGTAAATAAATATAAACTTATACTGTAGTATTTTTATTACGTTAGGAATGTTAAACACTGTTCTTCTCATAGTTTTGCTACCCCTGCACAGTTATAACGTTTCTTTAACAAAAGGGGGGGAGGGAAGTGACATTAACTTTATTATTATTATTGTAAATATTACAATTACTATTAGTATTATTAAAATAAAACATGACATAGGCTACCTCGAATGTTGCTCGCTCCTTTAACATACCGTTCAATAAGACCTAACTTCCGCCTCGCAGCGCCACAAAAAAGCGCACGGCTTATTGAACGCGTTTTCAAAACGATTTGCACCCCTGCCAGGGCTGAACCCCACCCAGCACCTTTGCTTACTAAATATCTCGTTTATTCAAATACAAGAGTTAAGAACTTTCTATTCAAGATTCACGAACACACAGCATGTGTGTCTGTGTTTGACTTCTCTTTCCTGCCAGCACGAAGCGAGTCAGATCACTCTTCCCTAGCAGCAAATGACACTGCAGCCAGCGAATCATTAGGTAGCTTTGTGTTCTATATTCACAAGCGACACGATCACAGTACAAGTTACATTACCACAATTCATACATCTCAGTTCTCAACGTTTTCTCTCTCAAGTGCAATTACACCGTGTTTTGTGTGACAGGACGATGTCATTTCCACTGTTACATAGCTAGTACACATCCTCAGAAATGGTGTGTGGTTAGTTTCGCTCCATTATAAAATGCAGAGTAGGTGCCCGCAGCTGCAGTAACAGTGATCCTGTCGCAGTAGCCATGTTAAACCCCACCCAGCCTGTCAGAGTGCGTGTCTGCTCTGAACCACATGTTCACTTTCTACTCCATTCCTTGAACACAACAGCGTGCTCTAATGTCCTGCTTACCTTTAGAAAAGCGAGCCTGTCTCAGCGCTCCTCACATCGGGACACAACACGGGCGGGTTTGGAAAGCGCTTACTGTGCTCCTGTATGACTGGCTCGCTAAACGACTTGTGATTCATATCGAAACTGAAAGTGTTCTTCCTCTTTCAGTCAGAAAAAAAAAAGTCTGTGACAGGCGCGCCCCCAGAAATCTTTCACATGGTCGCACAACTGAACCACACGACATCCCATCCCATGCCCATACCGACTCTGCATCGACCTGCTGTAAAGTGTTTCAGTCGGTGCTGAATTTCTGTTCGTTCCTGAGCTTCCCTTTCTAAAAATGAATAAACACAGCGCGCTGCCATCGAGACAGAAAAGCAACTACATTGACAGCCAAATACTCCAGAATAACAATAAAAGCTACAAATAAACCTTTCTGAAATACAAGCTTCAACTCGGGGAGAAACGAGCTGGATCTACACTACAACTGATCACGACTCATCCCAGCAGGGCGGATAACACATTTATTACACGTGACAAAACAGGCAGTTCAAAAAATAAATTATTATTATTAATAATAATAATAATAATAATAATAATAATAATAAACTCTTGTGGCATGATAAATGACGAGACCTGCAGTATCCATGTTACCAGAAGCCCGAGATACGATCACAGGCTTTTTATTGCACACTTTGGTGTACTTTATGATTAGTTGAAGCCGTTTACAATAGCTTGAAAAAGCAGCACATGTGACAATTTCCCTTCCCTTGCTTTTTATAATGCTTTTTTTTGCCACTAAACTTACTTTTGGTCCGTTTGGTTACCGTAGTAAATTGAATGTTCATATTTGTGTCGTGTTAAATACCCGTCTTTGCTTCCCAGTATAGCGTAATGTTGTGGAGTTGCTGTTCTGGTATTTGATTAATGTTCCTGTTTTCTTCATCTTCTTCCAGTTACGCTTTTTCTAAAATGTTTAGTGCGTGTTTATCACTCAACGTCTTTTTTCTTGTGGCAGCGTTTTCCTGATTTTCAACGAACACGTCTCTGTTTTCATCGTAACATTTTGAAACCGAGTCGTCATTTTCATGAAGTGTCAGTTTGTGTGCTGTTGTGAAGTCAGTTTGGGTCTGGGGGTAACTTGCCCTCTAATTTTAACACAGAGAGTAAAGTGTATTTTCAGGGGGTAAAATGCAACATTCCCTTGAAGTCCTGAGTAATCTCGATAAATACTGTACAATCTTTAATGGTAACGGGGCAGCACTATTACCTCCTCAGGAAGCACCTTGATTCTCTTTCTTCAGGGGTTCATTTGTCCACCAGGATCACAGATCCGATACCTTTCTGTCTGAGAATTTTACAGTTTGCAAATGATGAACCGCATGAATTAATATTTCTTTAAGAAAGAACTCTATATACTGTGGCAAACTACCTGAAGGGAAGAATGTTACAGTCAGCACTCACATATCCGACCCTATAAAATTTTGACTTCAGTGACGGTTAAACGCGTGTGATGCATATCTGATTATTTCATCTGATTTGAGGTGTATGTAGGGGAGCACGTTGTAACCTGCCCCCTCCCACCCAAACAACCCCCTGTAATGCACACACGCACGCGCACACTGACACACACACTGACACACACACGCACACTGACACACACACGCACACTGACACACACACAAATATGACTTGCGTTTGAGGAACTGTACAGGGAGACGTTGGTTCTTTCATTGAAATTTGTTGGCGCATGAGTTGGGGGAATAACACAGCAGTAAAAGTCAAAAACCTGTCTATTTTCAGGAAACACAAAAAAGATACAATGTCAAAAATACATAGCTGAAAGGACTGTTTTATAAAATAAGTAGGCTTCCATTCAGATGTACTCGATTGGTTTTGTTGGTACAGTACTATATTTAACAACAGAAGTAGTATTTTAATTCAGAACGATATGATTCTGATAATATCACTTGCCAAAAGAGACGACTGGACAAGTGAAGTGTAATACAGTAGTGTGGCAGGGTGTCCCGCCCCTGTGTGTAGCTTGTGTTATATGCTGTATGTGGTGTGTTTTTGTTGGGGTATATATCTAGGTGCACAGGATATAAATTGGGCTATGTAGTACGAGTGTTGTAATGTGTATACACACATAAACCCACTCGGAAGCCCCTCCCTCGAGTGCCAGTGCAGTGTTTGGCTGTTCCTTGAATCCTCCCTCAGATGTGGAAATCAGTCTGCTTTCAAATCACAAATACCATTTTTATCTCAAAAATTTTACTGTGAACGGGAATGTTCAATGCAATGTTTATGGCAAATAAAAAAGTACAAAATATATGTTACAGTTTTTAGGGACTTTTTTTCACTACATGAACTGTAATATTTTGACCTGCAGTATATTTAATCAATAAATTCATCATTTCTGTATTTCTCACTTCATTTTTCTTAAAATGACAAATTAAGCTTAACGACAAAAAGATTGGCAGACTTTTCTATTTAAGTGTGAGTTAAGTGTACCATAACTAAAAGTTAACTTGTTATTGTCTCTGTAATGTACACCACGCTGTTGTTTAAAGAGATCCGCACGTCCACGCATGTTCCGGGGAAAGAGGAAAACGCAATCTAACTATTAAGTCCCGCTGTTGAAAAAAAAAAAAAAAACTATCTTGTGGTGTGCACACAGGTTCTTGTTCAGGGGTCTCATTTCATTTCTCAAGATCGTTTCAGGCGTTACTCTTTTTCGAAGCTGTTGTAGTTGTTAGTATTGCAGAAGCGAGACTACAGGAAACAACTGCGTCACTGGCGTCTACTCCCTTAGCCAATAGCAGAGCTGCATGATGAAGAGCGCCCGCCTGCCTGTCAATATCTGCAGTGGCCAGTGAGGTGAGAGTTTTACGGTTGAAGTTGACGAATTTTCCATTTGTTAAAAAAATAATAATGTATTCAAAAACTACTGTTGTGTAAACATCAAACCTATAGCAAAGAATTTGAATGTTAATTGCATGTAGAATATTCGAATATGGTGCCTCACCCCTAATATATATTAACAACAAACTATATATATATATATAGTTTGTTTTCCCCTTCTCCAGGGCCCCTTCGAGTCGCTGTGCCCCGGGGAAATCCATCCTCTTGGTGGACCTCAAAACAGTTCTGCACCAATTTTCAGATCGATTTGCATCCGTGCCAGGGCTTAACCCCACCCAGCACCTTTGCTTACTAAATATCTTGTTTATTCAAATACGAGAGTTAAGAACTTTCTATTCAAGATTCAAGAACACACAGCATGTGTGTCTGTGTTTGACTTCTCTTTCCTGCCAGCACGAAGCGAGTCAGATCACTCTTCCCTAGCAGCAAATGACACTGCAGCCAGCGAATCATTAGGCAGCTTTGTGTTCTATATTCACAAGCGACACGATCACAGTACAAGTTACATTACCACAATTCATACATCTCAGTTCTCAGCGTTTTCTCTCTCAAGTGCAATTACACCATGTTTTGTGTGACAGGACGATGTCATTTCCACTGTTACATAGCTAGTACAAATCCTCAGAAATGGTGTGTGGTTAGTTTCGCTCCATTATAAAATGCAGAGTAGGTGCCCGCAGCTGCAGTAACAGTGATCCTGTCGCAGTAGCCATGTTAAACCCCACCCAGCCTGTCAGAGTGCGTGTCTGCTCTGAACCACATGTTCACTTTCTACTCCATTCCTTGAACACAACAGCGTGCTCTAATGTCCTGCTTACCTTTAGAAAAGCGAGCCTGTCTCAGCGCTCCTCACATCGGGACACAACACGGGCGGGTTTGGAAAGCGCTTACTGTGCTCCTGTATGACTGGCTCGCTGAACGACTTGTGATTCATATCCAAACTGAAAGTGTTCTTCCTCTTTCCTCCACGTCCCGGGAAAACTGGGATTGTTCTCAGACTTCATTTTTCGTCCTGGTCAGGATCAGTAAAATTGTTAACTCGTCCCGGTTTTGCTATTGTTTTATTCACATTTTTATAAGTACTAAACTGTAGCGGTGTGCTCATCAAGTGACAGCACAGTCATTTATTATAGAAAAAATATAGAGAGAGACATTCATAGATTACTTGTTTAATCATTCTGATTATGTGTTTAATAATTAATATTCGGTTTCACTTCCAGGAGCATGGCTATTTTCTATTAACACAACCATTGTTATAACTCATTTTAAACACACACACACATATTATATATATATGTAGTCATTAGGTTTAGATGTCACACTGTATTGATTTAGATATTCAGGTTGGATACCTCGGGATCCTTATTGAGAAGCCAGCGGAACTCCAGCGTTTCTCCGACCCAGTGAAGGAAGCGTTTGTCCCGGATAACCCCTCCCGTGATGAGCGGCGCTGCCATGACAACCTATGACATCACCCGCACAAGACACAACACGCCGAGTCATTTTTTGTTATTATTTTTTATTATTATTTATTTCTTAGGGCGACTTACAATTGTTACAAGATCTCACATTATTTTCACATACAATTCCCCATTTATACAGTTGGGTTTTTACTGGAGCAATCTAGGTAAAGTACCTTGCTCAAGGGTACAGCAGCAGTGTCCCCCACCTGGGATTGAACCCACGATCCTCCGGTCAAGAGTCCAGAGCCCTCACCTCTACTCCACACTGTATTACAGTAATACAGTATTAATACAGTATTAACGCTTTATTGTTTTCACAAAATAACATCAATAAGATTATCAGCTCAGCTGCTAGTGTGTGCTAAACACAATCTCAAATATCAGTGAATAGATACAGAGACAAGCCGTGGCACCAGCAAGAGGGGACAATGAAAGAGACAGTTAAAGTTTAAATAAATACATGAAGCAAAAATACATGTTGGTATATTTTAATCAAAAATCCATGCAACCATAATTCTGATTATTTATCTTAATTTCACAGCTAATTATTTACAAATGAATCATTTCTATATTGCTAAGTAATGTGGCGTTATAGTTTCTTAACATATGAATGGATGTTAGAAATCATCTATGTTAGTCTGCCCCTTAAACAGTTTTAAATATAATTTAGATTTAAATGGCAGTTAGTATATAAATCCATTTCTAAAACGGGTCGCATTTTGTAATTTAAATACGTATGAGCTACCAAAACGTATTTTTGTTTCATGTCGTTATTAATGTACTTATTTATTTAGTTAAACTGTAATCCAGCCTTACATTTTAATTGAAGTTACCACAGCGTGTCTATGCATGAATTACTGACGAGTAATATTGAGATTTGATTACACTAGCAGATCAACTGATAATGTAGGGATGTTATTTTGTGAAAACAATAAAATATTAGTATTTTAAAAAAAGAAACACTACAACATTTTATAAACAAATACATGATACACAGAAATGTAGCACATTTGTTTAGTTTTAATCTCATAACAAATATATTTATTATAAATACGTACCTTCTTTTATTTGTTGGGAAACGGTCTGGAACTGAAGTAAAGTGCTTTTTAATACAGTGCTATTTGAGTATTTAAAATATGGTTATCTTCAAAATGAAAATATCAGCAACGGTGTGTTAATTAAACGAAGCACCTGACGCCGCTCGGAACTTTCGCATTTTTAAATCCTAACGGTCTCTGCTCAGCGGAGTGGAATGTTCAGGAGCCGGTTGCCTAGCAGCGTCTCCCCTCCTTCTCTGCCCCGCCCCTCTCTCCCTCTCGTTGCTCCAGCTAGGAGTTCACATTCAGCTTCCTTAGATTATATAGCGCCATTCTTTACTAACTTTTACAAATGAGCTTATTGGAGGCTTTGTGTTTTTAAGATGGTTCAGGTGCAGTCCGGGCAGACTGACTGCAGCATCATTACAGTATACCGCACTGCGCTCGGCTTTGTGTGGAGGCTGATACACAAAATAATGAACGACTGGTAAAGAAATCACATGGATTGCTTTTTTAATGCTAAATATGTATCTGGTATTCTAAGTATTATCTACAATTAATAATTCAGCTATATTCATATTCAGAATGTGATACAGTATTAAGACAGGGTCCAGTATTAGAAATAAATAAACACGCTTTAAGAGAAACAGCAGTGATGTTTATTGACCATTCCCGTCCATTCTCTATATGTTTCTACATTGTGGTTACAATCCACAGGGACAAGGGACTCAGTGATGTTAATAAAAAAAACCTAGAGTCCACAATTAACCAGTATATTGAATGTAAAGAACACGTTCATGTCTTGCTTTCTCATAGCTGTTTCTGTGTGTATACACCCGTGGTGTTTATTGTGTGTGATTATCTTGTCTAAGACTCTGCATATTATACAGGGTTAGACTCCTACAGAAAACAGTGAGTGGACTGTGAAGTGTAAATCCTTTACCAGCTTTGGAAAAACGGAACTGTGCGATCATATTTGTCCATGCATAATGTTTATGCTGGTCTGTAAACTGTTGTTAAATTAAATGCTGTTTGTTTTCATGTGACTCACTTGCAGAAATTGAATGTTAAGCAAATATATTTTATTTAACAAGATACTCGATTAATCTGTAGACAGGAGAGTTTCGCGTGGCCGCTGCAGATCCACATTATAAACACACAAGCACAGCAATAGCGTTTAACGTGTTCGGGTTACGCATTGAAGTGAATAAAGAAAGACTGCATTTCCCAGCGTCGCTCGCTCTATTTAAAGCTGCGCTTGCGCATTGAAGTGAATAAAGAAAGACAGCATTTCCCAGCGTCGCTCGCTCTATTTAAAGCTGCGCTTGCGCACTGAAGGGAATAAAGAAAGACTGCATTTCTCAGCGTCGCTCGCTCTATTTAAAGCTGCGCCTGCGCACTGAAGGGAATAAAGAAAGACTGCATTTCCCAGCGTCGCTAGCTCTTTTCACAGCTGCGCTTGCGCATTAACGTGATAAAAAAAAGACTGACAGTACGTTCATTTAGATCATTCTGTGCAGAATCTGACCACTTTATCCAATGATCTTATAATTGGTCAGATTCTGCACAGAATCTGCAGAGAATGATCTCCGTGAACACACCCTTAATCAGCCTCTCAGTGCGTCTGCACTGGCTTTTCTGTGACCTGCTGTACTGTGCGGAGCAGGTGGGACACACGCAGAGCTGCATTGATTTCATTCAGGTTGCTAAAATCTACTTTTCAGCATTAGACGTAAAATACCAAAAATGGACGACAAAGCAAAACAAGCACAGTGTATTTCATCTGAGGATCGTGTCGAGACATTCCCCAAAGAAACTGTACATGCAGATGAAGGGAACTGTTTTGCACATCTTGTAAAGTGACGTAAAGGAAATACGATCGATCGCTAAGCTTCAAAATCCCACATTAAACAAAAGGCTACTACATATGGAGGATAATTTGTGCCAAAATTAAAAAATAAATAAATAAATAAATAAATAAATAAACAAAATTCGAAATAAATAATAAAAACCCCGCTTGCGTTTTAAAGAAAACCGTGCTGGGTTTAGATAACTGCATCGCATGAAAAGAAAATACAGCTGAATGAGGATTTTACGAGAATGGCGAGGGAGTAAGTACAGACATTTATTATAATAATATAGTACAATATTGAAGTTTAATATTCTGTTTTTGGCTCATTGTCCCGTTTTTCACAAACGCATGTTACCATACAGGGATGTCAGTAAAATTCGATTTCATAAAAATGAGCGCAGCATTAACATTGTTAATGTGGTTAAGGGACGTAAGGCTTCTGTTTACTTTGCAAGTAGCGTACAATTACATTGTACATAAATGCCGTTTCATTGTGCTTTAAACAAGTCATAAACGGCTGGTTTGTGATTTTATATTGAAGTTCAGTAAGATCATTAATGTAGCATTATGGATTTTGTTAACGGTAAAAAAAAAAAAATTATGTAAGGACTGGGAATAATCGACCCGCATAAGTGTAACCCTCTAAGTGTATAGCTAAATATTTATGAAAAAAGCGGCCATACAAGTAAGCGTGTTAAAGTGGGACTTAATACTACTACGACTAATAATAACGTAATATCAGAACTACTGATATATGCTTACTGATATTAATTTTTATGAAGCGCTCACTACAAACGAATGGGTCCAGTCTTTTTCGGTTTTTTTATTCTCTTTTAATCGCTGAAATCCATTTTACCCCCCTGTCTGGATCAGCAGGAATCCTGTAGAAGGAAACTTTATATTTCTGTCTAAAAGAATCGGGCATTACTGTAATGTTACCGCGCTCGGCATTTTGGTCATCTTCCACAGTAATACTGACTGTGAAAGAGTGTTCAGCTTGGAGACCAAAAACAAAACCCAACACAGAGCCAGGCTGAGCATAGACATGCTAAGATCACTGGTAACACACAAAGTCATGATGTCAGCGAAGCAGCAAGTGTGTCACACACAAAACTTTAGTGACACCTTGCTCAGGAAAGCCAAGTCAGCCACCTCTGAAGCTAGACATTCAAGATCTGAAAGTGCAGTTTGACCTGTTGGATTCCTTTCTGTTCCAAACAACTCACTTTGTGGATAGCTATTACATTTGGTGCTGACTCAGTGACTATTTACAAGTTTTTTTTCCTTTTTTGAAAGTGCTTTGTTTCTCTGTTTTTAGAAGCTTATACATTTCAATTTGTTATGTTTGACAGTAAATAAAATACCAACATACTACAAAAATGGCTATTTTCTGTACTTGAAATAATTTTCAGTTGGTATAAATTAAAAAAGGTTTCATCTATACTAAGGTAAACAAAATTAAATTTAAACTGAAACAATCATATCTAATCTCATTATTTTTTTACTGATAATTTCATCCTCTGAACTCTCCAGAGTGTAGCATTTAGCTGTTTGATACCCTAAAGCAATTCTGAGGCGAAGCCAAGATGTCCTCGTGAAAGAGTGCTACTCAAAAAGAAATGTCAAGGTTGGCAGGTCTGGGGCGTTGAGGTCACATTCCCTCTGGGCTCAATACAGCCTAAAGGCAGGAAAGGAAAAAAGCCTTTTCAGGGTCTTGGCCTCTGCAGAATCATTTCCACTAATTCTGTTTTCTGTGTATATTCAGATATATTTAGATGTGCCATTTTCATATTTCTTGTATTCCAATATTGTAATTTAAGGCTCATCCAGGTAGATTGTCTAATTTAGTTCATGAAAATATGTAAATTCATATCGAGGGAAGACTTTTTCATTCAATTGTTAACATAAATGAAAAAGCTGCTGCAAATGAGCATTGTACAGTTTAATTTGAATGATCTTGAACAAAGCTTTTGGGATGATGTTTTCGGCCGTTTAGACTCTTATTTTCAGGGTTATTAATCTCTGTCTCCAGCTCTTTTGTTTTGTAGAAGCAGTTTATGGGACGGACAGACGTGGGAAGGCCAGCGACGTGGAAGACCTCATCGCAGAGACGCTGAGATTCACGCCTCACACAGGAGGAAAGGAGCGACAGGTGAATCACGCTCATGTTCATTCAAATCTAAGTGAACGTACCTTTTTACTTGTGCATGTGCTTTCTCCAAACTGTCATTTTAACCCAACCCTTTTCTTTTCTAGGCAACTTCGTGGAACTGACAGTGAAGCCGGGCAATCATTCCTCTGAAGTGAGCTTTTGAATTCTTATAAACACTCTGGGTTTCAAGTTCAGTATCAGTTTTGGATGCATTTCTAATAAACCTCATGTGACCTCTCCATACTTGTGTGTGTGTGTTGTTGTGTACCTGGAGCTTTTGATATCTCCAGAATCCTCTCATGTAATTGGGTTAGTTGTGTGTTTGTGTTTTTTGAAGAGGCCGCTGCTGTAGGAGAGCAGGATCGGGAGATTGGCGGGTAGGATAGTAGGGAGTACATTTACAAGAGGGATCCTAATTAACTGTGAATAAACTCATCATTTTGTGTCGTTGGCAATGTAACCTGAAAGCAGTGTCAATGTTATTTTATAACATTAGTTACGAACGTTCTCGTAACGTTACGAAAACCTTCCAAAAAATGTTCTTTAAACATTACTTAATGTTATCCTGACTTTCGAATAACATTCTCATAACGTTCTGGGAACATCATCATGTTAGCTGGGTTACTATCCAATCTATTACTGACTCCTTGTGGTCATGATACGCAACTGCACGTCATTACATTTGCTTAACATTCAATTTCTGCAGGTGTGTCACGTGATACTAGTGTCGTGTTGTTTGTATACTCTTAGTAATCTAATGGAACAACCAAAAATATGTTTTAAAACAAACAGTATTTATTTAATTTAACAACATAGAACAGCATAAACATTCTGCATGGGCAAATGTGATCGCACAGTTTCGTTTTTCAAAGCTGGTAAAGGATTTCCTCGTGAGTCAGGGCAGTACATGTGCTTATTAGAGTGACTATATCCTACTTACAGCGCGTCCACTCAAACAACACGGGGGTAAAAAAAGTCCAAATAAATGATCCCTATCACGCAATTACGCGTTACTTTGTCACTTATATACGTGATATTTTTAAACACATATTTATGTGATAATTTAATTTCTCATAATTACGTGATAATTTGTATTTGCTTACGATTGTAAGTCGCCCTGGATAAGGGCGTCTGCTAAGAAATAAATAATAATAAATAATAAACCATAATTATGTGATCATTTTTTAACACGTAGTTACGTGATGGTTCTCTATCACATAAATACATATATATAAGGTAGCAATGCGCGTCCATAATATTTGTAATTACAGAACCACTTCTGAATTAACTGCGCTGAACCGGGCAGCTGTGAAAGGGCACCCGATACGCATGCCAGCGTCAGTGACACGCTGTCGCTGGAGGTGAACAGCGCTCAGTGCCAACTGGCGCTCAGTGTATAACACCTGTAACATGTTAAACCAGCGCTCAGTGTATAACACCTGTAACATGTTAAACCAGCGCTCAGTGTATAACACCTGTAACATGTTAAACCAGCGCTCAGTGTATAACACCTGTAACATGTTAAACCAGCGCTCAGTGTGTAACACCTGTACCATGTTAAACCAGCGCTCAGTGTATAACACCTGTAACATGTTAAACCAGCGCTCAGTGTGTAACACCTGTAACATGTTAAACCAGCGCTCAGTGTGTAACACCTGTAACATGTTAAACCAGCGCTCAGTGTATAACACCTGTAACATGTTAAACCAGCGCTCAGTGTATAACACCTGTAACATGTTAAACCAGCGCTCAGTGTGTAACACCTGTAACATGTTAAACCAGCGCTCAGTGTATAACACCTGTAACATGTTAAACCAGCGCTCAGTGTATAACACCTGTAACATGTTAAACCAGCGCTCAGTGCCGCACCGCCGCGGACCAGCAGACCATTGCAAGCTAGCAAGCCAATATATAAAGTGTCACATGACAAGTGTTCATGTGGTGTTTTAGCTTGCTGAAATCATCTTTAGAAACTTTATTTTTATTTTTGATGGCGCACATTGTAAGTGATATTCTGGAAGGGGAGACTCCCTTTTCAAAGCGCTAGAAACAAGCAATCAGCAGCGACAGTGCTTCCCGGCAGCTTTTGTCAAAATTCTCTTTTTATATTTATTTTCTGTTAACATTAGTTTATGGATAATCTTGTTTGCTTTTAAACCAATTAAATTGTTACAAAAGAGACTATTCTATAGTCGATTCATTTTAATTCCGTACATGGCCTTGTTGTAATAGTGCTCAAATACACACTCCCTTTTTTCTTTATATACTTACCCGAAACCTCGCTTAATATAATTTTAGGAAATGACATGTCAGCACTGTGCTTGCATCCAGAGCGCGTCTGCCGATGAAAATAAAAATACGGCTAAAAATAAAACAGTATTCGGTTCAACAGAGACAGTCAGTAGCTTAAAAACAAACAAGCTAAGTACTCCGTGTCTGTCTGTACAGTTTGAAATTTGAATGTGCCGCCCCTGCTAGCTCTGCGACGCCCCTGCTAGCTCTGCGACGCTCAGCCAATAGGCAGGGACGGGACGTTGAAAAGAATTGTGGGAAATGTGGGATCAGGCATAGAAGCAAAGGTATATTTCAAGGTCTTAAAACGACATTTCCCACAATTCCTTTCAACGTCCCGTCGCAGAGCTAGCAGGGGCAGCACATTCAAAATTCAAACTACACATACAGTCACGGAGCAGCTTAGCTTATTAAAATGAATGGACTATAGAATAGTCTCTTTTGTAACAATTTAATTGGTTTAAAAGCAAACAAGATTATCCATAAACTAATTTTAACAGAAAATAAATATAAAAAGAGAATTTCTACAAAAGCTGCAGGGAAGCACTGTCGCTGCTGATTGCTTGTTTCTAGCGCTTTGAAAAGGGAGTCTCGTCTTCCAGAATATCACTTACAATGTGCGCCATCAAAAATAAAAATAAAGTTTCTAAAGATGATTTCAGCAAGCTAAAACACCACACGAACAATTGTCATGTGACACTTTCTATATTGGCTGGCTAGCTTGCAATGGTCTGCTGGTCCGCGGCGGTGCGGCACTGAGCGCTGGTTTAACATGTTACAGGTGTTACACACTGAGCGCTGGTTTAACATGTTACAGGTGTTACACACCAGCGCCAGGAGGCACTGAGCGCTTTTCACCTCCAGCGACAGTGTGTCACTGACGCTGGCATGCGTATCGGGTGGAAAGGGAGACATTAAGGGTGCATTCACGGAGATCATTATGCGCAGAATCTGACCAGTTCATAGAAGATCATTGGATAAACTGGTCAGATTCTGCACAGAATGATCTCCGTGTTAACAGAGGAAGCGACGCTGGGAAATGCAGTCTTTCTTTATTCACTTCAATGCGCAACCCGAACACGTTACACGCTATTGCTGTGCTTGTGTGTTTATAATGTGGATCTGCAGCGGCCACGCGAAACTCTCCTGTCTACAGATTAATCGAGTATCTTGTTAAATAGAATATCTCTGCTTAATATTCAATTTCTGCAAGGGTGTCACATCCCAGCAGAGAATGTTTTCATAACATTCGCAAAAGGTTCTAGTTTGGTTACTAATGTTAGCCGAAAACCTTCTAATAATGTTGCTGTAATGTTATACATTTATTTTAATTTATCACTTTCAAAGAGTGGTGCACTTTGTGGTAAATTCCATATATATATATATATATATATATATATATATATATATATATATATATATATATATATATATATATATATATATATATATATATTTGTTTTACTTTCATGATGTTACGTGAGCTCATTATCCGTGTCATTGAAACAGAAACAGATTTCTGTATCGATGCAACAACCCGCTTATGTTATCCAACAACATTCTTGTAATGTTGCTGTAATGGTATGAATTATTCTCATTTAATTTCCTTACACTGTTTAAAGAATGATTTACTTGGTCCATTTATTATTATTTATTGTACGTGATAAGATAGTAATGTTATGGGAACGTTCTGAACACATTCAGTATAGTGTCAAATTATTTTGTCTGTGCATTTTTTCTCAACTTCAGTCCTGTAAAACACATTGGATAAAGTGATCTGAGCATGCGCGGTCGCCGCCCAACAGTTGTTCAGACAGACAGTGCTATACCGCCATTTTGAACTTGAACACTGCTGAACACATGTTGACAGGAAGACAGCGATTTCCGAAGGCAAGTTTAGTAATAATTTGACAATACTGTAACAACGAGGCAATGAATAATGGTGTGTGGGACTCTGTGGACTCCGGGGTGGGAATATCTTTTAAAAATGTAGCGCGAATGCCGTGTGTGATTGTGTGCAATGAGCGCGTACTGCAGAGCACGAGAGAAAGCGGTTGGGGTGGGTAGAACGCGCCAAGTGACATTATCATTCAGTCACATACACGTTCAGTACGCGCTCATTCCACACATTCCATGCATGCACACTACATTTTTAAAAGATATTCCCACACATCAGGTGAACAAGGCGTGCTGATCCAGACCACAAGACAATATCTGGTCGAAGGTTAGTGGTGGCAATCTCAGGTGGAAAAATAAGCCGTTGACCAACATCTGCCAGCATTTTCCAGTCTCTAGCAGCTTCCAGTTGTCCTGGGTGAGGCTTGGTTTTAACACCTTGTCGGTTGCTCTCCTGGACGGAGGAATGTTGTCTTTTGTGTGTAATGTTTTGATGGAACAGGTGGCAACTTATTAGTCATGTTACGCTTGTCTTCCAATGCTAAGGCCAAACATCGCAGCACCAGGTCATGGCGCCAAGTAAACCATCCAAGAGTGCAATCAAACTTTATTAGTAAGTGCAGAAGCAGAAATTACAGAATAGTTTTAAACAGAAACATCCTCGGCACGCTTTCTTCCCCAATACTTTACTTCTATACTACATGCACACCTCAGATGAGTACAATATTATTTAATTTAGCAAAAAAAGAGGTTTTTTTAACTCTGTTGTAAAGAATCCAAAACGTAGTTACGCAATCAATGTTGATAACGCATGGCTAAAAGCACAATAGATGCATATCAGTGATCTTTAAGTTTTAAAATGTTTATCATGGCTGTTAACAAGTATTTCCTCTTTGTTTAGTCTCACAAAAAACTAACAGTGTTTCACGTCAAAAGCCATGACATTTTTAACAAACTGATAATGAAATAGATACATTCTTACAATGTTATTTTTAAAAGGTAAGATTACAGGCAATCACATTATTCAATGTTCCATTATCATAACCGCTTAATCCTTTAGAGGGTCATGGTGAGCTGGCGTCTACCCTGGCAGGCACAGGGCGCAGGCAGGACTACACCCTGGATGGGACACCAGTCCATCGCAGGGCACCACACACACACACACACACACAGGGCAATTTAGAGTGACCAATCAACCTGAACAGCATGTCTTTGGACTGTGGGAGGAAACTGGAATACCCGGAGAAAACCCAGGTGAACACGGGAAGAACATACAAACTCTACACAGACAAAGCATAGAGAGCAAATTCTCAGAAAATCGGGTGATGGATGGGGGGCGATGGATGGAGGGAGTTCCTTAACCAAGTCAGTTTCTGTTTCATCCATCCAACATTTTTGCAGGAGTACTTCACTGTTTAGCTCTTGCTTGTTTATTTCATGTTAAACACCTCATTTATACTCTTCAGCGCTTGGTCCTTTGATATTGTTTTCCATGTCTCAGGGATATCAGCTGGCTGTGCGTGATATACCACTGCAAATTGTTTATTGAATGTAGTCAGCACGTACTTCCAGTAGTCAGAGGCTTCAATAGTAGCATCAGGGGTAATGCTCCAGTCAGGGTAGATTTTCCGATAGTCTTTGTAGGGATGACTGTTCCCGCCCGTATCACAAGAACAAAATCTGCCATCACTCTGTACATCAGTTGAGCATAATTCTACTGCCAGATGTTGAGAATGTGACCATCTGACCGTACCCAGCCCTTGTGGTCGATGCACTGATGCGTGGTGTTGTTTGTGGTCCTTGCCTCCTGCCTCACAGGGCACATTGCAGAATGGACACTGCTTTCCACAGCCAAACACCCTCTTGAAGAGCTCATCCTGTGGTTTGAATGGTAGACTGTCAAGTGTCTTCTTGATATCACCTCCCTGAGAATATTCCTCAGTTAGAGTTTTCATCAAGTCATCAGCATAATATTGAAGATGTTTAGTGAACTCCTCCACACTTGTACTATCCTGGATTATTCCAAGGTCTTTCGTGGAAATCACAATGTTACTGCTCAGATCACTGCAGACACGTTCAATGAACTTTGCAATTGTTGTGTTTGTTGGGGTGGTTGTGTTTGTTGTGTTTGTTGGGGTGGTTGTGTTTGTTGGGGTTGTTGTGTTTGTTGGGGTTGTTGGGGTTTCTTTCTTTGTTTTTTCAATACTTGCTTGTATTTTCTTTGTTATTGTTTCAAGACATTTCTTTTCTAAATTTAAGAGAGTTTTATCATTAGAAAGCTGCTCAGTAATACATTTAAATATCCATTCCTTGACAAAACCCTCATAGTTTCTAATGAAAGATACGTATTTATTAAAATCCCCTTCATTCAGAAGCTGCTTCAGAATGGAATGCTGGAAGTATGACCGGGTGCTGTATTCCACAGAGTGTTTTCCAGTCAGCATTTCATCCACAATATCTATCCCAAGGGCTTTGTTGATATACTGTCTTACTGCAGGCTTCAGGCAGCGCTCAGTGAAATCTTTAGCCTTCTTTAAGCTCTGATCTTTCTTGTGGTAAAGATCTATGAAGTCAGTACAGTACTGCGGTTTGCACTTTTCCAATTGTTTCAGGGGGTCGTTGACTTCAGTGAAATTTTTGTGCATCTTTTGAAATTCCCTGGCAGCAAACCCACCAATGTGCAGCTTTAGATCAACTTCAAACACGGCATTGGTATTCTTAATATCCTTCAACTTCAACTTTTCATCAATCATTTCTAACAGCTCTCTGGTATAAGTCTCATGGTAGTCAGTTGTACTGTTTGTTTTTTGTGATACAAATTCTTGGCACTGTTCTATTACAGATTTCACAAACTCATTTGCTTTCTCCAGGTAGCCTTTACTGAACACATCAGTGATGTATTTATTGTGCCATGCACGATCAAAGTGTTTATCAGTTACAGTAAACTGTGTTTTTCCACATTTAGTCAAATCTTTGATCTCATTTAATATCATGTTAACTGAACTCCCATGTCTATTTAACTGCGCTCTCAACTGACTGAAAACATTTAATACAATGTCTCGCTGCCCTAGACCTTTAAACTTCAGTGTAGACACCGTCTCTGTCCACATCTTCTCAAATTTACATTTCAGCTGCTCCTGAGATAAACTCTCCTTTTTTTCCCTGCACTGTTCTAGCAGTTGCAATACTCTTTTCTCCAGTATTGCTTTATGCTTTTCATTGACATCATGCACCTCCTTCATTCCTTTTTGAAAATCAATAGCTGCTGTCAACTTGTATGTCAGAGAGTTTTCAATTTCAATCCTAAGAGTTTTAATGCTGTTCTCAAAGGTGACCCTGTAGCTTTCTACAAGATTAACATGCCCCTCCTTACTGTCATAATATTTGAGCAGTTTCTCCAAAGTCTCCACTTCTTGTGTCGTCACCTTTTTAAGTGCTTCAGATTTCAGTGTGCTGAGCAAGTCATCGAGGTTTAAGGATTGGTTAGTGGCATTTGAAATCCTTGTTTCAGCGGTAGCCAGCCACTGGTACATGTGCTTTTGGAAGGACCATTCCCATGTATGATATTCAACACACAGGGTACTGTAAGCCTCGGCCACAAGACTGTTTTTGAAGCTGAAGATGAAATTCTCAAATTTCACAGCTTTCCACAAACTTGTTACCCACTCCAGGAACTCTTTAATATCTCCAGCAGGTTTCTGATCTTTGTAGCTTTTTAACACCTCAATCAAGCTCTTCTTGAAGTCATACACAGTTTCACTGTAGCCGGTGTTCACTGGAGCCATTGGAGGGTTACCATGCCACAGGCCAGGGATGTACCAGTTATTTCTCTCAGGATCATACTCCATTATATCAGTGAATTTTCTGTCAGTACCCTGTTTCTCCATTTTGGCAGCTGCCTGCGTCATCTCATTCAGCTGCTCTAAAAGCATCTTTCTGTCCCTCGTGTTTTTGTCGTGAGCAGAAACGTCTCCAACATTCTGGTGCACAAATTGACATTTTGGTTTCTTCCCCACTTCCTTCATTCTGAGAAAGGCGTGCACCACGATCTGTAGAATGTCCTTCATTTCTGTGGAGTTCTCCATTGCAATGTTTATTATTGTGACATCACTCAATCCAACCACCAGTGTTGCGAGCTCATTGTCATGTTCATAGCTGTCTTCTAGTTGTGCCAGTTCTGGAGATTTGAGACCTTCAGTGTCAATTACCAAGATAAAATCACACTTCAGCTCATCTTGAAGATCCTCCTTGACTCTGATTAACAGCATGAAGGCTCCCCGTGTGCATCTGCCACTGCTGACTGCAAACTGAACCCCAAACATGGTGTTGAGGAGGGTCGACTTCCCAGTGCTTTGGACTCCCAGCACTGTTACAACCAGCACCCTGCTCCTGTTCTGGAGCTTCCCATGGAGTTCAGTTATAATATCAGTCACCCACCTTAAAGGGATATTTGATGCATCTCCATCCACCAGCTCAAGAGGGAAGCCATCCAACAGCAGATCAGCTCCCAGACGTGGAAGATGTTGAAACTGCTCACGAGATTTATTACTGTCAGGAAATGAACTCACTGCTTCATAAAGCTGCCCCATCTCACGCATGAAATGTTCGATTCCTAAAGAGCTGTTTGATATTTGTTCATCCAGGACTGCAATTCTCTCCTTATTCTCTGAGATATTGCAACACTTTTCTTTGTATTCATCACGGAGAACGGAAAGTTCTGTTCTTGCTGTAGCATCCAATTTGATTCTCAACCACTTTAGAAAATAGGATCGTTCTTCTTTGCTTTCATTGGAAATGGCAGTGATGAAACACAGCATTGCTTCAGATGTATCAGAATTGATTTGCTGTTGTCTCAGTTTCTGTTTATCTGTTTCCAGAGTTGACTTATAGGTTTCAATAGGCTGGTCTCCTGCCTTCCGTAGTCTGCATTCCTCCTTTTCTATTTTTGACAGATCCTTCCAAAGCTTTCCATGCAAAGGCAACCGCTCCTCTTTAAATTGCACCACATTTTGTATTCCTGCTGTGATTTTTTCAGCGCTTTCCTTTGCATTCCGACATTCAGTGCAGTCTTCATCTACAGGAATCCACAATTCATGTGCTGCAGTAGACATGCCTTCAATTGTCATTTTCTGTGGACTAGTTTTCATGAAGTCATTCATGGTAGAACGCAATTTTGACACAAACTCTGCATCATTGGTTTGCTTGTTCTTAAACATGACATGATTTACATTTAATTTTAACTTTGATGCCAAGTCTTTCAGCAAGTTTATGTTTTGTTTTGTCATACTTGGAAAATTTGGAACCAAAAACAATTGGGCTTTAATATTTCCTGCAGAGAACAGAAGATTACACTCGCTCTCCTCAATGCTGTCAAAAAATATGAAGACTGCCGAGGATGTCTGACATAGAAGAGAAAACTGTGTCTGAAATGAACTGATGTCTCCACGAAGGTTGGCAACAGCTACAGGTTCTGGAAAGATGTCCAGGTTTGTATTTCCACAAGGAAGGTACCAGCCTATCTCAACTAGACCATTTGAAATTCTGCGTGGAACATCACCACACTCCATATCATGATGGGTAAAGAAATCATGGTACTGCTGGGGGTTACTGAGCATCTTATTCAGAATCTGAGACTTTGATAAACTGCATTCACCCAGCCTGACAAAGGAGACCATTGGCATGGCAGTGCTGACTATACTGCCTTCCTCAAACCCTTTTGAATCTGTTAATGAATGAGGTCTAAACTTCTTCACAATGTCTCGCATGGCCCACAGCATTAATGTGCACTGATTAGAGCTACTGTCAGGGAGAAGAAGCGGCACAGCAAACTGGCACATTGACATTTTCAACATCATTTCCTGCTGCAGGAAGCTATCGGAGCACAGAAAGAGTGCAGTTACGAGATCAAGTGGGTTGATTACATTTCTGTCTTGATCAGCAGTACTACCCATAAGTTCAAATACATCAAAGTTTTGCAATGTTGAGTTTGTATCTGTCTCAGCAGCGCTGCATTTTATACTCCGAGCTGTCACATTTACCATCATTAGTCTTTTCAGAAAGCGCCAGGGCAGTTGTTTTACTGACTGAATGGGTTCATCTGTAATGCTCTCTGTACCGATCGCAAGGACTCTGCTCAGTGTGATCTTGCCTGGGAAGCAGTCCTCCAGTCCCAGCTTCCACAGGATATCTAGATGTGATTCTGAAAGGGAAACAGTGACCAATCAATTTATGATGAGGCTTGTGTGAAATGTAGAAGCTGCCATTATTGTGCCATCTAACAACTGGTTAAACAACTTGCATAGACATACATGTAAAACATGCATGTGTTACCCACTATGTACAATCAGAAGAAAATAAAGATGGAATCTGTGGGACTTGAAACATGCATATCTCTCTAGGAGGAGATGGTTCTGAAAGACATCACTTCAACTAAGAGTAGATTTAGTAGTCATCATTACACCTGATCTCTAGATTGAGTTCAGAGATTGGGAAGAATCAACCGCAGTCTGTTAGTCACAGCTGCTTAATGTGTGACATTTTTGCTCATCAATTTCCCAAGAAGAGACAGCATGTAGATTTATCCAATTGTTAAAACTTCATGACAATCTTTTCTCAAATGATTTTGTTTTTGCAGTACATTTATAATTCATGAACCATTTGCAGTGTTGCTTTACAATTTAATATTAATTAGCTGCGATTATTACATTTTAAGTTTTGTTTTTCAAAAGGATAAGGAAATGTATCCTTACTTGTGCAGGCAGTTGTTGAAACAGGCTTGCTCTGGGTCCCATTCTCCAGCATGGTGGTGACTGTGAAGGTGTACTCTCTCGCAGGTCTCAGGTTTGAGATGACAGTGGAATTGGATGGTGCAGTAATGGTGTCTTGGTGACTCTTATCAGAGCTGCAGACAGTTATCTGGAAGCTGTGTGGGAACCCTTCTATACCAGCAGGACTGCCCCAACTCAGAGAAACAGAGTCGCTCTCCACTGAGCCTATCTGTATCTGTCCAGGAGGAGATGACTCTAGAGAAGAAATGAGAATTGATGTATTCAAGGTTCTACCCCGGAATTTTCAGTAGCCGAGTGGCAGTGGGGTTGCCGAATATTGTAACACTAGAAACACTTTTAATGGATCAAAATGATGCTTAAATAATTAAGTATAACAACTTGCACAGGCATACATGTAAAACATGCTTGTGATGGAAACACTTATGTACCCACCAAGTACAATCAGAATGAAATAAGCATGTTTCAAGTGATTTGGTTCTTGAAACACTGAGTGGAGACTCATTGGACACAGAGTTTTAAGATGAAAAAGTAGACTAGGGCCTGGACAAAATCAAATCTTTGACCCACCCTCTAATTGCAAATTACAAATCCAGTTTAATAGCGGGTTCCCTCTAAGGTCGAAGGTGTCGGGAATTTGACTATTAGCACCCCCGGAGAATCCCTGTGCCAGCAAATGAAGAGGAAGGGGACAATGGGTTCCCCAGGTTCTTCAGAAACCTGACCAAGAACAACAAAAGGCTGCTGGCCAGACCTGGGTAGAGCTGACCTCTGACCACCAATCCTAGATATGGTACCATATTAAAGTACTAAAAGTACCATGTGAATGAAACACATGACCATGACACTGAAGAGAGTGGCCTGGTGTGTGTCTTCAATATCACCAGCATTGAAAGCAGTGCTATACTCAAAACCTGCCAAGGACATTCCATGAATCTTTGGCTAACTACCAACTATGACACCAAACAGCCTTGAAGATGGAAGGAAAAAAACTCAAAACAAGAAAACTGTTATTCTAAGAGAGCAAAACAGGAAAAACTAAAATAAAACAATAAATCAAGCCAATACCAGAACAT
This sequence comes from Huso huso, assembly GCA_036884735.1. Taxonomy (NCBI): domain Eukaryota; kingdom Metazoa; phylum Chordata; class Actinopteri; order Acipenseriformes; family Acipenseridae; genus Huso; species Huso huso. The sequence continues at coordinate 23,173,491 of CM072681.1, read as the reverse complement.
AAAACAATAATCACGCCAAAAAATACCTGAGACAACAATCCAAATAATGTGATATCTTGTAACAATTGTAAGTCGCCCTGAATAAGGGCGTCTGCTAAGAAATAAATAATAACAATCCAGCCAAATATTTCAGAGAATGAAAACCAAAAACTCAGCCAACAAATAACAGCGAAAGCACTAAAGACTTTCCAGGAACTTTTGGCTAACTATCAGAACAGGAAAAAAATGGACCCTATAAAAGTGAATGTTTATCACGGACTATCAAAAGATACTGGATTACGGACCGCTGCTCGATAAATACTTCTCCTAATGCACTTTTTCTTGTGCCAGATAAACTCTGTTTTAGCTATATTTTAGATCTGCACTTTTATGTTTTTTCCAGTTCTAGTTCTTAGTTTTATTTTATTGAATGATTTTTATTTCATTGAGTGATCCTGATTGCCTGTTTTCATGTCTCTGTACACTCCTGTTCCCAGTTAGAATCATACAGGGAATGTGCCCACACTATTCTGGTCTGAATAAGATTGGAGACGAGTGCTTCATGTGATCTTTGATCAACTGCGACAGGAGAAAAGGGGTAAAAAAAAAAGAAAAAGAAAAAAAAACCTGCAGAGATTTTTAAAAGACAAACTTTTTTTAATATGATTCGAATTATGCATAGTCTGGATTTCCAGCCTTGGAAAAAAAAGAAAGGTGTGAAACAGAGTGTTGATATTTGCTTTGTCTAAATTCATTTATGTTATTTTATTCTTAGAATTAGGAATACTATAAAGCAGTAGAATGTTTTCCTTGCTTATAAAAGAAAGTTTTACTTGTGAAAAATCCCGTTATCCCTTTATTCTCAGATAGCTAAAACAAAATGTAATTGCTTACTGCGATGAGTATTTTGTCTGAGACTGTACAAGGGGAAGCAATGACTTTTTAATAAACCATCTCCTCGAAAGAGAGCATTTAAAACTTTTAAAACTAAGCCTGGACATCAGTGACTGACACTACACACAAGGACGGTTGTTTTCCATCTTTTGTATTCGGTTCAGATCTCGATCAGCGGGGGGTAAGATACAAATTTGATGTTACTATATACTAGTCAAGCTATCAATGTCTATGGATAGTCTAAACCTCACAGCTCTTGCATACACATGCTCAGATATAAAAGATGCTCTTATAAAATACATGTTTCCTTTTGTTGTCCGTCCAAGCAAACGCGACCAAGGAATAACCCTCCGACAAACAAAAAAAGACGCTATGGATACCAGGTTTGTAATTTGCGATTAGTGGGTGGGTCAGACTTTTGATTTGGTCTAGGCCTAGGCCACACAGAGTTTAAAGAACTAATCCTTACTTGTGTGGATAGACACAGAAGCAGGCATGCTCTCGCTCCCATCCTCATTCATCGTGAAGACTTTGACATCATACTCTCTTCCTGGACACAATTTAGAGATCACAGCAGAATTGGAGGTTACGAGGGCTTCATATTTGTGCTCTTCACCATTGCTGGAGCAGGTGATTTTAAAGCTGTGTGGGATCCCATCCATACCATCAGGACCACCCCAACTCACAGAAAGAGAGTCAAATCCCACAGTCTCTATCTTTAACTCTCTAGGAGGAGATGGTTCTGGAAGGAAAAGGAAAAGTGTTGTAGGAGTGTCCTAAAACCTCACTAACTCAGAATACATTTTCAAAATACCAATGTAGTATCTTATTCCTACTGTATGTTTAATCTATCAAAGTTGATAGCAAATTAAGTTAAAAAGTTTAAAATCGTTGCCAATAGAATTTTAGTCTTTATCATGTCGTTAAAAACAAACCATTCACAAACAGTGTACAGCACAATGCAAGTAGAATATTTATTTTTCTTAGTACTGCATTGAGATGTTAAATATTTGCAATGCAACAGTCACAGCTGCTTACTGTGTGAAATTTTTGCTTATCAATTTCCCAAGAAGAGACAGCATGTAGATTTCTTGTTAAAACTTCATGACAATCTTTTCTCAAATGACTTTGTTTTTGCAGTACATTTATAATTCATGAACCATTTGCAGTGTTGCTTTGCTATTTAATATTAATTAGCTGTGATTATTACATTTTAAGTTTTGTTTTTCAAAAGGATAAGGAAATGTATCCTTACTTGTGCAGGCAGTTGTTGAAACAGGCTTGCTCTGGGTCCCATTCTCCAGCATGGTGGTGACTGTGAAGCTGTACTCTCTCGCAGGTCTCAGGTTTGAGATGACAGTGGAATTGGATGGTGCAGTAATGGTGTCTTGGTGACTCTTATCAGAGCTGCAGACAGTTATCTGGAAGCTGTGTGGGAACCCTTCTATACCAGCAGGACTGCCCCAACTCAGAGAAACAGAGTCGCTCTCTACTGAGTGTATCTGTATCTGTCCAGGAGGAGATGACTCTAGAGAAGAAATGAGAATTGATGTATTCAAGGTTCTCCCCCAGAATTTTCAGTAGCCGAGTGGCAGTGGGGTTGCCGAATATTGTAACACTAGAAACACTTTTAATGGATCAAAATGATGCTTAAATAATTACCTTAAATAATTACCCCCCCCCCCCTATATGTACAGTACTGTGCAAAAATTTTAGGCAGGTGTGAAAAAATGCTGTAAAGTAAGAATGCTTTCAAAAATAGACATGTTAATAGATTATATTTATCAATTAACTAAATGCAAAGTGAGTGAACAGAAGAAAAATCTAAATCAAATCCATATTTGGTGTGACCACCCTTTGCCTTCAAAACAGCATCAATTATTCTAGGTACACTTGCACAAAGTCAGGGATTTTGAGGGCATATAGTCAGGTGTATGATTAAACAATTATACCAAACAGGTGCTAATGATCATCAATTCAATATGTAGGTTGAAACACAATCATTAACTGAAACAGAAACAGCTGTGTAGGAGGAATAAAACTGGGTGAGGAACAGCCAAACTCAGCTAACAAGGTGAGGTTGCTGAAGACAGTTTCCTGTCAAAAAAGTCATACACCATGGCAAGACTGAGCACAGCAACAAGACACAAGGTAGTTATACTGCATCAGCAAGGTCTCTCCCAGGCAGAAATTTCAAGGCAGACATGGGTTTCCAGATGTGCTGTCCAAGCTCTTTTGAAGAAGCACAAAGAAACGGGCAACGTTGAGGACCGTGAGACGCAGTGGTCGGCCAAGAAACTTACTGCAGCAGATGAGACACATCATGCTTACTTCCCTTCAATCGGAAGATGTCCAGCAGTGCCATCAGCTCAGAATTGGCAGAAAACAGTGGGACCCTGGTACACCCATCTACTGTCCGGAGAAGTCTGGTCAGAAGTGGCCTTCATGGAAGACTTGCGGCCAAAAAAGCCATACCCTCGACGTGGAAACAAGGCCAAGTGACTCAACTATGCACGAAAACACAGGAACTGTTGTGCAGAAAAATGGCAGCAGGTGCTCTGGACTGATGAGTCAAAATTTGAAATATTTGGCTGTAGCAGAAGGCAGTTTGTTCGCCGAAGGGCTGGACAGCGGTACACGAATGAGTGTCTGCAGGCAACAGTGAAGCATGGTGGAGGTTCCTTGCAAGTTTGGGGCTGCATTTCTGCAAATGGAGTTAGGGGATTTGGTCAGAATTAATGGTCTCCTCAATGCTGAGAAGTACAGGCAGATACTTATCCATCATGCAATACCATCAGGGAGGCATCTGATTGGCCCCAAATTTATTCTGCAGCATGACAACGACCCCAAACATACAGCGGAAGTCATTAAGAACTATCTTCAGCGTAAAGAAGAACAAGGAGACCTGGAAGTGATGGTATGGCCCCCCAGAGCCCTGATCTCAACATCATCGAGTCTGTCTGGGATTACATGAAGAGAGAGAAGCAACTGAGGCTGCCTAAATCCACAGAAGAACTGTGGTTAGTTCTCCAAGATGTTTGGGCCAACCTACCTGCCAAGTTCCTTCAAAACTGTGTGCAAGTGTACCTAGAAGAATTGATGCTGTTTTGAAGGCAATGGGTGGTCACACCAAATATTGATTTGATGTAGATTTTTCTTCTGTTCACTCACTTTGCATTTTGTTAATTGATAAATATAAACTATTAACATGTCTATTTTTGAAAGCATTCTTACTTTACAGCATTTTTTCACACCTGCCTAAAACTTTTGCACAGTACTGTATATGTAATAAATACCATTTAAAACTGAAACAAAGTAATACAGAATAATGCCAGGACATTTTTTGTTATTATTCTATAAATTGCAATTTGAAATACTGAAATCTTGTGTTATTTTCTCAATAACAATCTCTAAGCATCATCATTTATATCACAGCCTCTTACAAGGCGGTGCCACAAGGTTCTATCCTGGGCCCTTCTCTCTTCTCAATTTATATTAATAACATTGCTCAGGGAATAGGCAAGTTGTATATTCATCTCTACGCCGATGACACTTTTATATTCAGTTGGTCCTACTCTTTCCTCTGTACTATCTGATTTACAAATGAGTTTTAATCAAATCCAAAAGGCCTTTTCTGATCTGTGTCTCTTGGTTAATGTTGACAAAACTAAATTTATGCTATTTAGTAAGAAACATACAAACTGTGTTCTTAACCCTGACTGTAAAATTAGTACTTTCAGTAAGGTTGACTTGGAGCAGGTACAGGCTGACAAATATCTGGGTATTTGGCTGGATAGTGCTTTAACTTTTAAAATTCACATTTATAAATTACAGTCTGAAGTCGCTCTAAACTCAGTTTTCTCTACCGAAATAAGCTATGCATTACACGGTCAGTTCAGCACTCGCTGGTTCAGATGTCGGTACTTCCTATTTTAGATTGCAGTGATGTTGTTTATAAAGCGGTCTCTAAAGCTGTTCTTATGAAGCTGGATGCTCCATTCTGCCAGAAGATTTGTGATGCTCCTTACTGCTCTCATCACTGTGATCTTTTCATTATTGTTAATTCACTAGCACTTCATACAAGGTGACTGATTCATTGGTATAGTCTAATCTATAAAACATTGATTGGAGAAACACCATCCTACATCAGAAATTTGCTAAAAATCTCAGTCTCTTCTTACAACCTTTGCTCTAATGCAGGGTTAGACTCATACAGAAAATAGTGAGTGGACTTTATAGGTTTAACCAATGTTGAGCAGTGATGCACATTTTCCTACCCACAAGGGGTTTTGTGACCCCAGGCCCCAGTGGGGTCCAGGGGCAAAGCTTCACTGGCACATTTACAGTGCCAGTGAAGTCAATTTTACACCTCAAAAGAGACATTGATCTATAGATATTATTTGGGGAGCCAGGTCCATAAAAAATCATGCTGTTGAATGGGAAAATCTTTATTTGCATTTAAATAATGATATCATGTGGAGACTGGAACTAAGTTTTAGGCTACCAATAATCAGTATAATAATTAGAATTAATAGTGGAGCATATGCTGTCACTGTTGGGTAGATTGTCTGTGGAAGGTTTCCAACCCAGAATAAAGAAAAGGAGACTCTCGCTCTCTAAACTAGGAGGGCTATCCTTGACTGTTCTTGAGAAATGTTATTTAACTGCAAGGCTATCGGTGCAATACTGCATTTTAAAAAATGTTAATGCCAGATGTACCCACCACATGAAACCATTTGGGAAAATAATCTGACTATTCACATCTCCTGGTCCCCCAAAAAGTTGTTTAAACATTTTACATAAATTGTATTTTGCATACATTAAATGTCTGGTATAATCTTTACATTATTTTAGGATTAGACTGGAGAACAAAGATATTTCGTCCACAAAATAGAAAGTATGGCATCAACACACTGCAGGACATGTCAGGATGGCACACTGTTATCCTTTGACACGCACAGTTAAGCACAATACAAGAGCAAGGACACTCCGTTCTTTCAAGTCCACACTAATAGCATACAATATCATGGGGGTTTCTGCCTTAAGATTCAAGGTTTTAATCATTCCATTTAAATAACACTGACTTCAAACCTAAAAAGAGCAAAATGTGTACAAAGGTTAAAAACAGACAAAATCACCCGTCTCAGCAGCGCTCATTACAATACCTAATGCCTTTCTAAACATAATAAAACACCACACATTAAATACATCCACATCACTGATGTTGGGCTGACGTGAAGGGCAGCCAGCTTTCTCACATCCTGCTTCAACACTGATTCAGCTCCTCAATCACCATCTGCGGCCGCGCTGAAGAGCTCCGTCTATATCTAATGGGACCGGACTGCACTTCTGCAATACCTGAATCTTAACAGTGCACAATACATCTACTATTAACTTATATTATATGTATTAGTCTTAAATTAAACCTACATGTAATATGTTGAAGGTTTATGCGTTGCTCAAGTGACGTAGTTCACTTCAGTACGCAGCAGCTCCTGACTCGAATGAATTACAGTCCAAGCTTCAACTGAGGGTGCTTTTATGGGCCCGCTTGACTCACTGCTGTCTGACTCGTGTACTTGCCTGACTTGATTTTACTTATGATGTACATGTATGTTTATTTATCTGTATCGTACCTTTGGTTATGTGTGATTGTTCCAATTCAGAAAGCATAGCTATTTCAAATAAAAGCCTTTACCATCAATTATCTTACCACTTTGAAGATGAACTTACTCTTTTTGAAGATCTGCATAACGATGAAAACCACAGGCAAAAACGCTACCACTCCCACGGCATAAGGAAGGATGCTTTCTGGTTCTCTTTGAATGTACCCTGATTCACAAAGAAATAATATAGAATGTATTCCTTATTTTCCTAAAAAAAGGTGCATTGCATTGCATGGCTGCTGATCAAATCTATTCAACATTAGCACTTAGAAACTGACAGCCTAAAGAAAATGATGTTAAAAAATGTGAACAAATAGATGAGTGCTATGCAACTATGTCCCCAATGTAATATTCATGTTTCAGCACAGTGTTAACACTGCAGTCCCAGTCTAGCCCTGCCTCCTACCTGCTAGATGGTGGTCATCTTCTTCAGGTGGTCTAGCTGATCCTCGTCTGCCAGCTCCTTCCACTCCTTTTCCTCCGTCTCCCTGCTGCACTTCTGTAGCCCGTCCACCTGTGGCGCACACAATCCAACCAGAGAGTCACAACCAGAGGCTCCACAGACCCAGGCAACCAAATCAGTCCTACACACTGTGCAGACCCAATCCAACCAGAGAGTCACAACCAGAGGCTCCACAGACCCAGACAACCAAATCAGTCCTACACACTGTACAGACCCAATCCAACCAGAGAGTCACAACCAGAGGCTCCACAGACCCAGACAACCAAATCAGTCCTACACACTGTGCAGACCCAATCTCCCAGCAGTACAGCATGCTGGTTTCTCATAAGGGATTCATTTATAATTATAATAAATTGTGATAGTGTTAGTTACATTTTTCTATGTTAGGATATGTTTTATTACCACATTAATGCTCTCATAACTCTTGAGGTTAAAATCAAAAGTATTTACGTAAAGTATAAACAAAATATAGTACCAAAGATAACTATAGTATTTGTGTTTAAGTGTTTTGAATTTCCCAGCTACCTTTCATAAATATAAAAGTTATACTAATTGTAGTTTAAAGTTATTAAATTAAATAATAGAAAGTTATAATTGCAAACTAACTGCCAAGGTTAAATTAGCCCAGCATTGGTGTTCTATAACCCAATGAATGTCGTATGCAGACAGGCTAAAAGAATTGAATCTATTCAGTCTTGAACAAAGTAGACTACGTGGCGATCTGATTCAAACATTCAAAATCCTAAAAGGTATTGACAATGTCGACCCAGGGGACTTCTTTATTTATTTATTTCTTAGCAGACGCCCTTATCCAGGGCGATTTACAATTGTTACAATATATCACATTATACATTATTTCACATTATACAGATATCGCATTATTTTTACATACAATTACCCATTTATACAGTTGGGTTTTTACTGGAGCAATCTAGGTAAAGTACCTTGCTCAAGGGTACAGCAGCAGTGTCCCCCACTGGGGATTGAACCCACAACCCCCTGGTCAAGATTCCAGAGCCCTAACCACTACTCCACACTGCTGCCCTGACCTGAAAAAAGAAACAAGGACCAGGGGTCACAAATGGAGATTAGATAAAGGGGCATTCAGAACAGAAAATAGGAGGCACTTTTTTACACAGAGAATTGTGAGGGTCTGGAACCAACTCCCCAGTAATGTTGTTGAAGCTGACACCCTGGGATCCTTGAAGAAGCTGCTTGATGAGATTCTGGGATCAATAAGCTACTAACAACCAAACGAGCAAGATGGGCTGAATGGCCTCCTCTCGTTTGTAAACCTTCTTATGTTCTTATGTTTTTAACCCAACTAGCTAGGTTACAATAACCCAGCATTGGATAGGTGCAATATTGGCTTTTAACCCAAGTTGGGTTATTTTTAACCCAGCATTTCTAGTGAGTATAAGGAAACAAAACACCCACGAATGACCTGAACTGTGTTATGGAAAAAAAAATGATCTATCCGATGACTACAACAGTACTCAATAGTAAACAACCTTCAAGAAGCCATTCAAATGCATAATAGAATATGGATTGGAGATTTACTGAACCCTGACTGGTCAACATGCAGGCCCTTAATTGAGGGTTTTCATGTGACGTCACATTTTCTCCCGCAGGTCAAAAAGTGCTGCATATCAATGTATGCCAATGGCGGATTATTCATTTTATATTTACTATTATTATTAGTTTTAACACACTTAATTGTATAGCCGATTTTCTCATAAAAAAAAAATACATTTAAACAGGGATCACACTTAAGCGGGTTGGTGATTGTCGTCCTTTAAAAATCTTGAATAGAATCCTAAAGGCACTGCATTGTAAATGACAATTTACTAAGTGCGACGGTACAATAATAATGTAGCGTTCGAGCCGATGAAATAACCTACTGACGGAATAAGACAAAAACAAAGGGAGATTGGCTTGCAAGGTGAACTCAACAATGGTGACCAAACGTTTAATTCTCCTGCGCGGGGCTACATAACACGCAGCTTCCGCTTCCCCTTACCACAATACATAACCTTATTACTCCACTAGATGGCAGCATAAGACCACAAATAGCTGGGGGACTCGTTGTTTATTCAGTATAGTTTTACACGGCTGCAACAATAATGTACATAGATTGAATCCTATTAATTGTATTGAAATGTTTCACTCACATACATTTCTACAGCAAAAAAGTAATGCATTTGAAGTGTGGGACGCTAATAATAATAATAATAATAATAATAATAAATCTGTGAATTTAAATTTGAATTAGCACAGTCATTAATTATTAGCTATACTGTTCTATGTTTTTAACAGTGTAGTTTCGAATTTAAAGACAATCTAGACAATGTGGGGAAGCTATAAAAAAGGCCAGCAAGATGCTCGAATATATTGTGAGGAGTGTTGAATTTAAATCAAGGGAAGTAATGTTAAAACTTTACAATGCATTAGTAAGACCTCACCTAGAATATTGTGTTCAGTTCTGGTCACCTTGTTACAAAAAGGATATGCAGACAGGCTTAAAGACGAGGTAAAGCCTGGCCTGAGGGTTATATTGCTTAATTGAAGTATTCTCTTACCTTCGGATGAAAGAAGAAACAGGGTGCAGAGTAGAACATGCACAAGACGACCCATTGTTCGGTGTATAGGAACCTCTCTCAAGTGAATGTGCCTCTCCTGAAAAGTGCCTCTCAATCCTAATCTCTGCAAGAAAAACAGACGTACAACATAAACTATCCACCACGCAGACAGTATATTAAACAGGAATGTGTAAAATAATGTCTGAGTTGGCCAGACAAATTCCGAAGTTTACATTTCAGTTACAGAATAGAAAACAAAAAGTTAACCTGGTTGGAAGAATCCTGCCCTCTGATTGGTTAGCTATGTTCTTTCAGCTGCAGTCCCACACTACCTTTCAACAAACACATCACCTTAGAATTAAAATTCCTCCTCCACTTTATTTGACCTGTTCTACTTTGTTTAGTTTTCCATACAACTGTTATTTTTTTATTGTGCATAATGATATGTTAATTTAAAATAACTGTGGGGAAACATTTTTAGGTGCTTCTAAGAACCTTTTTTTTTTTTTTTTTATACACAGAGATTCTATATTTTCTATTGCAGAGCGAGGAATGAGAGGTTCCCAAACAAACCCTTACTGAGAAGAAGAGAAAAAACACAGCAATTTGAGGGTTTCTCAGAGTGAAACTTTAGGGTTCTATCGCTGATTATTTTTTTTCTCTCAGTAAGGGTTCGTTTGTATCCTCTTCCACAGAGAATTGTGAGGGTTTGGAACCAACTCCCCAGTAATGTTGTTGAAGCTGACACCCTGGGATCCTTCAAGAAGCTGCTTGATGAGATTCTGGGATCAATAAGCTACTAACAACCAAACGAGCAAGATGGGCTGAATGGCCTCCTCTCGTTTGTAAACTTTCTTATGTTCTTATGCTGGGGTAATAAAATATTGGCTGTCTTATTGTACAATCCTTTAGATCAAATCAGTTTGTAAATTGCTTTTAATAACATTGTTTTGCAAATGCCAATTTTCAATACGTTTGTTACATGACAGTTATTTTTTGACGCACCTGACATTTCATCTCACATTTTACTTCTTAGAGTGTAGGGGCAGCAGTGTGGTGTAGTGGTTAGGGCTCTGGACTCTTGACCGGAGGGTCGTGGGTTCAATCCCAGGTGGGGGACGCTGCTGCTGTACCCTTGAGCAAGGTACTTTACCTAGATTGCTACAGTAAAAACCCAACTGTATAAATGGGGAATTGTATGTAAAATAATTTGTAAAAAAATAATGTAATTGTATGTAAAAATAATGTGATATCTTGTAACAATTGTAAGTCGCCCTGGATAAGGGTGTCAGCTAAGAAATAAATAATAGTGGTAATATATTTATTTAAATGAAATGATGATTTCCATTACATGAGAGTAGATGTTAAAACTTCATGCTGATTTGAACTCGGCTCTCGCCAAGATAAGCACCAACTAAGACATAGCTTTACAGTAAACTAACGTGATCCATCTGTGTCTCCATCCATTTGCGTTTCCTTCCATATGATGATGTAGAAATCCTTCTGTCAGGTGCTGATGGCTGAAGTGTAATGCTGGCTCCAGGGATCAGCTTATTGCCTCCCTAGCGCATCAGCACACACAACGGCTGCGATGCTGGCTCCGGGGATCAACCACAGTGCGGTCTCCCCAGCGCATCAGCATGACAACCGTCTGGATTGAGCTAACTAGGGTACATCTCTGGGGTCTTCAAGTGGGCACCTTCCATCCTTGGTGTTTCGTCGACTAGCTCACGACACCTCAAGAGGGCTCGAAGGCGATTCTGGCGTCCCAGAATAACCCCCTTCCGTCCCCTACTCAACTCAGCCCAGCTTACTTACCTGTACATCAGCGTTCCTTTCTATTGTGCTTGAGATCCCCAGCCAGAATCTTTCCGTCTCAACCACAGCCAGTTGCTGCTCCTCTCTGCTGCTTCAGATAAGTTCTTCACTGTGCGACGCAACTCAAATCCGACGTCTTTGAGAAACCGGGTTGTAGAGTGTGCCACAAATCCTCGACAACCCACCTCCACTGGGTAAACCTGGACTCTCCATCCTCGCTGTTCCGCTTCAGTGGCTAGTTGAGCATACCGCAGTTTCTTCCTCTCATACGCCTCATCTACAGCATCCTCCCATGGCACTGTTAACTCTACCAGGTGGACAAGGCGTGCTGATCCAGACCACAAGACAATATCTGGTCGAAGGTTAGTGGTGGCAATCTCAGGTGGAAAAATAAGCCGTTGACCAACATCTGCCAGCATTTTCCAGTCTCTAGCAGCTTCCAGTTGTCCTGGGCGAGGCTTGGTTTTAACACCTTTTCTTGGTGGTTGCTCTCCTGGGTGGAGGAATGTTGTCTTTTGTGTGTAATGTTTTGATGGAACAGGTGGCAACTTATTGGTCATGTTACGCTTGTCTTCCAATGCTATTACAAAAATATTTTTAAGCACCCCTGGCCAGAAATGCTACTTTAGTCTTTTAATTGGAGGACATCATTAGTAGCCTACTGGAAACAAAGCAAAATCGGAAAAACTTTTCTTTAATTTTTTTAAATTTCCAATTAACCAAAGTATTTTCGAGATATGCAAATCAGGTTTTAACGTTCACAGTTCGCAAATATTTCATCGTCTGCAATCATTTTTTTATTAAATTAAATACATAAATAAATAAAATATAATAAAATCACCTTTTTTATTTTTAGCCGCCAATTGTAACATGATGGTAATTGTATAGCCTTATAAGGAAGCAGGCGAGTTGCATGCATACAAACTTCTTGTTATCACACTTCTATTCAATTAGAAACTAAAAGCAAATTCCATGCAGATGTGGTGTTAGATAAGCACTTTCAAAAACTATCCCGCAGACATCTAGCATTAAAAGCAATTAAAAAAAAAAAAAGTTTTAATTTAACACAAGTGTTGCCCTTGGTAATACCTAACCCGTTAATTTTTTTATGTAACCTATGTGATTAACCTTACTTTATTTTATTTATTTATTTATTTTTTAAATACAGTACATATTTTCTTTGTCTTAAGTATTGTACTGCAAGTAGTTTTCAGATAAGTAAATGCGGGTTATCATTTTAAAATATTAATTCTTTCATTATTGATTGGATGCAATAAATACATTTAAAAAAAACTGCAATCTGAGGGTTCCAAGTGAAACCTTAGGGTTCTATTGCTGATTATTTTTATTTTTTCCTCAGTAAGGGTTCGTTTGTACCTCTCATTCCTCGTGGTGTAATAACATATTGCAAAGGGCTCACTGTAGAACCCTTTAGATAAAGTCACTTTGTAAATTGATTTTAATAGCATTGTTTTGCAAACTCCAATTTTCAATACGTTTATTTTTTGACGCACCTGACATTTCACCTCACATTTTTTTAAAGCCTTTACTTAATAATAATAATAATAATAATAATAATAATAATAATAATAATAATAAATAATAAGTTACCAAAGGAATTAATATTCTGTCAATTTGGCCCCCGAGAAAAAAAATTAGCACCACTGGACAAAAATGCTACTTTTTAAAAAAAGTAAGTTAAAGATATCGTTAGTAGCTGGAAACTGAAAGCAACATCGGAAAAACATTTCTTTTTTTTCATTTCCGATTAACCAAAGTATTTTCGAGACATGCAAATCGGGTTTAAACGTTCATAGTTCACAAGTATTTCAGCGTCTGCAATCATTTTTAATTAAAATAAATACATAAATAAATAAATAGAATAAAATCATATTTTTTATTTTTAACCGCCAATTGTAACATGATGGTAATTGTATAGTCTTATAAGGAAGCAGGCGAGTTGCATGCATACAATTCTTTAAGAATGATTGAGTTTAAAAACACATTGTCCCCCAAACAGTTTGTAAACTGAAATACTTACCTGCACTAAAAAAAGGGAAACGTTCAGTTACATTTACAGTAGCTCCCAAAAATACTTTTAAAACCTGATTTGAGTCACTGAGTAAGCCTAGGTGGCTTTTAAATGGTTAAAACGAGTCCTAGTTTACATTTTCAAGTTAACATTAAAGTAATTGGTAATAGACGTTAGGTTTTGAATATTATTTTAAGATTTTGTTATTGTTTTGCCCTTTTTTTGAAAACTGGGGTAATTATATATATATATATATATATGTAGGTTAAACACAATACATACCTTAACATTGTAATGTTCGACCACAGCAGACGAAAAATAGACTGCGGGGCTGTATTGTGGTGATGCCCTCAGTGCAATTCAGAGCAAAATGTGAATCGCAATTGTTAGGGTTGGATTATTATAAACTAGATGGGGCGGGTTTTTTTTTCTCTTCGTGTGCGAAACCAAAACCAAAATGTAACTTCTTTTTTTTTTTTTTAAACTGCTGGTTTTACAAACAGCACTAATCTTACCTTGCCGAAAACTAGCCAAGCACGTAAATAGTTTGTATTCAAGCCTTTTTTATTTTTTATTTTTAAGCGTTATATCTGAGAATAATACTTGTGTATTACGTCTACACAACTTTCATTTAACCCCACAATGATGGCACAACTTAGGCAATGCAACAACCTGTCTCACAAAATTAGAGACTTCATTCACAAACCTTCACTCTAAAAAGTAACGGCTTAGAAAAAAAACTTTCAGGGTTCCTGGGGCTGCCACTGTGGAGGAGCCCTTTAAAGTGATTCGAAGATCATTTTCACAGGGGTCTGTATTCTCTATCGCAATTTGTTTGTCATTTAAATTCAGAAAAAAAGTTACTGAGAATGGCTAAACCATAGCCACAATTTACAAACGGACTTGATCGGAAGGGTTCTAAAATGAGCCCAGTGCAATAGTTTATTAGACTGAGGAATGAGAGGTCCCCAAACAAACCCTTATACTGAGAAAAGAAGCAGCAATAGAACCCCAAGGTTTATATGCTTTGCACTTGTGTGACGTATAGTTGCAGTGGTTTAAGAGAATCCACGTGATTTCCCCGAAAGCCCAGACCTTTTTTTTTTTCTCACACTACAGGATATCCATTTAATTAGAAACTAAAAGCAAAAGCCGTGTGATGTAGATAAGCACTTTCCACAAATGCTGTCCTTGATAACAGTTAACCCATGACATTTTTTAATTTAATAAGTAACCTATGCGAGTAATTAATAAAATTAAAAAAATTAAAAAAAAAAAAAAAAAAAACTTTTTAAACTAGTTTATGGCAAAATGTCAGATAAGTAAATGCCGGTTATAATTTTCAAATATTAATTCTTTCATCGTAATTATTGATTGGATTCAAAATTGCGAGGCCAGTAGTGGGTACTGTAGGACCAGGGTTGAGAACCACTGTTTGAGATAACATGACGAATCATGAAAGGTGGTGATCTTAGTAAAGTTGTCTTTCAATGTTGTGATCGTCATCAACACAAATTAAATGCTGATTTCACCGTGTAACAATTTATTTATTTATTTATTTATTTTTTTTGGTTCCTGGGTAGTAAGTGTTATTTCCTAATTGCTTATGCCTCAAAAGTATAGAAAATGGCTATTATTCCCCACAAACTTTGCTTTTGTGACCAGGACAGTGATATTTTGAAATTTACCTATTTTCCAGAACATTCCAGATAGATTCAGTGCTGAGTAAACTTGGAGTAACTTCTAGAACTTTCTAGAACTTTCCAGTAATATAAATAGTAGTATAAATACAGGGGCCTTAAGCCCACCAGTTCAGTTTAGTTCCAGCTGCCTAAGTGGATACATATCTGCATTTTTCTGAGATGGCATCAAGAGGCTGCAAGCATCCGGCAGACGCATTTTGCTATGTCTGCGGCCAATTTATCAAGACAAGAGCGAAAAAGTACTCCGTGGAAGCATCTGCTAAGATGTGTGAGGCCTACAAGGCATATTTCGCATGCCTGTCGGGGATCAAGACAAACCCTGGGCACCTCATTTCACCTGCGAGCACTGCAAAAAACTCTGGAAGGTAAGATGGACAATTGTTGCTCAGAATTTTATATTTATAAAATTTGTTAACATTTTTAAAATTGTAAAAGTTTTTAATTTTAAATGTTTTACAATTTTCAATGTTATTGAAAAAATATATCATATATGAAAAATGTTGCGAGAATCTCTTACACATTAGTCATGGGTGAAATAAATGTATTTTTTGTAGGATGGTACAGAGGGGGAAAAGAGAGCCATGAAGTTTGCTATCCCAAGAATTTGGCGGGAACCCACTGACCACTCAAGCAACTGCTACTTCTGCATGGTGGACCCTTCCAAGCGGACCCGAGTTCTCTGTGGGGAGGAACAACGTCAAGTGGGAGCCACTGGTGGACCCCGGAAGGTGCTGATGCCACCACTGCACATCAAATTGGGCCTTATGAAACAATTTGTCAGAGCTCTAGATAAGGAGTCGGCAGCCTTCAAGTACCTTCAAGCCTTCTTCCCTAAGCTGTCTGAGGCAAAGGTCAAAGCCGTGTCTTCGGCCGGACCACAGATAAAGAAGATCCTGGGTGCAATGAATTCCCCAGGAAGCTCACTAGTAAGGAGAAAAGCGGCTTAGAACAGCTTTGTCGCAGTGGTTCGGGCTTCCTGGGCAATCACAAGGCAGAAAACTATGTGGAGCTGGTTGAGACTCTGGTGAAGAACTACGGGCTGTAGGATGTCCCTCAAAGTCCATATCCTGATGCTCATCTTGATAAATTCAAGGAGAACATGGGAGCGTATCGGAGGAGCAAGGCGAGCTTCCACCAGGATATACTGGACTTTGAACGCGCTACCAAGGACAGTATAACGAGAACATGATGGGAGACTACATTTGGGGCTGATTCGTGAAAGTGATTTACAGTATAATCGTAAATCTCGAAAAACTACTCACTTCTAAATCTTTTGTAGTCATTTTTGTATTACTTTAGTATAAATACATGTTAATTTGGATTCATATGTTGTTTTTTTCTGACTTTATGTGAACGAAAAGACACAAATTCGCCTGTTTTCTCATTGGAAATAGGTAAATTTCAAAATATCACTGTCCTGGTCACAAAAGCAAAGTTTGTGGGGAATAATAGCCATTTTCTATACTTTTGAGGAATAAGCAATTAGGAAATAACACTTACTACCCAGGAACAAAAATTGTGTTACATAGTGAAGGTGCTGTGGATATAGCAATGCTGTAGATATAGCAATGCTGTATTGTGATGCAGTGGATATAGCAATGCTGTATTGTGATGCAGTGGATATAGCAATGCTGTATTGTGATGCAGTGGATATATCAATGCTGTATTGTGATGCAGTGGATATAGCAATGCTGTATTGTGATGCAGTGGATATAGCAATGCTGTATTGTGATGCAGTGGATATATCAATGCTGTATTGTGATGCAGTGGATATAGCAATGCTGTATTGTGATGCAGTGGATATAGCAATGCTGTATTGTGATGCAGTGGATATAGCAATGCTGTATTGTGATGCAGTGGATATAGCAATGATGTATTGTGATGCTGTTGATATAGTATCACGTGACACACTTGCAGAAATGTAATATTAAGCAAAGATATTCTATTTAAAAAGATACTCGATTAATCTGTAGACAGGAGAGTTTCACGTGGCCGCTGCAGATCCACATTATAAACACACAAGCACGACAATAGCATGTAACGTCTTCGGGTTGCGCATTGAAGTGAAAAACGAAAGACTGCATTTCCCAGCGTCGCTCTCGCTTTTTGAAGCTGCGCCTGCGCACTGAAGTGAATAAAGAAAGACTGCATTTCCCAGCGTCGCTCTCTCTTTTTAAAGCTGCGCCTGCGCACTGAAGTGAATAAAGAAAGACTGCATTTCCCAGCGTCGCTCTCGCTTTTTGAAGCTGCGCTCGTGCATTGAAGTTAATAAAGAAAGCATCAGGGTGCGTTCACGGAGATCATTCTGCGCAGATTCTGTGCAGAATCTGACCAGTTTATCCAATGATCTTCTATGAACTGGTCAGATTCTGCACAGAATCCGCGCATAATGATCTCCGTGAACGCACCCTTAATGTCTCCCTTTCACAGCTGCCCGGTTCAGCGCAGTTAATTCAGAAGTGGTTCTGTAATTACAGATATTACGGAAGCACATTACTACCATACATAAATAAATACATAAATAAATACATAAATAAACAATAGAAAAAAAATATCACGTATTTACGTCATAGGGAATTACACGTAATTACGTGACAACAAAGAAACACGTAATTATGTGTTAAGAAATTATCACGTAATCACGAAAAATTGAATTATCACATAAATGCGTGTTAAAAAATATCTCGTAAATACGTGACAACAAAGTAACACGTAATTAAGAGAAATGAAATGATCACGTAATTACGCGATAAGGGTCATTTATGTGTTTTTTTACCCCCGTGTTGTTTGAGTGGACGCGCTGTAAGCAGGATACAGTCACTCTAATAAGCACGTGTACTGCCCTGACTCACGAGGAAATCCTTTACCAGCTTTGAAAAACGAAACTGTGCGATCACATCTGTCCATGCAGAATGTTTATGCTGTTCTAGTTGTTAAATTAAATACATGCTATTTAGTTTACTAAGAGTATACAAAACCCAGTGGTGTGCCATCAGGACCATCAAGGTATTCTCTGCTGACCACACAGTGCAAAGTAAACCGTCAGTCAAATGACATTACGTTGCCTCGCTCACTTGCGTACAGTGTGCTTGCTTATACTATGAAGCATACTACTCTAATTGTTATTTGTTCATTTGTTCATTTGTCTGCCGCCTTTATCCAAGATGACTTACAGGGTTTTTTTTAAGAGTCTAGGGGTTTCCTGAAGGGGATGTGATCAGCCACTAAAAGATCTGCATTTCCCCCGCCTAAGTCTAAAACAATGACCAGAAGTGTGCAGAGGCGAACCATAAATCTCCCAGGGTATTCTTTGCCTCACTGAGAATATATAATATGTGTAACTTTAACTTATCTATATACATTAGAAACGTTTGTTAGTGTACACTGAAATTACTTAATCACATATTTTTTAATGTCATTTATTTTCAAATACTTATAAAAGTTATAATTAATGTTTATTAAATAACGATGACATTGCTATAGGGTGTAAACACTGGTTACTTACGACTACAGCCTGTTATAACAAAGATATCGGTTACATAATGGTAAAAATGCCAATTAGGCAGATATATTGTTTTCCACTTAAAAGTAACAAAGATTCAGGTTAGCATGCGGTACATCCGAAGTTACAACAAGGATTTAACTTTCATTTTTATAAGTATTAATCCTTTGGTTATCTCGTTTAAGTTGTACAAGTTTGATTACAAATATATACATTTCATATATTAAATGTGTATTCATTTGTCATCTGTGGTTATATATATATATATATATATATATATATATATATATATATATATATAAATCCCCCATAAATTATTCTGGACTTACAGCAGACAATGGCCTTTTATCATTGAGGTGACATATTATAATTTTGTGTATATCTATGTTGACAGTAGAGAAGTCAAGACAAAATACAGATTGAAATGAAACAAAAAAATTGACTTACAAAGAGTTATCAAATTTAAAACATCTGGAAATAAAACTTCTATATCTAAAAATCTATATGTTCTCTTGACTTTCCTACTGTAAATGATCGGAAGGAAACAAGGCTCAGACTAAGTGTGTTTGAAAAGATAATTGTGACAACTCTGCAGCCTGAAATGAAGAATCCAAAAGCTGCAGGACCAGTTTTTCATCTAGCCAAGCACTCAGCATTCCCTGCATAAACTAGTTTATACTGCCTTGATCTGACTGCAGCAGCTCAGGTTACACCAGGCTTGTGTCCCCAGAAAACAAAACTTAAATTTTGCATTGTAATATACTGTATTATATATATATATAAAACACTGCTACACTGGTTCGTGCCCCTTTAAAAATATGACCCAACACACAGGAATGAATTTTTTTTAAGCACTGAAGCGCTATTTTTAATTAACAAAACCAAAACAAACAAAACAAAAACCTAACTCCGTTTTGGAGCGCTGACTATACAGGGAAGTCCCTGACTAACTCTCAGGACGGCTCAGCCGTTTACCTGGCACCACAACACAAAACACACAGGCTCAACACAGCACTTATTATATTTCTCTGGCCTGCTCGGAAGCAGAGCACCTCTTCTGCCTCCTTCTACTCAACAGCCTTGAGCATATTATACACTGCACCTGGTCCTAATTTGCAATTGCCGCCCAGGTGCAGGGGATAATTAAACAATAAATCAATTAAAATTGCACTGGGAGTGCATTTTTCACATGTTTTTCTGCATGGAGGAAATTAACCCCTCCCCTGTTGTGTCTTATATATATATATATATATATATATATATATATATATATATATATACACACACACACACACACACCCTAACAATGCATCAATTACAGAAACATTGGTCTCTCTACTCAAAGCATTTTACACAAATTTGCTATTATTGACACTTTTTCTAAAAGGAATACAATGTAAGAAGTCACAGCACACATGCTTAATATGTATAGATGTTGTGTATGAGGAGATCGTACTTCATAACTTGCATTTTATGTCAACATTTACAGCTCTAAAAAAAATGATGCTAATACAAAATGTGTAAAAAATGCTTTGAGTATAGAGGCCGTTGAATATACCTCACTGTACCAATATACATCAGTGTTTTCTAAATTTCACATTAGCTACAGATCATTATTATTATTTATTTCTTAGCAGACGCCCTTATCCAGGGCAACTTACAATTGTTACAAGATATCACATTATTTTTACACACAATAAAAACATTTTTTTTCATCCAATCTCAATGCAGATACACTGATGTATATTAATTGCCGGTTATTAATCATGTTGTAATTTGCTCTTTGTATTTCAGTTACATATAACAGCAGTGAAAGGAGGAGTGTTGCCTGAGGTGAAACTGTGTACCCAATGCTGCAGATTGTACCGTTTTGCCAGCCAAACAAATATAAACCCAATAAACACCTCCATTTAAAAAAGCACTTGGATGTCCATCTAAAGGGTGCAGTGCAGTGTGATGGTTTGTTATTTAATGGTTTTTACATGTAACATTGTTGAAGGATGTTTAATATATTTAGTGAACAATATGCATTTCAAGTAAAATATTGTGCATAAAGTCATTAATACTTATCGTTTACATATGTTTATTTAAATGTTTATAGAGAATGCTCAGGAATGCTCACTTGCAAATACAGTAGGCTCCATAATTATTCATACCCTTTATTCAGTGTAAATGAAATGGGGGAATTAAATTAAAACTTGACCCACCAGCTAATCGCAAAGTCAGAATTTAATGGTGGTTGTATTTATTAGTAGAAAGTGTCCACTTATGATAAATCAAACTGCTATTAAGTACATATTTCTAATTTGGTTTTAGTGGATGGGTCTAAATGTTGATTTAATCCCCCCAAAGTTGGTTTTAAAATATCAACAAAAAGCAAGTGTACATTCATTATTTCTTGCTATATCATAAAAAACATATCTGTCAAAAAATAACTGCATTTTAATTTTTAATATCCAAACTGCATTATATATTTGTAATAAAGTTGTTTGCAATTTTGATCTCCTTGTTTGTTTCCATAGTACTTTTTACAGGAAAGCAGGACTTCAATCAAAACAGATAAATAAGTGCTTTTAAATAAAATTAAAAAAAAAACCAAACACCTTCAGACAACTGTGAATGAATGACTGTGTTACATCTACTTTGTCAGGGGTGCAGAACTCTGGGGCAAGAAGGTTTTCATTTTTTGATCCCCCTGAGGCCTTCATTACCTGATTTGAATTAATTTGCTTAATTGGACAAGTTTACCCTTTGATTTGCTCTTAAGCAGTTGGAGATTTACAGACAGCCACAAAAACCTGATGGACTGACTGCAACTCTAGAGGAGCAGAATTGTGCACCACTAAATGTATATGTTATACGTGATGTGGGATTTTGACAATTTATGTGTGGGAAAATTAAATACGTTCAGTCCAAATGTTTATTAATTGGAGAACATGTGGATGTCAATAAATGCATTGTTACAAATATTAACCATCCGTCCATCATCAATAACCACTTCATCCAATACAGGGTCACGGTGAGCTGGAGCTTATCCCGGCAGACACGGTGCAAGGCAGGACTACACCCAGGATGCGACACCAGTCCATCACTGGCCAACTCTCACAATCACACAAGCATGCACACAGAGGGCAATTTAGAGTGACCAATCAACCTGACCACTATGTTTTTGGATGAGGGGAGGAAACCGGTGTGCCTGGTGAAAACCAACACGAACACGGGGAGAACATGCAAACTCCCCTAAAACGGGAATCAAACCTGGGACCCTGGAGCTGTGAGGCAGCAGCGCTAACCACCACACCACCATGCCACAAACTATAACCTAATATACATGATAAATCAGAAGAGCAAAGATTGTAATCAAGTTCTTCATTAAAACCTCCAGTGGTTACAGAACTCCTTGTTATTATTATTATTATTTATTTCTTAGCAGATGCCCTTATCCAGGGCGACTTACAATTGTTACAAGATATCACATTATTTTTTACATACAATTACCCATTTATACAGTTGGGGTTTTACTGGAGCAATCTAGGTAAAGTACCTTGTTCAAGGGTACAGCAGCAGTGTCCCCCACCTGGGATTGAACCCACAACCCTCCGGTCAGGAGTCCAGAGCCCTAACCTCTAGCCTACACTGCTACCCTATGTGTATGTTGATTATGTAATCAAAAAAAATCTTCCAATTTTAATAGGAACAGATAAAATCCACTCCCTTTCTACTAATTCATTTCTATACCAACAAACATCACAGATGTGATCAATGATTATAATCTTTAATACGAGGCTGTAGTTGGATTTTTATTTGCATCACAGCTTGATATTTAGGGTTTGGGGTTCGTGTTGGTTTGTCTTCAATTCCACTTTTAGCCACCAACTGTACCTATAGGCAACCACTTTCACTTCAATACAACTGCACCTTGCTAAAAGAGACCCATTTAATCAGCACCTCTATGTGACTACATGATAAATTGCTGTATTTTGTGTGTGTGTGTTTCACATATGGACATAAATTGCTATAGATAATTTTTTAGCTGATGTTTTTATTCAAAGTGACTTGTATTTGTGCCCATTTATAGAGCTGGGTATTTTACTGGAGCAATCTGTGAAGTACCTGCTTGCAGTGCCCCACCTGGGTTTGAACCCTCAACCCTCAAACACTAATCCACATATCTATGTGAACATGTCCAGGGGTGACTATACCCTATATCTAATTCATTATATATATATATATATATATAATGATTTCCATTACACGAGAGATGATTTGATGCTGTTTTGAAGGCAAAGGGTGGTCACACCAAATATTGATTTGATGTAGATTTTTCTTCTGTTCACTCACTTTGCATTTAGTTAATTGATAAATATAATCTATTAACATGTCTATTTTTGAAAGCATTCTTACTTTACAGCATTTTTTCACACCTGCCTAAAACTTTTGCACAGTACTGTATATATATATATATATATATATATATATATATATATATATATATATATAAAAAACTGATTGCACAATGGTTTACACAGGCCTGTACTTTTATTTTACATCTACATTGAAATTCTAATTTCAGTTTGTATTTCATTTAGGATATGTAAATACATGGCACAGTGATATTTAGCTATGACATACAAACTCCATTGGCATATGTGCCACACAGATCCATGTTGGCCAGGTTACATGCACTTGTAGAAGGGATGATCCTTGTGGGATACTCACAGACAAAAAGCAGGTCAACATGATATGACCAAAGGGACTTAAACAAAGGGATCATCATTCAACTTTGATAAATCAATTGGCATATGAGCTTAAAGGACAGAACAAAAACTGGGATGCAAATAATATGAGTGACGACCTGAACTTCAGCTTCCTATATTTTATTGCATATACTTAGGCTACCCTATACAGACATGTAAGCATGTCAATTTTACATTGTAGATAAGATGAGAATGACACATATCATTCTTACTTTAATACGATTAAGTACATGTAGATTGTGTGAAGCTATACCCCTATAAAAATGTACCACGGTTCTATAGTGTAGCTATACTATTATTATTCTGGTTGTACTGCATTATTGTAACACAGGGAATTGTACATTGATGGTGTAGGATACATATATTATACAATACAATTGGACTTTCACAGATACCATCGTACCTTGTTTCAAAATCCAGTGGTACATTTTATAGGGTTCCGTTCTAACAGTATTGTTGCAATAGAAACAAACGGATAATTGAACAGTTTCCAAAGAAGCTGAGGGCAGTATATTAATCAGAGAGTATCAAGCAATATTTTTGCCAAAATACGCTGACATCAAGACCATTCCCAACAATGTTTGCAGATTGTCTTTTTTTTTTTTTTTTTTTACATACCGCAAATAGTTAACGATACTGCTTTTGTATATACTATATGGAAACGTAAGCGCATTAATTAATACTGCCTTTATAAATGTAATGACCAGGCGCGGACTGGCCATCGGGAAGTGCGGGAGAATCCCCGGTGGGCCGGTCTGTTTGGACCTGCGTGGGCCGCTGGTCTACGTTTGATTTATAATTATTATTTTTCTTTTTCTTCCCATTACATGCTGAGAATGACGCTGTTATTAAAGTGGCAGCCTCGCTCTCTCGCTCTCTCTCATCACCGCACCAGTCATCTCTTGGGTAGATCCAATATCGCAATATCTAAGAGGGGGCGAGGAGTGGCCACTCCCTGATTGCACTTGCCCGGATTTTCTTAGAACGTGATTGGTCAGCCAGATTTCGTCTTTCGTTTGAACCTCTTGTATTGATAGTGGATGATAGTGATGGGCAGTTCGATTCTTTTTAGTGACTCGATTCATTTGATTCATTTCAGTTTGGTGAATCGATTCATCTCTTTCATTTGATTCACTGATTAAATAACACAAAACCAATCAATGTAGACCGCATTAAGATTGTTTACGTAGGTTTATTTGAACCGGAAAGAACGAGTCGTTCACGAACTGCACATCACAAAAGCTAGGGGGAATCTATATTTGGTTGACTGGGTTCATAAACATTAAATTAAATATAGTTTGACAAAAAATTAATATATATTTAGAATCGTTGAGATAACATAACAGTTTGAACCATTAGCATTGTTTAGCCATCAGTATCAATCTAATTTAATTTAATCTTTTACAAATAATAATAACAGTCAATTGCATTTCTTACGTGTTATTTATTCAGCACATAGCAAAACGCTGTTTGCCCAATTTGATTGACAGATCCATCCCTCCTTACCGTACACCATCTGGATCATAGATACAGGGTCAACACAACAAGTGAGGTGCCTGAGGAGGATGGAAACAGTGGAGCATGTGAAGAAGAGCTGGAGCTAGAGAGCAAAACTTGCACTTCATGCAAAACTGTGCCATGTGTTGCTATTTGATTCTATCCCGATAGAATTTATTGACTGATGCCTATCATGTACAGACGTGCTCAAATTTGTTGGTACCCTTACAGCTCATTGAAATAATGCTTCATTCCTCCTGAAAAGTGATGAAATTAAAAGCTATTTTATCATGTATACTTGCATGCCTTTTGGTATGTCATAGAATAAAAAACAAAGAAGCTGTGAAAAGAGATGAATTATTGCTTATTCTACAAAGATATTCTAAAATGGCCTGGACACATTTGTTGGTACCCCTTAGAAAAGATAATAAATAATTGGATTATAGTGATATTTCAAACTAATTAGTTTCTTTAATTAGTATCACACATGTCTCCAATCTTGTAATCAGTCATTCAGCCTATTTAAATGGAGAAAAGTAGTCACTGTGCTGTTTGGTATCACTGTGTGCACCACACTGAACATGGACCAGAGAAAAACAAAGGAGAGAGTTGTCTGAGGAGATCAGAAAGAAAATAATAGACAAGCATGGTAAATGTAAAGGCTACAAGACCATCTCAAGCAGCTTGATGTTCCTGTGCCAACAGTTGCAAATATTATTAAGAAGTTTAAGGTCCATGGAACTGTAGCCAACCTCCTGGGCGCGGCAAGAGGAAAATCGACCCCAGATTGAACAGAAGGATAGTGCGAATGGTAAAAAAAGAACCAAGGATAACTGCCAAAGAGATACAAGCTGAACTCCAAGGTGAAGGTCGTCAGTTTCTGATCGCACCATCCGTCGCTTTTTGGCGAAAGTGGGCTCCATGGAAGAAGACCAGGAGGACTCCACTTTTTGAAAGAAAAACATAAAAGCCAGACTGAATTTGCTAAAATGCATATTGACAAGCCACAATCCTTCTGGGAGAATGTCCTTTGGACAGATGAGTCCAAACTGGAGCTTTTTGGCAAGTCACATCAGCTCTATGTTCACAGACGAAAAAATGAAGCTTTCAAAGAAAAGAACACCATACCTACAGTGAAACATGGAGGAGGCTCGGTTATGTTTGGGGCTGTTTTGCTGCGCCTGGCACAGGGTGCCTTGAATCTGTGCAGGGCACAATGAAATCTCAAGACTATCAAGGCATTCTGGAGCGAAACGTACTGCCCAGTGTCAGAAAGCTCTGTCTCAGTCGCAGGTCATGGGTCCTCCAGCAGGATAATGACCCAAAACACACAGCTAGAAGCACCCAAGAATGGATAAGAACAAAACATTGGACTATTCTGAAGTGGCCTTCTATGAGTCCTGATCTGAATCCTATCGAACATCTATGGAAAGAGCACAAACTTGCAGTCTGGGTAGGCACCCATCAAACCTGAGACAGCTGGAGCAGTTTGCTCAGGAAAGGTGGCCAAACTACCTGTTAACAGGTGCAGAAGTCTCATTGAGAGCTACAGAAAACGTTTGATTGCAGTGATTGCCTCTAAAGGTTGTGCAACAAAATATTAGGTTAGCGGTCCCATCATTTTGTCCATGCCATTTTCATTTGTTTTCTTATTTACAATATTATGTTGAATAAAAAATCAAAAGCAAAGTCTGATTTCTATTAAATATGGAATAAACAATGGCGGATGCCAATTACTTTTATCAGTTTCAAGTTATTTCAGAGAAAATTGTGCATTCTTTTTTTTTTGTGGAGGTACCACCAATTTTTTTTTTTTTTTTTGTCAAACTATATTTAATGTTTATGAACCCAGTCAACCAAATATAGATTCTCCTAGCTTTTAGTGATGTGCAGTTCGTGAACGACTCGTTCTTTCCGGTTGAAATAAACAATCTTAATGCGGTCTACATTGATTGGTTTTGTGTCACTGAATCAGTGAATCAAATGAAAGAGATGAATCGACTCACCAAACTGAACCAAATGGAGTCACTAAAAAGAATCGAACTGCCCATCACTGCTCCGCACTACTACCAGGCAAAGAGAGGAGATCACCGAGTCACTTACTGTCCCGCACATCGAGCATGATTGACGGTAGCTCGAAATACAAGGGTGAAGATTGTGCCAAAACGAAAAGACGAAATAAAGAAATAAAAAGCGAAATAAATAGACATAAAAAACCTAAATAAATACAGATAAAAAACTAAATAAATGTATAAGTAAATAAATAAATAAATAAATACATAAATAAGTAGAAACTGAAATATTTATTTATTTATTTATTTATTTATTTACTTATTTATTTCGAATTGTATTTATTTATTTTTTTAATTTGGCACAAATTATCCTCCATAAAAAAAACCCACTTTTGTTTAAAAAAAAAAAAAAACGTGCTCGGTTTGGATAACTGCATCGCATGAAAGGAAAATACAGCTGAATGAGGATTTTACAAGAATGGCGAGGGAGTAAGTACAGACATTTATTATAATAATATAGAACAATATTGAAGTTTAATATTCTGTTTTTGGCTCATTGTCCCGTTTTTCACAAACGCCTGTTACCATACAGGGATGTCAGTAAAATTCGATTTTATAAAAATGAGCGCAGCATTAACATTGTTAATGTGGTTAAGGGACGTAAGGCTTCTGTTTACTTTGCAAGTAGCGTACAATTACATTGTACATAAATGCCGTTTCATTGTGCTTTAAACAAGTCAGAAACGGCTGGTTTGTGATTTTATATTGAAGTTCAGTAAGATCATTAGGCAGCAGTGTGGAGTAGTGGTTAGGGCTCTGGACTCTTGACTGGAGGGTCGTGGGTTCAATCCCTGGTCGGGGAAACTGCTGTTGTACCCTTGAGCAAGGTACTTTACCTAGATTACTCCAGTAAAAACCCAACTGTATAAATGGGTAATTGTATGTAAAAATAATGTGATATCTTGTAACAATTGTAAGTCGCCCTGGATAAGGGCGTCTGCTAAGAAATAAATAATAATAATAATAATCATTAATGTAACGTTATGGATTTTGTTAACGGTAAAAAAAAAAAAAAAAAAATTATGTAAGGACTGGGAATAATCGACCCGCATAAGTGTAATCCTCTAAGTGTATAGCTAAATATTTATGAAAAAAACGGCCATACAAGTAAGCGTGTTAAAGTGGGTCTTAATACTACTATGACTACTAATAATAACGTAATATCAGAACTACTAATATATGCTTACTCATATTATCTTTTTATGAAGTGCTCACTACAAACGAATGGGTCCAGTCTTTTTCGTTATTTTTTCTGTTTTAATCGCTGAAATCCATTTTACCCTCCTGTCTGGATCAGCAGGAATCCTGTAGAAGGAAACTTTATATTTCTGTCTAAAGAATCGGCATTACTGTAATGTTTACCGCTCGGCATTTTGGTCATCTTCCATAGTAATGCTGACTGTGAAAGAGTGTTCAGCTTTGAAGACCAAAAACAAAACCCAACACAGAGCCAGCCTGAGCACAGACATGCTAAGATCACTGGTAACGCACAAAGTCATGATGTCAGCGAAGCAGCAGTGTGTCGCACACAAACCTTTAGTGACACCTTGCTCAGGAAAGCCGGTCAGCCACCTATGAAGCTAGACATTCAAGATCTGAAAAGTGCAGTTTGACCGGTTGGTTCCTTTCTGTTCC
>CM072681.1:23124367-23144394 GCA_036884735.1 Huso huso | reverse complement strand
TCTCCTTCCTTTCTTTCATAACACTTCAATACTTGTGCATCAACACAATGAAAATGTAAGCTTTTTATTGTTTTGAAGTGCCTGCTCGCATGTTCCTCAGAAGGCGCTGCTTGCTGTTCATGGCAGCGCGCTGAGCTGCCTCTCCGCACACTGCGTGCCGTTTTTTGAAGCGCTGTGTTTAAGATATTTTCATGTTTGAACTCCTGGCTCTGTTAAATGCAGTCTGTCCTGCCATCAGTTCCCCTGCATCCTGATAAAACGGGCACAACATGGAGTTTTTTTTTAACACTGTCAAACTGAAGCCAGGGGAAATCTTTTATCCCGTTGGTTGGACTGTCGGTTGATAAATCAGTGAAACTGGCGGGTATGGGATTTGTAGTTTTTAATGTGTGATTAACAGTGGGCAGGGGACACCAATAAACTACATTCCCAGAGTGCATTGCGATTGAGCTTTGCGTTTAGATCCGAATGTGAGGTTCTTTTTTTCTCTCGTTTTATACTTTTCAGCTGTAAATATAAATCTCGTTTATTGTTTATATTCAACCTTTAGGAATTTCTAGTCGCATACGTGCGCCTAAATTAAAATGTGCGTTCACACAAGCATTGTGTTCGTCTCTCATGTGCAGAAACCGGACCATAAAAACTATAACGAGTAGATCTATCAACGTTTGAATCAGACACAAGAACGAAATATCTACAAATATCTATTCTTTCAAGTATACCGGTAGATCATTACTATAAGGGTCAGGCTGCACTCCCGATAGCTCTAGACGCATGTTCGGAACATTTTACACACCTTAGAGAAAAGAATATTTATCAGATATGATTCTCGCTCCTCTTCAAAATGTCCGCCCAGCAAGCTCTCTCCTTCCCGCTGCAGCCAGCCAGCCAATCGGAGCTCCCCTCTTGTCAGCTAGCCAATCTGAGCTCTCCAATCGGATACAGTCACTCTAATAAGCACGTGTACTGCCCTGACTCACGAGTAAATCCTTTACCAGCTTTGAAAAACGAAACTGTGCGATTGTAGTAGGGTCTTCTTCTTCTAATTCTTCTTCTTCTTCTTCTTCTTCTTCTTCTTCTTCTTCTTCTTCTTCTTCTTCTTCTTCTTCTTCTTCTTCTTCTTTTCGTGTGGATTGTGTTTCTCATATTATTATTTGATAAATGTATTATGTGTGTTGATTTATTTATATAAATGTGTGTTTTGTTGTTCAGCTCTTTTATTATTATTTCTCATCTCGAGTGTGGTTTGATGTATTTGCTTCACTGGACCCCTTTAAACTACTTTTCTCTTTCCTCTATGGAACTATACGAGCCGAAACTCCGATTGGCTGAAGGACTGTCTGCCCAATCCACGCCCCCCCCCCTGTTGCTTAGCAACCGCGTCTCCCGTTCCACGGCTCTGCTTGCCAGCGGCTCGCTGCTTGATCTCCCGCCCTGCCAATCATCTACTGCCTTTATAAATGCGGAGGAATATTGTGAGAGGGAGAGCGGACTTAATGAAGGAGATTCCGCGCTGCAGACTGGAGCTGGAACGCGGAGAGACTTTATGAAACTGATAGATCAAAGTATTTTATATAAACTGCAATAATATAATCTGTGGTAACTAGTTTAATTAACTTCACTATAAGAAACTGATAGATTTAGAGTTTGTTTTATTGTATCATCCCTATATATACTAGACAATTGTTACAGACTGAACTGAAGGTGGCATTGTCATATGGTTTACATTATTGTTAATGTGCTTGAGATTTTTTAAAATCAATTATTACTAATAAAAAAACTTGTAAAGATTATTTTTGGTGTGTGATTGGTTTCTCCCTGATAAAAGAGTTCACTTTGGGAACCAACCACCGAGGTCCTTGTCCTCAATAAACACAAGTTGGCGCAGTGACATCATTATTAACATCGATTTAGCAAAGACCTGTTACAAAAAAATAAGGAGGGGAAAGAAATATTCACAAGGTGAAATATTGGGTCCTAGGGGGGGAGTTAATATTTGTTTGCTGGGGGAGCAGATATTCTGTGACACCGGAACAAAACAAGTCCTGGACACAAAATACATCACAAAAATAAACCCTTCTTTACAGAGGAGGGTTTTTCACCCTGTCAGTGTCTGCTTGTCTCTGTCTCTGTGTGTGTGTGTGTATGAGTGTGTCTGTGTGTGTTACTGATTGGTTTTTTATTTTTTTCTTCAGATTAACGGATTGGCGTCGACTGGATCTTACGTTCAGAGCGGACAGAAAGACAAGGCTGCCTCCCAGTCTCTCTTCACTGCCAGTTACATCTACTAGACCAGTGCGCTCATTAAACTGGGACCAGTAAACCTCACACACTGAGCCACTGCTTTTGCAATCTGAATTTTACATTCCAAAAGATGATTTTTACAAATAATAATAATAAAAAAAAATGTGAAGACGTCTTTAAATAGCTTTAAATAAAATCTACATTGTTGGAAAATTAAAGTGTGTGGAAATTCATGATTTTATTTTTCTTTAAGTGATTTATAGCTTAACAAAATAATTTGATAAAGATGACCTGCTTGGAAGTTGCATTAGCTCTCAGATGTCCAGTTTGTGAAAGATGTTCTCGCAGACCTGGATTTGACATGATCACTGGATTAAAGGAAGTTCTGTTTCTGTGCTCGCACTTGGGAAGGCTGCTGGACTCCCGCCTCACTTCACCTCTGCAGTGTCTTTGGGGTCATGTTACTGGCTGACAGCATGCCAGTCAGCAGGGAGCAGCAGCTGATTGGTTAATGACAGGAAAGAAGCCAGCGAATAAGGGGGGGACAATTTCACCTCCAGGTGAACAAGGAAGTGCAACCCTAACTGAAACCATGGCTTACAAACTGAGATTTCTTTTAACTGGGTGTAGCACTGTAGCACATATGTTTGATTGCTGACTATAGCAGCTAGACTAGAGCACAGTGTTTGATTGACTATAGCAGCTAGACTAGAGCACAGTGTTTGATTGACTATAGCAGCTAGACTAGAGCACAGTGTTTGATTGACTATAGCAGCTAGACTAGAGCACAGTGTTTGATTGCTGACTATAGCAGCTAGACTAGAGCAGTGTTTGATTGACTATAGCAGCTAGACTAGAGCACAGTGTTTGATTGACTATAGCAGCTAGATTAGAGCACAGTGTTTGATTAACTATAGCAGCTTGACTAGAGCACAGTGTTTGATTGACTATAGCAGCTAGACTAGAGCAGTGTCTCTGTGAAGAATCTGCTCATGGACCCAACAGGCTTGTTATTGTTGAGAGTTATGTGGGAAGAATCACAATTAAAATGTCCATTTTAAGGATACAATTCATTCATATGTGTAATGGTCTAATTTAATCAGCACTCTGCTGTCATGAATGTCTTTCTTTTTATGAGTTCAAGATTGCCGAGGTAAACAATTGAGCAGTAAATCACACAACACCGTTATATCTTTTATACATTTTATCAAGAAAGATAGAAAATAGATGCGCTACAAAAACAGAACAGAGGATTCATATCAAAATAGCAGAAATCAGGTCACTAAGTTTAGCAATGAATAATATTCAGGAAACATCTCAGCTTCAGTGTAAATATTGATTACATGGAAAATAATACATTCATCTATTGTCTAGAAAGTCTTTTATCATTATTTATTTATTAGCAGACACCCTTATCCAGGGAGACTCACAGTTGTTACAAAATATCACATTATAAAAAGTAGAGGGTGCACAATATCACATTACAAAAAGCAGAGAGAGAGAGAGACAGAGGAGAGAGGAGGAGATAGTAGAGAGCAGAAAGAGGCTGTGTGGTCCAGCGGTTAAAGAAAAGGGGCTTGTAACCAGAAGGTCCCCGGTTCAAATCCCACCTCAGCCACTGACTCATTGTGTGACCCTGAGCAAGTCACTTAACCTCCTTGTGCTCTGTCCTTCGGGTGAGACGTAGTTGTAAGTGACTCTGCAGCTGATGCATAGTTCACACACCCTAGTCTCTGTAAGTCGCCTTGGATAAAGGCATCTGCTAAAAAAAAAATAAGAGGGAGGAGAGAGAGGGTAGAGAGGAAGGGAGGAGAGGAGGAGGGAGAGAGGGGAGAGAGAGAGGGAGAGGAGGAGAGAGGAAGAGAGGGGAGGAGAGGGAGAGAGAGAGTAGAGAGGGCAGGGAGAAGAGAGAGGGAGAGTAGAGGGAGAAGAGAGGGAGAGTAGAGAGGGAGATGCGAGAGGGGGAGTAGAGATGGCAGAAGAGGAGAGAAAGAGGGATCTGGAGATGGAGAGGAAAGATAGAGGCAGACAGGAAGGGAGATTAGGAAAGGGGGTGTAGAGAAATAAAGAGGAGGGGCTCAGGGTAAGAGGGTGGAAGAGAGAGGATGTCTTCTCATCAGCCCAGAAGAGTGCAGAGAGAGTGTCAGTGGAAGTGAAGAGGAGATTGTCTGAGTTGTTTGAATAGTTTCCTGGTTCAGACAGCAATGTGTGTTTAATCTGCAGCGCTGACAGGGTCAGGGTCAGGGGACTACAGCACAAGGTCTGTATTACTGTAAGTATAGAAGAATGGATAGAGTTTCTCATTGGGATTGAACTCCATGTCAGTGAAAGTGTAGATGTGAGATCTGGTCTCCACATTGTAAAAGGAGAGCTGCCCTTCCTCATAATCCAGATACACCCCCAGCTTCTGGGGCTTCAGGCTCCGGGGGAGGAGGGTCCAGGGGTCAGTGAGAGCAGTGAACCCATTTCCATCCTTCCACCACCTCACAGTCCAGTAACCCTGCTGGGGGGTCATGCTGAACACCCCCTTCCTCTCGGCAGACTCTCTGCTGACTCCTAATCTCCACGATGTATTCCCCCCCACCTGCACCTGCCAGTAGCGTCTCCCCGAGGTGAAGCCCTCCCTGCCCAGCACACAGGGCAAGGGATCAAATCTCTCTGGAGTGTCAGGGAGAGCCTGCCGTGTCTCTCCCAGTCTCACCGTTCCCCTCCCAGACAGGATGAGCTCAGGGTGTGCTGTATCAGGGTCCAGAGTCACATCAACTGTGGAGCAGAGAGGAGACATCATCATTATTATTATTATTATTATTATTATTATTATTATTATATGAAGGACGTATGAAGGTGCCTCACCTTCACTGTTAAGATGAGTTCCTAATTAAAATATAATTTATATTGTTTTCTAATTAAACAAAATGCTGAAAACATGACATCAGTAAATTAGAATATATACTGAACTAAACCAGAGGGAAAAAACTACTAATTAAATACATAACAAGCAAAAGAAGAAACGACAAAACCAACTGAGGGATTACAAGAGGACCAAAAGAACCAGGAATACCGGAGAAAAGAGGAAGAAGAAAGAAAGAAAGAAAGAAAGAAAGAAAGAAAGAAAGAAAGGTGACAAAGGCAGAAGGTGAGCCTCTTACATCAATTAAAATGAATCTTGAAATAATATTTACTAGATATAAATATTAACTAAACCCAAGATCGCCTCGTACAGTAAAGTCTCTTAAATCGACAGGCTGAACTCAAGTGGCAGTTTGGAATTGCAGTTGGAATTGTAGCAGTTTTTCGAATTTCGAACTGTAGCAGTGTTCGGTTTTCATGGAAACCGCAGTGAACGCAATGAGCCGTGAGATACGCGATCCTGAAGAGGGGAGAAGAACAACACAAACTGAAAGTGTGAGAGAAAACCCTGACGGAGGCTCTTCCCTGACCGGCGAGTGAACAAGATCTGGAGCCCAAACATCTTAGACTTTTCAGACTAGCACACCCGAGCCGAGCCGAGCCGAGCCGAGCTGGACCCAAGCCGAGCCCCCCCAGCGCTGGTGTGTTCACACTGCAGCTCAAAGAAGAAGCTGCCTGTGGAACGTGATGTCAGATTCCATGGACACGCACAAGACAGAAGGAGTGCTGTGGATTTGTTTTGAGAATGGATCCCGGAGGTCGGACTGTCAAAAACGATAAAGTCTACCAAAAGATTTCACACGAATACACAAATATGGGTTTGTGTTTCACATGCTGCTGACTGCAAATACAAACCGAATAATTTCATTTCATATTATTACAGTGAGATTAACTACTACTAATAATAACTTTAAAAAGTTACAGATAGTATTTAAAAAATGTCAGTAAACACGTCAGAAAAATAGATTTAAAGCAGGCCTATTAAAAACAAAATCTAAACGTAACATTAAAGAGATTTTTCTTTACAGCTTGTTTTTATACATGCAATGTTAATAGATAGGATTTTTAAATGACCGAATTGAATGTGATTTTCAGATACTTTGCACATTTCAATATACGGAGCTTATTTCTTTATTTATTTATTTTCTGTTAAGGACGGGTTTATAAAGTAACCACAAAATAATATGCTGATTACTGACACTTTATTCATTAAAAAAAATGATAATGTTTTATATTAATTGGCATAAATTAATATTAAACTGATATTAAATGAATGTTAAATTGCATATTAAATTTACATTCAATTATTCCTTTTGTTACTTTCCATTGACATTGAAGTCAGATTAACTGTATTTTTAATAAGGGGAAATTATTACATATTTTCAACGGTAACAAAACGTAATATAAATGGAGGTGACGTGCCATTACATTTTCAATCGACATTTGGGTAACATTTCGCAAGAAAGCAGCTAGTGCATATTTATTAAATATTAATTTAACATTCATTTAATATCTATCGCATATCTATTTAATATTAATTTATGTCACGCAATATAAAGCGTTGCTGATAAATACATGGAACCCAATTAATGAAGCAGCAGCAGACCTTGCAGTTCACACACTGTAAGGATTGATTTGTCTCTGTTTGAAATGAATCCTGTCAGCGTTAAACAATTTAAAGGAGAAATACTTTCCAGAAGACAAGTCTCTGAATTCAACACATCGGCGCCGGTCGCTGCAGGTCTGTGACCAAGAACTGCGTCCATTAAGACAGAATATTTACTTTTTTGCGGTCTGATGCTTTTATTGTTATAATCTTTTGGTTTTTTTTTACCCTGTTTTATTATTTTTATTTTTTTCCACGCAGGAGTTCAGACTCCAGAGTTGTCATTTCCACAGAGCAGACCCCCACACACACCACCAGTAATATCAACGCTGAGATCGCTCGGGGCTGTGCTCTGATGCCCAGCGTCCACCTGGCACACCCCCCCACACTGAGCCCCTGGCAGCTGTACGACAGAGTGCACCTCAACCAGGAAGGCGTCCGGGTCTTTGATAAATCCCTCAAGGATACAGCCATGGGCCGCAGCCCAGCCAGGACCAGCCAGACCCAGAGCCCCTCCGCGCACCAACCACCCGCAGCACCAGCTCAGCTACGCTGGAGCCCTCGCTCAGCCAGCCCCCCCTGCCACCACTGAGCTGGGTGAGATAAAACAGCTCCTCAACACCCTCTGCTCAAGACTGCTGGACTGAGGGACCCGCAGCACTCGGGTAGGACACAGGAAACCCTAGTTTACCTGGGAAAATACCAGAAACGAATTTGATATGAATATGAAGAAAAACAATGTGTGTCTGTATCACTGCATAGACACATCTACATATTTACTTAATGTTTTAATTTGCATTCTGTTTTATTATGAATAATAGAAATTTAAAAAACAAAAAGAGAAAAGATGAGATCTCTTTCAATCAGCTGCTGAACATCCAGGGTCTGTACTCCTCGGTCTTCAGGCTGAAGAGCACAGACTCTGAGTTTGTTCTCAATGTAAATAATATTGATATTATGATCCGATTAGAGACGTGGTGTCGTGCAGATGTGCCACTCACTGTCCCTCAGGCTACAGGGAGATCATAGTGCCCTAGTGCACAAGGACAGACTGTAGCAGGGTTATTGCCCTGCACGTGTGTAAATTAGTGTTGGTATCATTTGTATGGGGAAATGGGTTTAGAGTGTGTCGTTTTGGAGTTGATTTGTTTAATTACATTTATTGTTTACAGATGGGCGCTCGATTGAGACTTGCTGCCTGCTAGGTTTGGTTGAGGGAAGGGCAGCAAGTGATTGGCTGTGCTGGACCTCAATCAGCAGGTGGGCGGTCTTGACCGAGTGTCTGTCAGTTTAAAGCATCCTTGGGAGATGGTTGGGCGACTGCAACACCATGCCAGAGGGGAGCGGCGTATACTCTAGAGGAGAGGGTCAGCGCTGCAGGAGCGACACGCTCACTTAACCCTGAGACTGCAAGCGGTGCTTGTGAAGGCAATGCCCAGCCAAGGGCCGTATGAAGCAGCAGGAGTCGTTGTATGAATACCGGCTCATGAGTAGGTTAGTTAGGGATAGTGATCACATGTGATGTATAGCTTAGGGTTACGTAGTGTAGCCGGTTCCTGGAGCGGGACGCCTCGTTTTAACTGGCGCTCAGCCCTCTGGGGCACCTTTTATTTGTAGTTTTGTACTGTGTTTTATTCTGTATTTTTGTACAGCTTGCTGTATGTGTCCTCTAGCGTTACCATGGCTGGTAACGTCACATGACCACCTTTACTTTCATTTCTGTTTGTATTAATAAATCCTGCGGCGCCTGTGCGGCGTTTCAACTCCACCTCCCAGTGTCTCTCTGTATTGCTTGAACAGCGGCTACCCACACACGTGACACGAGTAACACCCTGTCACACAGACACACACACGACTCAAAATAAACAAAAACGCAGTCCAAGGTGAAACTGACGTTTACCTGTGTGCAGCCTACACCCCTCCCTCTGAATCCCCAAACTACAATGAGGAATATTTTCATACCCTCCACACAGAGATCAGCCATTTCCAGACCCAGGGAAATGTGCTGCTCTGTGGGGATTTCAACACCAGAACAGGAACAGAGCCTGACTGTAGAAGCACACAAGGTAACAGCCATGTATTTGGACAAACCCCTCTGTACCTCACACCTACCTCAATCCACAGAAACAACCCTGATTGTATTGTGAACACAAATGGGAGGCAGTTAGTGCATCTCTGCCAAGCCTTGGTCTGTACATCATTAATGGCAGGATCAGAGGGACTCTTTAGGTAGATTCACATACTGCTCAGCTCTTGGGACTAGCGTAGTTGATTACGCCATCACTGACCTGAACCCCTCCTTTATTAATGCATTCACTGTCAGGCCACAGTCAAATTACTGTGTTCCTGCAAAGAACAGGACAGCCCAGTAACACACTATTACAGCCATGCAAGCTGTACTATCTGAACAATACTTATAAATAGGCTCCAAACAGAGGAATTTGATAAAGCAACTGGCTCTCCTGAAATCACTAACCTTACTGACACCTTCCAAATCACACAGTGCCAGCCTAATGTAAGAGGAGTAAATCTGGCAGTTAAACACATGAATGAAATATTAGAACAAACAGCAAGCAAGGCAAATCTCAAAAAAATGAACAAGTAAAAAACAATCAGAAGCACAAACCCAAAGAAAAATGGTTTGATGATGAATGTGAAACAATAAGGAAAAAACTAAGAGAAGAATCAAATCAAAAACATCATCAGCCACACAACCCAGATTTACACCTCAGGTACTGCGAGACCCTAAAGCAACACAAACACACCCTGAAACAGAACAAAGAGAAACACACGAACACAACCCTCACAGACACGGAGGAATCTATTAACCAAAATCAGTTCTGGGAATGTGGAACAATATGAACTCCACACAGAAACAAGAACTGACAATACAAAATGAAACTACACCCACCCCTCGTTATATCGGCCCTCGCTATCCTGCGGATTCGGATATATCGCGCTCCTGGAGTCGGCTCCCCATCTTTACTGTCTAACTGCGCATGCCTTACCTGCAGTATACATCGGCACTTAGAATTACTGTGCGTTTTATTCTGTACTGCACATCACAAACAAAAATATACAAAACAATTAAAAACAAAGCATTACTATCGTACTGTTATCATATACACACGCACTGCACAATAACACAAAGCTAATTAAATATCTACTTGCTGAAGCAGTTTTTATTTTAGCCAGCGAGGTGTTCACTTGTGGCAGCAGCAATGCTCTAGCAAAAGCCACAAGGCAGTGACGTCAGCTCCCTGGCAACAAGCCTGTTGGGAGTGGATTCTTTCAATGCAGCGGGTTTGGGAATTTGAGAAAGGAGAGGAAGACTCATGAAATTAATTGGAGACTGAAGTTACCCTCCGCTGTACAAATTAAAACAGTGTGCTGCTTTTTATACGAAAAATGAGAGAAAGCGGGTTGTGTAGAGTATTTATATTGGATCCTGACACCCCTGATACATCAGTGAATTAGCAGTGGTGTTGGAGCAGTCTGCAGCCACTGGCCTCACTCTACACGAAAAACAAATTCAATTCCTGCTTTACACAGATGACCTGGTCCTGCTGTCGCCCACAGAGCAGGGGCTACAGCAGAGCCTGTCACTGCTAGGGCAGTACTGTCACACCTGGGCCCTGACAGTAAACATGAACAAGACCAGAATTATGATCTTAAAAAGGTCAGATCTCAAAGAAGCAGGTCCCACTTCACTCTACACAACACCACCCTAGAACACACCACACAATATACATACCTAGGCCTGACCATCAGTGCGTCAGGGAGCTTTAACCTGGCAGTGAATGCACTAAAAGAAAAAGCCTGCAGAGCTTTTTATGCCATCAAAAGGAGGCTTTATAAAATAAATCTACCTGTCAGAATCTGGCAAGAGTTATCCATCCCATTGTGCTACATGGAAGTGAGGTATGGAGTCCAGTCAGTCAACAAGATTATATAAAATGGGATAAACATCCAGTAGAAACCCTGCATGCTGAATTCTGCAAAACATATTACAGGTAGAGCAGAAACACCAAACCATGCATGCAGGGGCTGAATTAGCCACTCCCCACTGCTCACCAGCATGCAAAAAAGAGCACTACAATTCTGGATGCATCTAAACAGAAGTGAGCCAGACTCCCTCCAGTACAAGGCCCTTCTAACCCAAGAGCTCAGCCCAGAAAAGAGTCTCCTCAGCCAGCTGGTCCTGAAGCTCACTACACTAACCCACACTAACACTAACCAGCTTCAGGACAGCTCTGCTACAGCACTGCCAATCAGAGTCAACCAAACTGTAACACAAATCAAAAACTCCTATCTGGAACATTGGGACAAAGAAACAAAAACCCCAAATAAACTGGATTGCAATCGAGCCCTAAAAAGAGACTTTACTCTGGAGGGGATCTCTTCACTGTCAGAGATACAAAGCAGAGGCAGATCCTGACCAAGTACAGGCTCAGTGACCACAGCCTGGCCATTGAAAAAGGCCGACACAGGCAGACCTGGCTACCCAGAGAGAACAGGCTCTGTGGTCACTGTGAGACAGGAGAGGTCGAGACAGAGATGCACTTTCTCCTACACTGTGAGAAATACAACCAAACAAGGGACACATTCCTTAAAAAATGACTATTTCCCTCCCACACTTCCCACAATTGACTGACCCAGATAAACTGTCAGGGTCCTCCTGGGGGGCGGGACACAGCAGCCCCACTGGCTGCCCAGGGATGTGCGCCTGTCACAGCCTGAGGGACACACAGTGAACACTCTGCACAGGGGTGTTACTTCTATAACACTACTCTGTGTTACATTCTATATACCAGCGGTCATTATTATTATTATTATTATTATTATTATTATTATTATTATTATTATTATTATTATTATTATATTTGTTAGAATTATTATTAATATCATCATTATTATCATTGTTATTATTTTTGTTGTTATTGTAAATATATTGTTCATATGATATGTAATGTAATTGCTTTGCAATACTACTGTAAGGAAATTTGATAGTCCATATTAATATTTGAAACGATGGTACTTTCAATGGAGAGATATTGACACAGAGTTTAGGTGGGGTATTTTGGAATGCCTGTGTCAATAAATTCCAGATCGACTAGAGAGTAAATAAACATGACCATTTATCTCTGTTCTGCTCTGTTTTGGTTGCATGGGGATGGAGAATCTCCAGAGATAACAGAGGCTTGGGGACTGGCCGTACACAGGTTTAGGAAGGTAGGGTCTCAAATGATGTCATTATAGGGGAGTGTTCTATGTTATTCAAAAGTGATTGCAGCCATTGTCTGTGGGCAGATTCCATCCGCTGTGACCCAGAGCATTTGTCTTCTTCTTCCCGTCCTCCACCACAGGGGACTTTGGCCGGAGCCCCACCAAAGGGAGCTACATGAGGCTACAAAGACAGGGGAGAGGTCAGGAGACCACTTTCCCCAGCAGCAGTTTGTGTTGCAGGAATGGACCAGTTATGCTGTCAGCCGTGCCACTACCCGGGCAGGGGTGCTGACAACATGGCCATTCATGGGCCCACTGAAGCCTCCCTTCCCAGCGTTGGAGACTTTGTCCTGGACTGCTGGATTTTTTTGG
This sequence comes from Huso huso, assembly GCA_036884735.1. Lineage (NCBI taxonomy): Eukaryota > Metazoa > Chordata > Actinopteri > Acipenseriformes > Acipenseridae > Huso > Huso huso. The sequence continues at coordinate 23,132,036 of CM072681.1, read as the reverse complement.
GGGGGAGGTGGGGATTGAGGCCATTATGTGTGCTTTGCACAGGGGGGGTATATATGTGGCAATGTGCCCCGCCCCTGTGTGCATATTATGTGTTGTATGTTGCGCGCAGTGTTAATGTTGGTGTATAGATTGGTACACGGGATATAAACGGTCCTGTGTTTCGCGGTGATTTAAAAAGGTAGATTTGTATTTAGGCACGAGGAGGGCACACAAATCACTTCGTTGGTTAAATGTAATATGTGAGCACGGGGTTTTACTGGAATTAATTCACGTGCTGGGATTCAAGTGAATAATTAATTAGTAATTGATCGACCCAGCACAACAGTATATAGAGACACGTAGCACTCAGTCGGGGTTAGGTGTTCGGTGAGTGGAGAACGGATTGGAGGCGGTAAAGATAATAATAATAATAATAATAATAATAATAATAATAATAATAATAGTTAGATCTGCTCACCGTGTTTTGTCTGTGTAGTACGTTTGTTTGTTCTTTATTTTTGGCCTCAAGTGCCGTGTCTGTGTTTTGTTGTTTCAAACCTTTTATTTTCTGTTTTTTAATGCTGAGGGAAGCAGAGGTTTCTAAAACCACACATCTCTGTCTGTTTAGAGGAGAGGTTCTGCCTTTGTGACAGAGGCATGAGAGAGGGAGAGGGAGGGAGAGGGGAGAGAGGAGAAGAGGGTGGCAGAGGAGGAGAGGAGAAGGGAGGAGAGGAGAGAGGAGAATTTTCAACAGGCAAGAGGGAGGTAGAGGCTAGTTTAAGGGGAGAGGAGAGGGAGGGAGAGGATACAGGGGAGAGAGGGAGAGGGAGACTATTAGGGGAGAGAGAGGAGGGATTTCAGGAGGGAGGAGGGGAGAGACAGGGGAGATGGAGAGAGGGGAGGAGGGAGATTTTGAGGGATGGACAGGAGGGGGAGGAAAGGAGAGGGAGAGGAGAGGAGGAGGGGTAAAGAGGTAGGGGAGGGGAGGAGGGGAGGAGAGGAGAGGGGCTTTATTAGAAGGAAGAGAGAGGACTTTAGAGGAAAATGATGGAGGAAGGGGAAGGGAATGGGCAGGAGGGAGGAAGAGCAGAGGCATGGGGAGAGAGGAGGAGGAGGAATGAGAGGGGGTGAGAGAGAGGTGTAGAGGAGGGGAGGGAGAGGAGGTATGATGGAGGGAGGGGAGGGGAGGGGAGGGGTGAATGAGGGAGGGAAGGGAGAGAGAGAGAGGGAGGGTATGAGGGAGGAGAGGGGAGGGCATTTGCATATAAACATAGTTAGTTTGGATTTCTGTTTTTTTCACCCTGAGTTTTTTCATCTTTAAGAATTTCATCTGTGCTTCTCAATCACAACTATACGACTGATTGAATTTATGTTTCTTTTTATTTAATGGGCTTTTAAATCGTAAGTCTTACTTTTTCATTGCAAAGCAGGCGACTCCTCTTTATTAATGTCAATACAGTCAGCTGGCGATTGTAATAAAGAGTGTCCAGCATAAAAATACTGTATTGTTCATTCTAGCTTTTAATAAAGAGTCTCTTATTAACATGTCGTGATCTCGTTTGCATGTCCTGCTTGTAATGAAAATGAAGGTCATTGATTGAAAAGCCCATTTAGTTGTTTCACAGAATGAATCAAGTTTACTATGAACACATTTCTCAGTTGTGATTGAGACACAAACTGCTTCACAGGGATCAGATGAATTCTTAAAGCAGTAGAAAAGTCGGCAAAAACTGACAATCAGAAGCCCAGCTCGAGTATACACTGGGATATGCATCCCCACTGAGGAGAAGAGGAGAGGAGAGGAGAGAAGGATAGAGGAGGGGTACACTCATGAGAGAGGAGAGAAGGATAGAGGAGGGGCACACTCATGAGAGGAGAGGCAGACAGGCTCAGATTGTGACACTCTTAATAATGTGCATAAAGAATGTCTGTACCAAGTTTCATCACAATCAGGGCCCTGTTCTTCGTAGCTGGCTAACTGAGTTAATGGATAACTCTCAGGATAACTTGACAGAAGTCTGGCTTTTCCATTCCTCCGAAGCAAGCTTAAAGTCTAGCCCGACTAAGTTACCATAGCAACACATCCTTAATCTTGAACATGCTCCAAAGCAGGCTAACTTAAAGTTAGCCATATCTGTGTATAAAACTCGTACTTCTACCCAATGAAAGCACTTGACACACCTCTAAAATGACAGAGCTCCTTCCTTAGAGATCCCATCGATCAAGGAGCAATTTTAATTAGGTTAGCTTTTCGTAGGGAAAGAGTACTGAGAGATCGCCAAGATCCTTTGCATCATTCAGATTTTTTGTATTTCAGCTTATAGATTCGATCGGCAAGGTGTCATTTATCTGATAAATCTACTTGAGTCGTACATTGCCCATACCACCCGCGCAGCCGTCGTTGATGACAGTAACACAGACTATATGCACAGGGCTGTGCTTTTTTTTGCTAGTGGCATTCCTATACTCAGTTGACGGTGATTAATTAGTACAACATATTACTACAGTATTATATATTTAAAAAAGAACAAGGGCAAATTATGACAAAACAATAAAAAGAGCTAACCATTCTCATGCAACAAACTCTCAGTCCATGTTACATTCCATTACTACAAGCATGCAGATTTAAACTGGACGGTGTGAAATAATTATATTGGGGTCAATATATATATAGCCTGTGTAATAAAAAAATACATTTTTTAAAAAATTACATTTAGCTTATCTGCCATTTTTTCCATGCATCCTCTCTGGACTTGGCAGCAGCAGCATTTAGTTGTGATAATGCTTTTTTATATTCCTCAAAACTTTCCATAAGCTCTTGCTCAGTCAGGCTGAAAAAAGTTGCTCTCTCGACGCCATCTTCGTGAAGATCATTGTTTCAGTGCTCCTTTTTTGAGGTAGCACGAGCACATTTAAATTATCGGATTTCTCAAGTCGAATCAGGTTAACGAGACACTTTTTAGCCTGTATTCACCGCCGAGGAACGAGATAGCCTGACTTCAATTATTAAGTTAATTGAACTGCTAATGTCTGATTAGCCTGAATTAGTTAAACCAGCCACGGGAACAGGGCCCAGATCAGCAGTTCTCTAGATGCATGTCAAAGTGTAAACATATGGCCCTGCAGTGTCTACATGTGATCTTCACTTCACAGTGAGTTTCACAATCTGGGGCATTATAACTAAACACAGGGTTCATAACCTTTTTTCAACATCAAAATTACATACTTTTTCCAGACTTCCATTTGCATGTCCTAGGCTTGTGTTTTAGTTTCTACTAGTTTTTAGATAGTTATCCACATAGGCGGGCAGCCTGAGAGCATTATAGCTTTTTTTTGATCCAGAGCAGAAGTTGCTCCAGGTTTTCTAAAAGTATTTGTCAGAATCTGGAGCTGCATATCCTAGCAAGAGACAATGCAGGCATGCAAAAGAAGTAAGATACAATCTAAGAAATGCCCAATATTTGAGAACTACATTGCATTATTTACAAACATTATTTATAACAACCCCTGTTTTGGGTCCAAAGCCTTTTGTTAGCTATAGTAAAAGGACAACCCAAAAACTAACAAGCTGCTGGATTAAGTTAAGGAAGTCACCCTGGATAAAAAAGCATTAGCTAAATTATTTATAATATTAGTAACTGTTTTTATTCTTTGATTTTCTTTGTTATTACAGTATTTGTCACTACTACCATTTGTTTCAATTGCAAATGTTCATTTTAAATCTTGGTTCCTTATTAAAAAAACACATCGTCAATGTTGCTTTTGCCGCGCGGTTGCACAGAGCTGCACGAGCCAACATCAGCAGCAGTTTGAGTTTTTTAAATCAGTATTTAATCGTGTAATGAAGGCCAGATATATCGACGATGTAAACAGTATATCTACACTCCATTTGACGGTTTGGACCTGAGACTGCTGCTGCACTCTGAGTGTAAGTTACAAGCAAGCACCATACATTTAAAATAAAAATTACCGGTACATTTTATTAATCACATTAAAAAAGAAAAAAAAAAGCTGACATTAGCATGCTAACGCTTATACACACCACCATGGCGGCTACAGTCAGTTTAATCTGAGTCAGTGATAATAACTATTGTGTTCGATTTTTTAATAAAGGTAACAACAAGATAACAAATGTGAATGTTGGTGAGCAGAGTACAGTAGCTTGTAATTAGAGTGTATTTTAAAAATCATAGCCTTCAATATAAATGGATACATTTTGGCTGTCATCATGTCCATTTTACCGATTGTTTCACTGGAGCAGACAGAGTCATGTGGATTATACCAGCCAGCTGGACTGGATAGGATTGCTTCAGTTGTCATGGACGTTGTCAAGGGTGTTACGGGGGCAATCCTCGTGGGATTTGGTCGCAAACAACATAGTTGCTTCTAGTAAATTGCCTCGACAGGTGCTGCTAGAGCTGCGGACCGCTTTGAGATCAATTACACGTGTAACAATTTTTTTTTTTTTTTTTGTTCCTGGGTAGTAAGTGTTATTTTAATTGCTTATGCCTCAAAAGTATAGAAAATGGCTATTATTCCCCTAAAACTTTGCTTTTGTGACCAGGACAGTGATATTTTGGAAATTTACCTATTTTCCAGAACATTCCAGATAGATTCAGTGCTGAGTAAACTTGGAGTAACTTCTAGAACTTTCCAGTAATATAAATAGTAGTATAAATACAGGGCCTTAAGCCCACCAGTTCAGTTTAGTTCCAGCTGCCTAAGTGGATACATATCTGCATTTTTTCTGAGATGGCATCAAGAGGCTGCAAATGGTGGCATTCCTGATGGGTCTCAAGGCGTTTTTACCAAGTTTCCCTGCTATCTTTGCCTTTGGGACAGCAGGGACACCAAGGCGCACTACCACAGGCGGGACTGGCACAGCGACCGAGTTCTCTGTGGGGAGGAACAACGTCAAGTGGGGGAGACCACTGGTGGACCTCCGGAAGGTGCTGATGCCACCACTGCACATCAAATTGGGCCTTATGAAACAATTTGTCAGAGCTCTAGATAAGGAGTCGGCAGCCTTCAAGTACCTTCAAGACTTCTTCCCCTAAGCTGTCTGAGGCAAAGGTCAAAGCCGGTGTCAACGGCCGGACCACAGATAAAGAAGAAGATCCTGAGGCAATGAATTCCCAAGAAGCTCACTAGTAAGGAGAAAGCGGCTTGGAACAACTTTGTCGAAAGTGGTTAGGGGCTTCCTGGGCAATCACAAAATAAAACTATGTGGAGCTGGTTGAGACTCTGGTGAAGAACTACGGCACAATGGGCTGTGGATGTCCCTCAAAGTCCATATCCTTGATGCTCATCTTGATAAAGTCAAGGAGAACATGGGGGGCGTGCTCGAGGAGCAAGGGCGAAGCTTCCACCAGGATATACTGGACTTGAGCGCCGCTACCAAGGACAGTATAACGAGAACATGATGGGAGACTACATTTGGGGGGCTGATTCGTGAAAGGATTTACAGTATAATAACTCACTTCTAAATCTTTTGTAGTCATTTTTTTTGTATTACTTTAGTATAAATACATGTTAATTGGATTCATATGTTGTTTTTTCTGACTATGTGAACGAAAAGACACAAATTCACCCGTTTACTCTCATTGGAAATAGGTAAATTTCAAAAATCACTGTCCTGGTCACAAAAGCAAAGTTTGTGGGGGAATAATAGACATTTTCTATACTTTTGAGGCATAATAATTAGAAATAACACTTACTACCCAGGAACAAAATTGTGTTACATAGTGTTATTATTAATAAAAATAGTCTCAGAATTTTTTCATTCTCCTGTGGTACTAGTAACATTCCAGACTTTTTCAAGACTTTCACAACGGAGACGTGTTTTTTCAAGCATTTCAAGCCCTGGAAATCAGTTTGTTATTTTCCCATGCTTTTCCAGGCTTCCAGACTCACATATGAACCCGTAACACACTCCTCTGCTCTCCTTTCAGCACAGCCGGCACGACGGATTTTAGCGCCCACAGTGAGAGAGAATATTTGCCCCCTACCGGTTTTTTCTAACGTACATGAGTTAGGATATGTGTGTGTATCGATACAGTATAAAAGATATATAATATGTAGTATAATCATATATAATATGTATTGTATATTGACATTTACAAAAAAAAAAAAGAAAAAAAAAAATGGCGAATGCAGACCAGCTGTAAAGACAACTAAAACTGAAAACATAATATTAATCCTGTGTGATAAAAGTAAATTATTTATGTGTATAGAGGTATATATATATATATATATATACAGCACTGTGCAAAAGTTTTAGGCAGGTGAAAAAAAATGCTGTAAAAGTAAGAATGCTTTCAAAAATAGACATGTTAATAGATTATATTTATCAATTAACTAAATGCAAAGTGAGTGAACAGAAGAAAAAATCTAAATCAAATCCATATTTGGTGATTGACCACCCTTTGCCTTCTCAAAACAGCATCAATTCTTCCTAGGTACACTTGCACAAAGTCAGGGATTTTGTAGGCATATCTAGTCAGGTGTATGATTAACAATTATACCAAACAGGTGCTAATGATCATCAATTCAATATGTAGTTTGGAACCCCACAATCATTAACTGAAACAGAAACAGCTGGTGGGAGGAATAAAACTGGGTGAGGAACAGCCAAACTCAGCTAACAAGGTGAGGTTGCTGAAGACAGTTACTGTCAAAGTCATACACCATGGCAAGACTGACACAGCAACAAGACACAAGGTGGTTATACTGCATCAGCAAGGTCTCTCCCAGGCAGAAATTTCAAGGCAGACAGGGGGTTTCCAGATGTGCTGTCCAATCTCTTTTGAAGAAGCACAAAGAAGCGAACGAATTGAGGACCGTGGGGGCGCGGTGGTGACCAAGGAAACTTACTGCAGCAGATGAAAAGACACATCATGCTTACTTCCCTTCCAATCGGAAGATGTCCAGCAGTGCCATCAGCTCAGAATTGGAGAAAACAGTGGGACCCTGGTACACCCATCTACTGTCTGGAGAAGTCTGGTCAGAAGTGGCCTTCATGGAAGACTTGCGGCCAAAAAAAAACCATACCTCCAGCGTGGAAACAAGGCCAAGCGACTCAACTAACGCACGAAAAACACAGGGAACTGGGGTGCAGAAAAAATGGCAGCAGGTGCTCTGGACTGATGAGTCAAAAGTTGAAATATTTGGCTGTAGCAGAAGGCAGTTTGTTAGCCGGGCTGGAGAGCGTGACATGAAATGAGTGTCTGCAGGCAACAGTGAAGCATGGTGAGGTTCCTTGTGTTTGGGGCTGCATTTCGCAAATGAGCAGATTTTGTCAGAATTAATGGTCTCTCAATGCTGAGAAGCAGGCAGATACTTATCCACATCATGCAAACATCAGGAGGCATCTGATTGGCCCCAAATTTATTCTGCAGCATGACAACGACCCAAACATACAGCGAAAGTCACAGGAACTATCTTCAGCGAAGAAGAACAAGAGTCCTGAAGTGATGGTATGGCTCTCACAGAGCCCTGATCTCAACATCATCGAGTCTGTCTGGGACGAGCGAAGAGAGAGAAGCAACTGAGTTTCAAATCCACAGAACTGTGGTTAGTTCTCCAGATGTTTTGGGCCAACCTACCTGCGAGTTCGCTTCAAAAGAAAACTGTCTTTAAGTGTGCACTAGAAGAATTGATGTAGATTTTCTTTCTGTTCCACTTTGCATTT
>CM072681.1:23103382-23123867 GCA_036884735.1 Huso huso | reverse complement strand
TTAATCAGTATGCTGTTCAGTTACGTACTGTTTCTTTGGGAAGCACAGGCTGCGTTGCTGGCTAGAGTGCACAGTGAGGTTTAAATTCTGGGTCAGGATCTGGGTTTCAGTGTCATCTTACACATAGATGTGCATCGGGCAGACTGAGGCTGATAAGTGATCAGTATTTGGTTTTAATGTGAAACCCACGATCTGTGGCGCACTTAACTCTAAGGATGAACATAATGGTTAACCCCAGGACCAAGCATTTATAGTGGTTAACCCTTTAAGGACCAAGCAAGTTCTTTTCTTCTGAACACTCTGAGACACTTCAGAAACCAGACAAGCTTTTCTTTTTTTCAAAGCGATATTTCGTTTCTTTTCTTTTAAATTCGTGGTACTCTTGTATTCTGCTTGAGATACATATAAAATGTCTTCTGTGACCGGACTTTATGCTACAAGTTTTGTTGAAAAATATTGATGTTTTGGGCAAATTACAAAGACTTTCTTCACCCTGGTGATTATGACCAATTACGTTATCTCAGGTCTTCCAAGCAATAATAGCGCCTCTCGATTATTTACTCAAAATAAATATGTATAATAAAATAGTTCTTTATCATTATTATGTAATAAGGACAAAAATAATAAATAAATGTAGTTCCTGAAACATGAACCCTTATATCCACTCGTTTGATATTTAGAAATGTTGTAAAACATATATTAAAACAGTTAGAATAAATGTTCTAATATAACTATAAGTCAAATATATTGAATTTATAGTGTGATATTTATAGTAGAATTTATTTCTTTGCTGTAAACAGGTTCCTGTGTCATGTTTGTCTCTAGTGCTATATAAATGCCTCTGTCCTTTACAAATGAAATCGCGTCTCTGGTGACATCACACAAATGGCTAACCAATCAGGCAGTGAAGTTCAAAGCCTCCCGCAACGACATCGTTAACAGCTGGCACTGCAGACACCCAGGTAAGCCTTCAGTATGATAGGTATTTACACCATCATGTAAAGGGTTAATGGCAGTGTCAGACAACAACTAGAATTTCTGAATGTTAACTAGAATTCCAGTTACGTTATTACAATTTAACAAATCATCTCACATTCTGTTCAATATCCTACCACACATTCCAGCCTAGGGATTCAAAGCAAAGTAAAACACTTCTTCACTGTATTGGTGCTGTTAAACACGTTAGTAACCCTTTAACAGTATCTATAGAGATATAACTAGAGAACAAAATGTTATTTTAAGTAAAATGCTAAAATAAATGTATTTTAAACTCATGTTTAAATATATGACTCTCAACGCCGACTCCTCCTCTCATTCCGGCGCTCGGCTGGGAAGTGAAAGTCATTGAGCTTTCACAATGCCCTCCCCATAACTTCATCCCTCTTCTCTGGGTGGACAGCTAAACTGAGATCCTGCTATCATTGGATGTAAGTGTCCATTAGTGATTGATGTTATGAGCTGGAGTGGACCACTATCACTCCATTTTGTTTATAAAATCTTGAAACGTAATGATAAGCGTGAAATGGGACTTTAGTGAATTGGAACCTCGACATTAAAGTGAAATATGGGGACTAGGTTGGTTATGATCAGAGATAATCTGAGTTACCCAGAGATGTGTAGATCTCAGAGTGTAAAAGAGAGAGAGAGAGAGAGAGAGAGAGAGAGAGAGAGAGAGAGAGAGAGAGAGAGAGAGAGAGGTGAGAATACTATAAGAAAGTTGGGCTAAAGGGAAGGGAGAAAGGGGATACCAGATCCAAATTCTAAACGCCAATCAGATAAGTGGTTACCCTAGATGTATGTAAAGTGTAACATAGTATATACCTGACACCTGGGAGAGAGGAGAGAAAGAGGGGTTAGTAGGGGAAGGAAGGAAGAGGGCTGGAAATTAAATTTAAGAGATGAGGTTAGGGGATGAGGGAGATTGGGGACAGGAGGAGAACTGGGCTCAAGTTGTCTGGCGTTGTTCTACAGAATGCCGTACCAAGTTTCATCACAATTGGATAAGGTTCTATATCATATATACCACTGCCACCTGGGCCGAGCACCCATGTGAGAAAGAGAGAGAGGATAAGGGGAAAGAGAGAGAGAGAGGAGGAGAAGAGGTTTCAGAATAGATTTCAATTGAATCTGAACATTATTCAGCAAGCCACAGACTAACCCTATTCTTAAATGACAATGCTGATGTGTTTAGAGAAACAATAGTACAAAAAGGCTTGGGGCTGAACAAACCACTTCAATGAACTTCATGAGCATCTTTAAGAGGAGGTGAGAGGCAGGGCAGAGGGAGAGGAGGCAGGAGTGAGATGAGGGAGAAAGAGATGAAGAGGAAGGGGCGGTAGTGAAAAGGGAAGAGGGTGTAAGAGGGAGAGGAGGACAGTAAGATGGGAAGAAAGAGAGAGGGGAGAAATGGCTTAAAAAATGTAGAGAGAGGAGATGCCCACTGTCAACCACCAAATTAATCATTTGTTGACAGTGGGTCCCCTCTGTACTAGAAAAACTGTTATACCAAAACTAACCAGAAATACCAGACTTCAGCAACACATAGTAAACTTAAAGAGTACCTGATGCCTTGTGAATCCACTGCCAGGCTAGAAAAATGAAAGAAAAATAGATGAAATATTCTTAACAGCAGAATGCAACACCTGAAAATCAACAAACTGCAACAGTGATACATACCTAAATCAGAATGCATCTCCCAGCACCTGTGTGAAGAGATAAAGACAGAGTCGGCAAAGAATTGAATCATTATTCAGCTGGAAGTACAGATGAATTTTTTAAAGATCCAGTATCACAGTCTAAACTTCATAGTGTTGTTCAAGCATTCATTTTCACCATTAACAATGCTACCTTTCCCTGTAAAAGTTCCTGTTGTGTTTTGCTTGAAAGTTCCTATGTGTTTTTGCTTGTGAAAGTTCCTGCTGTGTTTTGCTTTGTGAAAGTTCCCATGCTGTGTTTTGTTGTGAAAGTTCTATGCTGTGTTTTGCTTGCAGAAAGTTCCATGCTGTGTTTTGTTTGTGAAAGTTCCCATGCTGTGTTTTGCTTGTGAAAGTTCCCATGCTGTGTTTTGCTTGTGAAAGTTCCCATGCTGTGTTTTGCTTAAAGTTCCTATGCTGTGTTTTGCTTAGAGAGTTCCCATGCTGTTTTTTGCTTATTAGAGGTTCCCATGCTGTGTTTTATTGTAAAGTTCCATGCTGTGTTTTGCTTGTAAGAAAGTTCCCATGCTGTATGTTTTTTGTGAAAGTTCCTGCTGTGTTTTGCTTGTAAAGTTCCATGCTGTGTTTGCTTGTGAAAGTTCCCATGCTGTGTTTTGCTTGTGAAAGTTCAACGCTGTGTTTTGCTTGTGAAAGTTCCCATGCTGTGTTTTGTATTGAAGTTCCCATGCTGTGTTTTGTTTGTAAAAGTCCCATGCTGTGTTTTTTGCTTGGCCAGAAAGTCTCATGCTGTGTTTGTTTGTAAAGTTCCCATGCAGGTTTTTGCTTGTGAAAACTTCCCCATGCCAGGTTTTATTTTGTGAAAGTTCCTGCTGTGTTTTGCTTGTGAAAGTCCCATACGTCAGTTTTACGTAGAAAGTCCATGTTGTGTTTTGTTTAAAGTCTTACGCTGTGTTTGCTTGTGAAAGTCCATGCTGTGTTTTGCTTTAGAAAGTCTCATGTTTGTTTGTGAAAGTCTCATGCTGTGTTTTGGTTTGGTGAAAGTTCATGTTTCGTGTTTTATTTTGTGAAAGTCTCATGCTGTGTTTTGTCAGTGAAAGTCTCATGCTGTGTTTTTGTTTGTTAATCATGTTGTGTTTTGCTTGTGAACGCTCCCATGCTGTGTTTTGTTTGTGAGAAAGTTCGTTGTGTTTTGTCAGAACGCTCCCATGTTGTGTTTTGTTTGTGAAAGTTCCCATGCTGTGTTTTTGCTTGTGAAAGTTCCCATGCCAGGTTTTGTTTAGAAAGTTCCCATGTTGTGTTTTGTTAGAAAGTTCTTATGCTGTGTTTTTGTTTGTGAAAGTTCCCATGTTGTGTTTTGCTTGTGAAAGTTCCATGCTGTGTTTTAACGAAGGTTCCATGCCGTGTTTTGCTTGTGAAAGTTCCCATACTGTGTTTTGGCGGATTTCTCGTTTCCCATTTGGAGAGACCCTCCTTGTTGGGTTACCTGAATTAGCAATCCTTCATGGATTTTCAATCTCCATCCCGGAGAGTATAATTCCACCGATCAAAGTGCAACTTGAAATAACATCCGATAAAATACTGCCTCCCTTGTCATTGGAGTGCTTGACACTCAGGTTAAGCAGCTGTTCTAAAATGACTAGTGAGGGATATCAATACTGAGAATCATGTTTATTATAAATATTGCTAATTGTTTATCAAGAGATGCCTTCTCAAGACACGTGGTCCTGACCAGTCTAGAATAAAAGGATAAATACAGACAAAATAAATATAAAAATAATGTCTAGTCTACACACAGTCAAAACCACAGTTATTAAAAGTTGTAGTACTGCTACTACTACTACTACTACTACTACTACTAATAATAATAATAATAATACGCTGTGTTTTGTTTGTGAAAGTTCCCATGCTGTGTTTTTGTTTGTGAAAGTTCTATGTTGTGTTTTGTTGAAAGTTCTATGTTGTGTTTTGCTTTGTGAAAGTTCTCACTGTTTTTGCTTGTGAAAGTTCTATGCTGTGTTTTGCTTGTAAAAGTTCCCATGCTGTGTTTTGTGATTCTCTCTGCTTTTCCATTTCGAGAGAGACCATTCTTGTTGGGTTCCCTGATAGTAATACTGATAGAATACATTCATAGCAATACTGATGGAATACACTGATAGTAATAATGCCAAAAAAACTGCAACTTATTTCAAGTGATCGGTTTCGATGGGAATCAGGTCCACTACATCTTGCAGGTATTGTTTATAACCTATGAACGTGATACTGGCTCTTTTTCCCTCATTATTTTTTAATGAACAAATTAAACAGTTATTGTCTTTCTTGTTCCAAAACAGGAATGTGATGATTCTGAGTTCTGTTAGAAGACAATCTTGTGTTTGACGATCAGAGATGAATTATAACATGTTGCAGGTTTGCCGTACTCACCAATATTCTGAGATTTTAGCATCCTAGAGAACCACATCCGAGTGACAATTCCCTAAAAAATAATGTCTAGTCAACAGAGAAACAAATGAATGAATGTTATTCAACTGTCTGTGAGTGTCTCCTTTATCAATTATACTTCATTATACATTGCCTGTGTTAATATATGTGCCCTTTGACAGATGTTTTAGCATTTGCATGGTGGCATTAGATTTAATAAGGCAGCTGTGTTTGTAAAGTGCAGTTTAATGAAATGATTGCTTGTCTGAATGAATAGAAATGAGCATCTCCAATTGATGAATTGCCGTCGTCACCAAATCCACGTGACCTAAGTGTGGTCAGCCATTTTGGACGTCAAAAGGTTTGGACGTCCTATTGACCTGTATACAAAGACGTAGAACTTTTTCAGAACTTTTTTTAAATAAAACACTTTTTTCAACTCATGCAGTCTGAAAAACCATACTTGACATTGTCCGATGAAGTCAGTCATCTCAGAGGTGAACATCGAGATAGATACATGGAGAACATTCTGCTCACGGGCTTCAAAATGATGTGTAGTTGAGCTCAGCTGGTCTCTTCTCTGAGGTTGTCAGGCATGACAGGACATCTGCCTGACTTCACGCCACGATATATATCACTGTATAATAAACAAACATCTCCCCATTCACGACCAAGATCTCCAGGCATACAAAACCCTTGATGCATACCTGTAATTTGTATCAGGATGGGCAACATAATCAATGGCTATACCAGGGGACACATCCGTCATCTTCTCATAGCTAAGGTCATCAGTCTCAATTTCACTTGATAAACTAGCAATGACAGTGACAGCACACTAATATAGCCAAAGGAAATATAAGACCAAATTACAAAGAAGAATTCAGGTGTTTGTTGTTGTAGTTTTGTTATGTTTTTAAGTTAAATGAATTTATAGGGTGAGAATCCCGCCTTTCTGAGGGTGTGTGCTTTTTATTTAAAATACAAATGAAAATTATATTGCTTACTGATAGGGGTTGCCACCTGGCCCCACAAACCCTGGGACACATTCAGACAGAACAGGATTTTAAAAAGATCACTTAGCTGAGAGAAAAGAAAAACAAGCTCAGATACCTTCGATCAAATTAATGATGGTGCTTAATTAACATGCTTGTTTATTTGTTTATTTAGAAGACACCTTTACCCAATGCGACTTACAGAGGCTGGGGTGTGTGAACTTTATCAGCTGCAGAGTCACTTACAACTACATCTCACCTGAAAACGGAGCACAAGGAGGTGAAGTGTCTCAGGGTCACAAATGAGTCAGTGGCTGAGGTGGGATCTGAACTGGGGACCTCCTGGTTACAAGCCCATTTCTTTATATGGACCACACAGTCTCCTATATTACTTTTTCCTGTATTTCATTATTATTTATATAATAATAATATTTAATTTATTTGCAGACACTGATACGTAAAAGTGTCACTTTCTTTTTTGTTAATAATAAATTGCTAAACGTTGAATTCCTCTCCCAATCAGTAACATTGCTCAGCTGTTCGGAGGCAGTATGTTGAACTGATTAGAATGACTTGTTTGTTAATCACAGTAATTCAGCAATAGGATTCATTTTAGCAGAGGTGTTGGGCTAATTAACACGTTAATTTATTTCAATTTAGCAGCAAGTTTAAAATCCCGTTCTGTCTCAGTGTCCTGGGATTGTGGGGCCAGGTGACAACCCTACTTACTGATAGCAAGTCTGCCCTATTTCCTGAAGTGATTAAAGATTCAGGGCCACCAGACTCAAGTGAAAGCTAATAAGTTAATTTAGCTCGGACAATTCATTATTTATGTATTTATTTATTTGCTCCTTACCTTGAATTAACCTTTTTGTTGTTGATGTGGCTGCACAACGCAACGGCCTCCAGATCATGTTTTAACAAGGTCATTTTCCACATCGATGAGGAAATTATTAAACTATTTAATTAATGTATCTGTGTAACACATGTTTTACATTTATAAAACTTGTTTGGGCTCTCCTCTGTACCATACTGCAACGTCTTTTTTCTATTTTAGTTTTTAAAACACTGGTAAACAGATTGTCAATATGCCGTCTGAAGGTTTTGACATCCAAAATAGGACAAGCTGCTGGCACGTGACTTGTGACATCAGGTGCAAATCATCAATCCCTGTATGCTCCACTGTGACACAAAGCACATGTACAAGTATATAGCTGAGTTCTGCTGTGGGTTTATCTTGCTGCTCTCACCTTGTCTGCCTCCTCCTTGATTAGGGCCCACATGATGAACTCCATGATGGGTAAGATGTTACTCAGCTTGCCTCGTTTCCACTCCTTCACCAGCTCTGCAAGACCCTGTTCCACAGCCTCCCCCGCTGAGACAGAGTTCTGGTTAAAGACAATAGAGATTAGAGGATAAGGGTGTTCACCCAGACCACAGTGTGTCAGGAACTCTAGAGAAGGGTTTGGGCAATGTTTTGAAATGAATCACACAAGCATGTCAGTATCATACATCCCTGCCATGGCTGTGAATTCAAAACAGTAGAGCACTCTGTTATCTCCCTGACAACACTGCATACCAATCTAAATGGAGCCTCACTGTGAAAAACAACCTGATATCAGAGGCTACATTTACTAAATGAATCTATCCCATTGTATTAGCAAATGACTGCATGTACTTACATTATAGCAGTGATTAACTCATGAATGAAAAATAAAAAGATATCCTCTTCAGAACAGATCACTAGCAGTGTGGGTGTGTAAAATGAGATACAGGAACCTCTTTTTCATGAGATGCACTCATGGACAGTATGTTCAGAACAGATCACTAGCAGTGTGGGTGTGTAGGAATGAGATACAGGAACCTCTTTTGAGATGCACTCTCATGGACAGTATGTTCAGAACAGATCACTAGCAGTGTGGGTGTGTAGGAATGAGATACAGGAACCTCTTTTGAGATGCACTCATGGACAGTATGTTCACAACAGATCACTAGCAGTGTGGGTGTGTAGGAATGAGATACAGGAACCTCTTTTGAGATGCACTCATGGACAGTATGTTCAGAACAGATCACTAGCAGTGTGGGTGTGTAGGAATGAGATACAGGAACCTCTCTTTTGAGATGCACTCATGGACAGCATGTTCACAACAGATCACTAGCAGTGTGGGTGTGTAGGAATGAGATACAGGAACCTCTTTTTGAGATGCACTCATGGACAGTATGTTCAGAACAGATCACTAGCAGTGTGGGTGTGTAGGAATGAGATACAGGAACCTCTTTTGAGATGCTCTCATGGACAGCATGTTCACAACAGATCACTAGCAGTGTGGGTGTGGAGGAATGAGATACAGGAACCTCTTTGAGATGCTCTCATGGACAGCATGTTCACAACAGATCACTAGCAGTGTGGGTGTGTGTAGGAATGAGATACAGGAACCTCTTTTGAGATGCTCTCATGGACAGTATGTTCACAACAGATCACTAGCAGTGTGGGTGTGGAGGAATGAGATACAGGAACCTCTTTTGAGATGCACTCATGGACAGTATGTTCAGACCCAGCTGTTGAAATGTGTTAATCTTACCTCTGGCACTGTCTTCAGCTCTCTTGCCCACTGCATGATGATGTCATGACCGTCCTTCAGTCTTTGCTCCTCCTCTTGGTTAAGCTCCTCCCCCTTGTTCTGCCCCGCCCCCTCACTCAGCTCCTCCCCCTCTGGTCCTGGGAGATCCTCTTTGTTTCTCAGTTCTGCCCCTTTTCTTTGCTCAACCTGCCCAGCACTCTGGCTTTGCTTTGGTGTCTATAAACACAACAAATCCAGACTAGATATCAGTGTTCTCAGGGCAGCAGCTCCCCTTCTGTGAAATCAGCCAGCAGAACAGAGGGTATAACACTTGCAATATGTAGCTCACTGACTGACACATTAATTTGGTCGTCAGTCTGCATCCTCGTCACGTCCCTTATAAAGGTTTACTTTTGTATGATATGATGAAGGCACATGCAAGCATGGGAAATTACAGCAAATACAACACATGGTAGAAGTATTATTCGGATCAAGCTGCTTACAATCAGGTGAGGGTCAT
Source organism: Huso huso (assembly GCA_036884735.1). Lineage (NCBI taxonomy): Eukaryota > Metazoa > Chordata > Actinopteri > Acipenseriformes > Acipenseridae > Huso > Huso huso. The sequence continues at coordinate 23,114,722 of CM072681.1, read as the reverse complement.
TGGTGTTGATTGGACTGATTTACCATCAGAGTGAAACGAGTGAAGAAACAGCTGCTTGGGTTTGTGCTGCTTTCTTAGAACATGAAATCCAAACAATTACTGTGCAAAGTGTCTTCAAAGTTGTGTCTTCACAATGTGTCTTCACAATTTCTTCAAAGTATCTTCTTCAGTTGTTTCACTTGGAATGGTCAATCAGCCCAATCAAAACCAATGAGCCTCACCAGTGATGAGCTTCATCTGAATAATTAAACCCTTTAAGCACTATGTAATAATATGGGAAACTGCTAATTACTGTGCAAAGTGTGACTTTTTAAGAGTATTACTTCACCTACTATATAAAAAAGAAAATTACATCTCCCTGACAACCTGATTTTCTGTGAACCTGATTCTCAGCTCTCACTGTCTGTGAACCTGATTCTCAGCTCTCACTGCACCCTGCCTGTGAACCTGATTCTCAGCTCTCACTGCACCCTGCCTGTGAACCTGATTCTCAGCTCTCACTGCCAGTGAACCTGATTCTCAGCTCTCACTGCACCCTTCCTGTGAACCTGATTCTCAGCTCTCACTGCCTGTGAACCTGATTCTCAGCTCTCACTGCACCCTGCCTGTGAACCTGATTCTCAGCTCTCACTGCACCCTTCCTGTGAACCTGATTCTCAGCTCTCACTGCACCCTGTCTGTGAACCTGATTCTCAGCTCTCACAGCACCCTGTCTGTGAACCTGATTTCTCACTGCCTGTGAACCTGATTCTCAGCTCTCACTGCACCCTGCCTGTGAACCTGATTCTCAGCTCTCACTGCACCCTGCCTGTGAACCTGATTCTCAGCTCTCACTGCACCCTGCCTGTGAACCTGATTCTCAGCTCACCCTGCCTGTGAACCTGATTCTCAGCTCTCCTGCACCCCTGCCTGTGAACCTGATTCTCAGCTCTCACTGCACCCTGCCTGTGAACCTGATTCTCAGCCTCACTGCACCCTGCCTGACAGAACGTGATTCTCAGCTCACCCTGCCTGTGAACCTGATTCTCAGCTCTCACTGCACCCTGCCTGTGAACCTGATTCTCAGCTCTCAGTGCCTGTGAACCTGATTCTCAGCTCTCACTGCACCCTGCCTGTGAACCTGATTCTCAGCTCTCACTGCACCCTGCCTGTGAACCTGATTCTCAGCTCTCAGTGCCTGTGAACCTGATTCTCAGCTCTCACTGCACCCTGCCTGTGAACCTGATTCTCAGCCTCACTTCCCCTGCCTGTGAACCTGATTCTCTCACTGCACCCTGCCTGTGAACCTGATTCTCAGCTCTCAGTGCCTGTGAACCTGATTCTCAGCTCTCACTGCACCCCTGCCTGTGAACCTGATTCTCAGCTCTCACTGCACCCTGCCTGTGAACCTGATTCTCAGCTCTCACTGCACCCTGCCTGTGAACGTGATTCTCAGCTCACCCTGCCTGTGAACCTGATTCTCAGCTCTCACTGCACCCTGCCTGTGAACCTGATTCTCAGTTCTCACTGCACCCTGCCTGTGAACCTGATTCTCAGCTCACCCTGCCTGTGAACCTGATTCTCAGCTCTCACTGCACCCTGCCTGTGAACCTGATTCTCAGCTCTCAGTGCCTGTGAACCTGATTCTCAGCTCTCACTGCACCCTGCCTGTGAACCTGATTCTCAGCTCTCACTACACCCTGCCTGTGAACCTGATTCTCAGCTCTCAGTGCCTGTGAACCTGATTCTCAGCTCTCTGCACCCTGCCTGTGAACCTGATTCTCAGCTCTCACCCTGCCTGCTGAACCTGATTCTCAGCTCTCAGTGAAATGCCTGTGAACCTGATTCTCACTTCTCAGCTCTGCACCCCTGCCTGAACCTGATTCTCAGCTCTCACTACACCCTGCCTGTGAACCTGATTCTCAGCTCTCATTACACCCTGCCTGTGAACCTGATTCTCAGCTCACCCTGCCTGTGAACCTGATTCTCAGCTCTCACTGCACCCCTGCCTGTGAACCCAGATTCTCAGCTCTCAGTGCCTGTGAACCTGATTCTCAGCTCACTGCACCCTGCCTGTGAACCTGATTCTCAGCTCTCACTGCACCCTGCCTGTGAACCTGATTCTCAGCTCTCAGTGCCTGTGAACCTGATTCTCAGCTCTCACTGCACCCTGCCTGTGAACCTGATTCTCAGCTCACCTGCACCCCTGCCTGTGAACCTGATTCTCAGCTCTCAGTGCCTGTGAACCTGATTCTCAGCTCTCACTGCACCCTGCCTGTGAACCTGATTCTCACTCACTCACCCTGATTCTCCTCTCACACCCCTGCCTGTGAACCTGATTCTCATGCTCACTACACCCTGCCTGTGAACCTGATTCTCAGCTCTCACTACACCCTGCCTGTGAACCTGATTCTCAGCTCTCACCTGCCTGTGAACACTGATTCTCAGCTCTCACCCCCTGTGAACCTGATTCTCAGCTCTCACTGCACCACACACACACACAGCCTGATTCTCAGCTCTCACACTGTTGCCTGTGAACCTGATTCTCAGCTCTGACACTGTTTAACCTGATTCTCAGCTCACTGCATCTGTCTCCACTCTGTTTTTCTCTCTTTACCTGGACCAGATTGTCCAAATCGGCATCCCATTTTCATGATGAAGAGCGACACTCTTCCAGGCTACATTCCTCAACACAGGGGTAGGTATGGCAGAGTTCAAATCAATCAATAAGAAATCTTTAAAACAATGAATTTAACCACAAGCACAGGAAACCAGTGATTTTAATTGAAGATGAACAGGAATGAAAATTAAAAAGAAACTCTGTGGGTTTCAAATTGAACTGCTAGACTTCTCAGTAGAGGCAACAAAGATGAGCCGTGTGTGTTTTTGTGTTGCTGACTTCTGCCTTTAAATGAACCCTTCGAAAATAAGGAGAGTCAACCCCAAACACACACACACCCCTCACACCAATCACACACACCCCTCACCCTTCAAACACACACACAGTCCCTTTATTTCAAACACACACACTCTCCTCACCCCTTCAAACACACACACACACACACACACACCCTCACCCTTCAAACACACACACACACTGCCCTCACCCTGTTCAGTTTTCTATACCTTCAACACTGTTTAACTCCTTTGTTAGCTCTGCATAATAATCTCATGTGTTTTCTGGTTTCACCTACAGGAGAGATGGCATGCTGACATCCCACAATTCAAGCTAAGATAGAACTCTTTGGCATTTCAAACAGCAGTAACTCATTTAAGACACAGATACTCACTGACTCTCGAGGTTAAACTGGTAGTACTGTAGTCAGGAATATTAGGCATATAGAATGTGATGGACACTACATTTGTTTATTAAGAATTGGTGCCTCTGTGGGTTTGAATTGAACTGCTAGACTCTCAGTAGAGGCAAAAAGATGAGCCGTGTGTTTTTTTGTGTTGCCCCTGTTTAAATGATGAATAATTACAAACCTTTCACACAATCCTTTTCACAATCCTCAAATCACATGCCAGTGTTCTTTATTGCAATTACATTTAAAATGGAATTCAATTAAACTTGACTACACCTACTTGTTGCTGTCAATGCTGTTTCTACTTTGTTCCGTATTCTATACATGAACGTCTTTGTTGGCATTAATTACCAATCCCCCCACCCCCTACACACACGATGGCATGCTGACACCCCACTTCTCTCCTGTAACCTCAGGACTCGCCTTTTCACCCCCCTCTCCACCTCTCTGTAATAACCAATACTGCTCACCTCTCTCCTCCTTCCCTCTCCCCCCTCCTCTGTACCTTCAAGACTCTGTTCAGCTCCTTTGCCAGCTCCATGATGGACTGTCGACACTCTTCCAGGCTCCATTCACCAATCTCTTGATGTTTGGACTTTCTATCAGACCCCTGTGGAATGAGTGAATAATTACAAACCTTCAGGATGGGTTCAGATCTTCACTATTCTACTGTAGATGCTCACATGCAGATTACGAAAATAGATTCATATATAAAACTACTGTAGTGTGCATGGCTAATACAAGTTGTCAATTCAGTCAAAGGTTAGCTAGGAAAGGGCTAAGGGTGGGTTAGTGAAAACACCTGTATAAAGGCATAGGTGATTACAGAAGGCTGCAGCATTGCTGGTGTGCAGGGAAAGCAGAGACACATGGGACTCAGGTTTATCCAGAAGGCTGCAGCATTGCTGGTGTGCAGGGAAAGCAGAGACACATGGGACTCAGATTGATCCAGAAGGCTGCAGCATTGCTGGTGTGCAGGGAAAGCAGAGACACATGGGACTCAGGTTTATCCAGAAGGCTGCAGCATTGCTGGTGTGCAGGGAAAGCAGAGACACATGGGACTCAGGTTTATCCACAAGGCTGCAGCATTGCTGGTGTGCAGGGAAAGCAGAGACACATGGGACTCAGATTGATCCAGAAGGCTGCAGCATTGCTGGTGTGCAGGGAAAGCAGAGACACATGGGACTCAGATTGATCCAGAAGGCTGCAGCATTGCTGGTGTGCAGGGAAAGCAGAGACACATGGGACTCAGATTGGTCCAGGAGGCTGCAGCATTGCTGGTGTGCAGGGAAAGCAGAGACACATGGGACTCAGATTTATCCAGAAGGCTGCAGCATTGCTGGTGTGCAGGGAAAGCAGAGACACATGGGACTCAGGTTTATCCAGAAGGCAGCAGCATTGCTGGTGGTGAGTAGCGAGTGTGTTCTATTTTATTGCTTGGTTTGAGAACTTGTTTATATATTTATGAGTATGTTTTGGTTTAAAGTGCAGGGAAGCAGAAACACACGGGACTTCTGGATATATTGCTGTGCTCGTGGGGGTGAGTAGATTAGCTCATTCTCGTTCTTGTGTTATTTATTAAATCACAGACTCACCATTGTTTATTTTCTCTTAGTGCTTGTTGTAATCATATGGTATTATATGTGGAGAAGTGTTGTGCACACAGGGTAGCTACCTTGTGCTTGGAGTTGGTTATGGTATTCTCTGAGGATACTTGATTCTGTTTCATTACTTTTTAAACATTAAGCTGCTGTGTTTTAGCTACATTGTAGAATGCCTGTTTTCTACAAGGTTTTATATTTGAAAGGAGAAAGAGCAGTACAATAAATCTGCATGTATGTGAACAAGGTGGTCAGTTCTTTACATCCATTATGTTCCTTGTTTTGCAGATTTTTATTAGATTTGTCATGGTTTTAATTCATGTTAAGGAGTTTAATTAACGATAGCAATTTTATTTTGCGTGTCACTTAGTTTGAATTGATTTGATATTCACTTTGCTTGTTTTGTATTTGACATGTTGCACTGAGTCTTGATTAGATTTTATTAGAAGTGGTCTTTACTTTTAAAGATTTGCACTACATCCAAAAAGAAACAGTTACAATTGTATCCAGCTTGTTGATGCTATAAAAAGAATAATTTCAAACACTATAAAAAAACCTTTGTCTTTGTAAATAAATCATTGGTTTTACTTATATATGTCTTTGGTGTTTCCCTTCTGGTACTGAAATTACAAATAAAGGGTGACCTATGGTACAGTAGGTTAATAACAGCATGAATATCCTTTGAAGAAGAAACTCTTAATTGATGATACACATCATGACACTTAACTACACCCACCCTTCTCATCTCTCTCTCTTTCCCAATTCTCTTTCACTCACAACCTCCCCTTTTCTTTCACCCTGTCTTATTCATCCATCATTTAACAATACACCCCCCATTCTGTACCTTGAAAACTCTCCTCAGCAAACCAGGAATCTGCAAAAGAAAAGTTCATTCATTGAGTTACTATAATATGAAAACAAGTGCATACAGTTCATTAAAAGTCTGATTTTAACATTCACCTGGGACCAGACTATTATCAATCATAAAATGAGTTTCATGGGGAGCTGTAATCTGGTTCAGCATCGAATGGGCATTTAACTCTATTGTACGCAGAAAAATACATTTTAGATTCACGGAACAGCATTCTGGCTTAGTTTTACTTTGTTCCAGAGATCTCACCCAGCTGCTCCTGACCTCACACAGCTGCTCCTCACCTCACACAGCTGCTCCTCACCTCACACAGCTGCTCCTGACCTCACACAGCTGCTCCTGACCTCACACAGCTGCTCCTCACCTCACACAGCTGCTCCTCACCTCACACAGCTGCTCCTCATCTCACACAGCTGCTACTGACCTCACACAGCTGCTACTGACCTCACACAGCTGCTCCTCATCTCACACAGCTGTTCCTCACCTCACACAGAATACACACCTAGAATACTGTAGACAGCTCTGGTCCCCTTATCATAAAGACATTGAGGCATTGGAGGGAGTATAGAGAAAAGCAACACGATTAATTCCAGGACTGAAGGGTATGTCATATGAAGATAGACTGAAAGAGCTGAATCTATATAGCCTAGAAAGGAGAGCCAGAGGTGACTTAATAGAGGTATTTAAAATGGTCAAGGGGTTTAACAAAGTAACTGTTGAGAATATTTTTCACAGATCACAGAGAACAGAACCAGGGACCACGGGTGGAAGGTGAAGAAGAGCATATTCAGAACCGAGGGGAGAAGGAGCTTTTTCACAGAAAGGGTGGTGAACCATTGGAACAGGCTGCTGGACAGAGTTGTTGAAGCAGAGACTATCAGATCCTTCAAGAACAGACTGGATGCTGTCATGAACAATACTGTATAACCCTCTCTGTGACCACAATAAGACCGTTAGTCTGTCTAGCCACGGATTCCCAGAGGCTTCATTTCCTCTACTAATCTGGTTCGGGTGTTTTTAGTTTTTCCTCTCCTGAGCGCTAACGGACCACGCTGGCACCAAAGTGAGCGAGCATAGGTGGGCCAAATGGCCTTTTCTCGTTCTTGAATTTCTTATGTTCGTATGATTTCACCGTTTAAAGTTAAATGCCTGGTAAACACTTTATGAATACGGCCCTAAGCTTTCTCTGAAACAGCAGTCAGCCCGTGTCTGAATACAAATGATATGTGGTCACATCAACCAGAATTTGATTATTACATTGTTCTTCAAATAGTGTGATTGGAAAACTGGATTCTTGCATGTATTGTGGATTTTAAAATGTTTAAATCATAGACTTTTTTTTACCATGGAAAACTAGAATCTGTTCTAATGATTAGTGTGACCATACCTTAGGGTTGCTGAATTTTGGCTTCCCGATGCTGTTGGACTTGGCATCACGTGCAGGGATTACATCCTTATAGTCACGGCCAAAACTGCCAAAACTCTGAGAAACACTGAGGATTCCTGATGCAACTGTAACTGTGGAGACAGAGAGGGAGTGAGGGACTGAGGATTCCTGATGCAACTGTAACTGTGGAGACAGAGAGGGAGTGAGGGACTGAGGATTCCTGATGCACCTGTAACTGTGGAGACAGAGAGGGAGGAGGGACTGAGGATTCCTGATGCACCTGTAACTGTGGAGACAGAGAGGGAGTGAGAGACTGAGGATTCCTGATGCACCTGTAACTGTGGAGACAGAGAGGGAGTGAGGGACTGAGGATTCCTGATGCACCTGTAACTGTGGAGACAGAGAGGGAGTGAGGGACTGAGGATTCCTGATGCACCTGTAACTGTGGAGACAGAGAGGGAGTGAGGGACTGAGGATTCCTGATGCACCTGTAACTGTGGAGACAGAGAGGGAGTGAGGGACTGAGGATTCCTGATGCACCTGTAACTGTGGAGACAGAGAGGGAGTGAGGGACTGAGGATTCCTGATGCACCTGTAACTGTGGAGACAGAGAGGGAGTGAGGGATGTCTCAGAGAGACAGGGAGTGAGGGATTGTCAGAGAGAATGCAAGGGAGTGAGGGATTGTCTGAGAGAGAAGAGGGAAAGAAATGGAGTGAGGGACTGCCTCAGAGAGAAGAGAGAAAGGGAGGGAGTGGGGGATTGTCAGAGAGAGAAGAGGGAAAGAAATGGAGTGAGGGACTGCCTCAGAGAGAAGAGAGAAAGGGAGGGAGTGGGGGATTGTCAGAGAGGAGAGAGAAATGGAAGGAGGGAGAGAAGAGATATGCAGTGATGTAGGTAGAGACAGTGTAGGAGCGGTAACATTCATATTAGAAACAGTAACTGTGGAGACAGATGCAGTGATGTAGGTAGAGACAGTGTAGGAGAGGTAACATTCATATTAGAAACAGTAACTGTGGAGACAGAGGCAGTGATGTAGGTAGAGACAGTGTAGGAGAGGTAACATTCATATTAGAAACAGTAACTGTGGAGACAGAGGCAGTGATGTAGGTAGAGACAGTGTAGGAGAGGTAACATTCATATTAGAAACAGTAACTGTGGAGAGAGGCAGTGATGTAGGTAGAGACAGTGTAGGAGAGGTAACATTCATATTAGAAACAGTAACTGTGGAGACAGAGGCAGTGATGTAGGTAGAGACAGTGCAGGAGAGGTAACATTCATATTAGAAACAGTAACTGTGGAGACAGAGGCAGTGATGTAGGTAGAGACAGTGCAGGAGAGGTAACATTCATATTAGAAACAGTAACTGTGGAGACAGAGGCAGTGATGTAGGTAGAGACAGTGTAGGAGAGGTAACATTCATATTAGAAACAGTAACTGTGGAGACAGAGGCAGTGATGTAGGTAGAGACAGTGTAGGAGAGGTAACATTCATATTAGAAACAGTAACTGTGGAGACAGAGGCAGTGATGTAGGTAGAGACAGTGTAGGAGAGGTAACATTCATATTAGAAACAGTAACTGTGGAGACAGAGGCAGTGATGTAGGTAGAGACAGTGTAGGAGAGGTAACATTCATATTAGAAACAGTAACTGTGGAGACAGAGGCAGTGATGTACGTAGAGACAGTGTAGGAGTGGTAACATTCATATTAGAAACAGGGCTGTATTCATCAGGCATGTTCATTTCTCAGGTGCTTGTAAAATATTGAGCTGTGCTTAAAACAAGTGGTTATTTTCCATCACATATTCATGAAGCATGTTGATCTCTACATGCATCCAGATCTGCTCTTCATTTTAGATGCAGCTAACCAAGATAGAATGTTTTAAACAAGGGCAGGGCTTGTTTGAGTCTTCATCTTCAGCTCTTTATGAGCTCAAACAAATACTTAGTGACAACTTCATTATAGCGCTCATTTAAATAAGCAAATGTAATATTACATCAATAACTTTTTAAAACTTCCTATCATAAACTTAAGTCTAAGAATGACTTAAATTCAACAACAAACAAAAAAAAAAAACATGACCAAAAATGTAAAGTATTCTCTATCAATCACACATTGTATATGACACAGGCTGGGGTCACAGTGGGGATTATAGTGAATCTTGCTGTTCAATGTTGCTATTTGACAGGGCAGCGGTCCTTCGGGTTGATTGTTCACTGAGGGCTCCACTCATAGCCAGCGGTGTGCCCGCTCCCCTGAAGCTGCAGGTTCATCTCCCCTGTCTGATACGCGCTTTCAAATATAGGTTTAAATAGAAAGGAATAGTAGAGTGTTGCATCATTAACTATCTAGAACATGGCATCACAAGCACAGTAATACATTTCAATAGAAACAAGTATACATGTATACAAGACTGGAATTGCACTTCTTTAGATAATGCATAGAAACTGAGTTGATTTATATTTGAATCCTTTCAGATTGCAGGTTTGTGGAGTTCAGAATTGTAAATATCAGTGTTACTGTCGTGCGTTTCAGATTGCAGGTTTGTGGAGTTCAGAATTGTAAATATCAGTGTTACTGTCGTGTGTTTCAGATTGCAGGTTTGTGGAGTTCAGAATTGTAAATATCAGTGTTACTGTCGTGCGTTTCAGGTAAACTGACCCCAGATCAGTTGCTGTGGAACAATCACTCCAAGCCGATGTATCTGTCTAGATAGTTTCAGCACACATGCCCTGTCAGAATAGTTTAGGGGGTGGAATTACTGTATCAACATTCCTATCAGCTTTAACTCAGAGACCAAACTGCATGGTGTATCTGTGAATGAATATTGAACTGTGAAAATGAGCCACTGGTTAATATGGTGGTGATGGCTGGTGATGTCCTGATACCTGCTGCACAGGGAGAGTGAATCTACAGTGTAAAGGTTTTACTGTAGTGAAGAGAGAGCCAGTGGTTAATATGGTGGTGATGGCTGGTGATGTCTTGATACCTGCTGCACAGGGAGAGTGAATCTACAGTGTGGAGGTTTTACTGTAGTGAAGTGAGAGCCAGTGGTTAATATGGTGGTGATGTCCTGACACCTGCTGCACAGGGAGAGTGAATCTACAGTGTGAAGGTTTTACTGTAGTGAAGTGAGAGCCAGTGGTTAATATGGTGGTGATGGCTGGTGATGTCTTGATACCTGCTGCACAGGGAGAGTGAATCTATAGTGTGGAGGTTTTACTGTAGTGAAGTGAGAGCCAGTGGTTAATATGGTGGTGATGTCCTGATACCTGCTGCACAGGGAGAGTGAATCTACAGTGTGGAGGTTTTACTGTAGTGAAGTGAGAGCCAGTGGTTAATATGGTGGTGATGGCTGGTGATGTCCTGATACCTGCTGCACAGGGAGAGTGAATCTACAGTGTGGAGGTTTTACTGTAGTGAAGTGAGAGCCAGTGGTTAATATGGTGGTGATGGCTGGTGATGTCTTGATATCTGCTGCACAGGGAGAGTGAATCTACAGTGTGGAGGTTTTACTGTAGTGAAGTGAGAGCCAGTGGTTAATATGGTGGTGATGTCCTGATACATGCTGCACAGGGAGAGTGAATCTACAGTGTGAAGGTTTTACTGTAGTGAAGTGAGAGCCAGTGGTTAATATGGTGGTGATGGCTGGTGATGTCTTGATACCTGCTGCACAGGGAGAGTGAATCTACAGTGTGGAGGTTTTACTGTAGTGAAGTGACAGCCAGTGGTTAATATGGTGGTGATGTCCTGACACCTGCTGCACAGGGAGAGTGAATCTACAGTGTGGAGGTTTTGTCTGTGAACAGTGAGAGCCAGTGGTTAATATGGTGGTGATGTCCTGATACCTGCTGCACAGGGAGAGTGAATCTACAGTGTGGAGGTTTTACTGTAGTGAAGTGAGAGTCAGTGGTTAATATGGTGGTGATGGCTGGTGATGTCCTGATACCTGCTGCACAGGGAGAGTGAATCTACAGTGTGGAGGTTTTACTGTAGTGAAGTGAGAGCCAGTGGTTAATATGGTGGTGATGGCTGGTGATGTCTTGATACCTGCTGCACAGGGAGAGTGAATCTACATAGTGGAGGTTTTACTGTAGTGAAGTGAGAGCCAGTGGTTAATATGGTGGTGATGGCTGGTGATGTCTTGATACCTGCTGCACAGGGAGAGTGAATCTACAGTGTGGAGGTTTTACTGTAG
>CM072681.1:23064367-23102882 GCA_036884735.1 Huso huso | reverse complement strand
CCACAAACCTGCAATCTGAAACACACGACAGTAACACTGATATTTACAATTCTGAACTCCACAAACCTGCAATCTGAAACACACGACAGTAACACTGATATTTACAATTCTGAACTCCACAAACCTGCAATCTGAAACACACGACAGTAACACTGATATTTACAATTCTGAACTCCACAAACCTGCAATCTGAAAGGATTCAAATATAAATCAAATCCATTTCTATGCATTATCTATACTTGTTTCTATTGGAATGTATTACTGTGCTTGTGATGCCATGTTCTAGATAGTTAATGATGCAACACTCTACTATTCCTTTCTATTTAAACCTATATTTGAAAGCGCGTATCAGACAGGGGAGATGAACCTGCAGCTTCAGGGGAGCGGGCACACCGCTGGCTACGAACGCAGCCCTCAGTGAACAATCAACCCGAGGGACCTCTGCCCTGTCAAATAGCAACATTGAATAGCAAGATTCACTATAATCCCCACTGCGTCCCCAGCCTGTGTCATATACAATGTGTGATTGATAGAGAATCGTGCATATTAATGTACTAAGTGGAATATTTAAAATATTTGGTCATGTTTTTTTTTTTTTGTTGTTGAATTTAAGTCATTCCTCGACTTAAGTTTATGCTATTAAGTTTTAAAAGTTATTGATATAATATTACATTTGAAGTGCTTATTTAAAGTATAATGAAGTTGTCACTAAGTATTTGTTTTCACTCATCAAGAGCTGAAGATGAAGACTCAAACAAGCCCTGCCCTTGTTTAACACATTCTATCTTGATTAGCTGCATCTAAAATGAAGAGCAGATCTGGATGCATGTAGAGATCAACATGCTTCATGAATATGTGACGGAAAATAACCACTTGTTTTAAGCACAGCTCAATATTTTACAACACCTGAGAGATGAACATGCCTGATGAATACAGCCCTGTTTCTAATATGAATGTTACCTCTCCTACACTGTCTCTACCTACATCACTGCCTCTGTCTCCACAGTTACTGTTTCTAATATGAATGTTACCTCTCCTACACTGTCTCTACCTACATCACTGCCTCTGTCTCCACAGTTACTGTTTCTAATATGAATGTTACCTCTCCTACACTGTCTCTACCTACATCACTGCCTCTGTCTCCACAGTTACTGTTTCTAATATGAATGTTACCTCTCCACACTGTCTCTACCTACATCACTGCCTCTGTCTGCACAGTTACTGTTTCTAATATGAATGTTACCTCTCCTACACTGTCTCTACCTACATCACTGCCTCTGTCTGCACAGTTACTGTTTCTAATATGAATGTTTCAGGTGCATCAGGAATCCTCAGTCCTTCACTCCCTCTCTGTCTCCACAGTTACAGGTGCATCAGGAATCCTCAGTCCCTCACTGTCTCCACAGTTACAGGTGCATCAGGAATCCTCAGTCTCTCACTCTCTCTCTGTCTCCACAGCTTCCAGGTGCATCAGGAATCCCAGTCCCTCACTCCCTCTGTCTCCACAGCTTCAGGTGCATCAGGAATCCTCAGTCCCTCACTCCTCTCTGTCTCCACAGTTACAGGTGCATCAGGAATCCTCAGTCCCTCACTCCCCTCTGTCTCCACAGTTACAGGTGCATCAGGAATCCTCAGTCCCTCACCCCTCTGTCTCCACAGTTACAGGTGCATCAGGAATCCTCAGTCCCTCACTCCTCTCTGTCTCCACAGTTACAGGTGCTCAGGAATCCTCAGTCCCTCACTCCTCTCTGTCTCCACAGCTTCAGGTGCATCAGGAATCCTCAGTCCCTCACTCCCTCTCTGTCTCCACAGTTCAGGTGCATCAGGAATCTCAGTCCCTCACTCCCTCTCTGTCTCCACAGTTACAGGTGCTCAGGAATCTCAGTCCTCACTCCCTCTCTGTCTCCACAGCTTCAGGTGCATCAGGAATCCTCAGTCCCTCACTCCGTCTCTGTCTCCACAGTTTCAGGTGCGTCAGGAATCCTCAGTCCCTCACCCCCTCTCTGTCTCCACAGTTACAGGTGCATCAGGAATCCTCAGTCCCTCACCCCCTCTCTGTCTCCACAGTTTCAGGTGCATCAGGAATCCTCAGTCCCTCACTCCCTCTCTGTCTCCACAGTTACAGGTGCATCAGGAATCCTCAGTCCCTCACCCCCTCTCTGTCTCCACAGTTTCAGGTGCATCAGGAATCCTCAGTCCCTCACTCCCTCTCTGTCTCCACAGTTTCAGGTGCATCAGGAATCCTCAGTCCCTCACCCCCTCTCTGTCTCCACAGTTACAGGTGCATCAGGAATCTTCAGTCCCTCACCCCCTCTGTCTCCACAGTTTCAGGTGCATCAGGAATCCTCAGTCCCTCACTCCCTCTCTGTCTCCACAGCTTCAGGTGCTCAGGAATCCTCAGTCCCTCACTCCCTCTCTGTCTCCACAGTTTCAGGTGCATCAGGAATCCTCAGTCCCTCACTCCCTCTCTGTCTCCACAGCTTCAGGTGCATCAGGAATCCTCAGTCCCTCTCTGTCTCCACAGTTACAGGTGCATCAGGAATCCTCAGTCCCCCACTGCCCTCTGTCTCCACAGTTTCAGGTGCATCAGGAATCCTCAGTCCCTCACCCCTCTCTGTCTCCACAGTTACAGGTGCATCAGGAATCCTCAGTCCCTCACCCCCTCTCTGTCTCCACAGTTTCAGGTGCATCAGGAATCCTCAGTCCCTCACTCCCTCTCTGTCTCCACAGTTACAGGTGCATCAGGAATCCTCAGTCCCTCACCCCCTCTCTGTCTCCACAGTTCCAGGTGCATCAGGAATCCTCAGTCCCTCACCCCTCTCTGTCTCCACAGTTTCCAGGTGCATCAGGAATCCTCAGTCCCTCACCCCTCCTGTCTCCACAGTTACAGGTGCATCAGGAATCCTCAGTCCCTCACCCCTCTCTGTCTCCACAGTTCCAGGTGCATCAGGAATCCTCAGTCCCTCACTCCCTCTCTGTCTCCACAGTTACAGGTGCATCAGGAATCCTCAGTCACTCCCTCTCTGTCTCCACAGTTACAGGTGCATCAGGAATCCTCAGTCTCACTCCTCTCTGTCTCCACAGTTACAGGTGCATCAGGAATCTCAGTCCCTCACTCCCTCTCTGTCTCCACAGTTACAGGTGCATCAAGAATCCTCAGTCCCTCACTCCCTCTCTGTCTCCACAGTTTCAGGTGCATCAGGAATCCTCAGTGTTTCTCAGAGTTTTGGAAGTTTCGGCTGTGACTATAAGAGTATAATCCCTGCACGTGATGCCAAGTCCATGAGTTGGAATAGACCTTATCTCAGCAACCCTAAGGTATGGTGACACTAATCATTAGAAGAGATTCTAGTTTTACATGGTAAAGTCTATGATTTAAACATTTTAAAATCCACAATACATGCAAGAATCCACATATTATTTGTATTCAGACACGGGCAGACTGCTGTTTCAGAGAAAGCTTAGGGCCGTATTCATAAAGTGTTTACCAGGCATTTAAGTTTAGACAGTGAAATCATACGAACATAAGAAATTCAAGAACGAGAAAAGGCCATTTGGCCCACCTATGCTCGCTCACTTTGGTGCCAGCGTGGTCCGTTAGCGCTCAGGAGAGGAAAAACAAAAAAAACCCGAACCAGATTAGTAGAGGAAATGAAACCTCTGGGAATCCGTGGCTAGACAGACTAAAGGTCTTATTGTGGTCACAGAGAGGGTTATACAGTATTGTTCATGACAGCATCCAGTCTGTTCTTGAAGGATCTGCTTAAACAACTCTGTCCAGCAGCTGTTCCAATGGTTCACCACCCTTTCTGTGAAAAAGCTCCTTCTCCCCTCAGTTCTGAATATGCTCTTCAGCTTCCACCCGTGGTCCCTGGTTCTGTTCTCTGTGATCTGTGAAAAATATTCTCAGCAGTTACTTTGTTAAACCCCTGGACCATTTTAAATACCTCTATTAAGTCACCCCTGGCTCTCCTTTCTAGGCTATATAGATTCAGCTCTTTCAGTCTATCTTCATATGACATACCCTTCAGTCCTGGAATTAATCGTGTTGCTCTCCTCTATACTCTCTCCAATGCCTGAATGTCTTTTTTATGATAAGGGGACCAGAGCTGTCCACAGTATTCTAGGTGTGTATTCTGTGTGAGAGGAGGAGCAGCTGTGTGAGGTCAGGAGCAGCTGTGTGAGATGAGGGGCAGCTGTGTGAGGTGAGGAGCAGCTGTGTGAGATGAGGAGCAGCTGTGTGAGGTCAGGAGCAGCTGTGTGAGATCTCTGGAACAAAGTAAAACTAAACCAGAATGCTGTTCCGTGAATTTCTATCTAAAATGTATTTTTCTGCTTACAATAGAATTAAATGCCCATTCGATGCTGAACCAGATTACAGCTCCCCATGAAACTCATTTTATGATTGATAGTTGTCTGGTCCCAAGTGAATGTTAAAATCAGACTTTTAATGAACTGTATGCACTTGTTTTCATATTATAGTAACTCAATGAATGAACTTTTCTTTTGCAGATTCCTGGTTTGCTGAAGAGAGTTTTCAAGGTACAAGGGGGGTATTGTTAAATGATGGATGAATAAGACAGGTGGAAAGAAAAGGAGAGATTGTGAGTGAAAGAGAATTGGGAAAGAGAGAGAGAGATGAGAAGGGTGGGTGTAGTTAAGTGTCACGATGTATATCATCAATAAAGAGTTTCTTCTTCAAAGGATATTCATGCTGTTATTAACCTACTGTACCATAGGTCACCCTTTATTTGTAATTTCAGTACCAGAAGGAAAACACCAAAGACATATATAAGTAAAACCAATGATTTATTAGAAAGACAAAGGTTTTTATAGTGTTTGAAGTGATTCTTTTTATAGCATCATTCATCAAGTTATGCAACAAGTTGGATACAATTGTAACCGTTTCTTTTTGTATGTAGTGCGAATCTTTAAAAGTAAACTTCTAATAAAATCTAATCAAGACTCAGTGCAACATGTCAAATACAAAACAAGCAAAGTGAATATCAAATCAATTCAAACTAAGTGACACGCAAAATAAAATTGCTATTGTGAATTAAAATCCTTAACATGAATTAAAACCATGACAAATCTAATAAAAATCTGCAAAACAAGGAACATAATGGATGTAAAGAACTGACCACCTTGTTCACATACATGCAGATTTATTGTACTGCTCTTTCTCCTTTCAAATATATAAAACCTTGTAGAAAACAGGCATTCTACAATGTAGCTAAAACACAGCAGCTTAATGTTTAAAAAGTAATGAAACAGAATCAAGTATCCTCAGAGAATACCGTAACCAACTCCAAGCACAAGGTAGCTACTCTGTGTACACTGTAACACTTCTCCACGTATAATACCGTATGATTACAACAAGCACTAAGAGAAAATAAACAGTGGTGAGTCTGTGATTTAATAAATAACACAAGAGCGAGAATGAGCTAATCTACTCACCCCCACGAGCACAGCAATATATCCAGAAGTCCCGTGTGTTTCTGTTTCCCTGCACTTTAAACCAAAACATACTCATAAATATGTAAACAAGTTCTCAAACCAAGCAATAAAATAGAACACACTCGCTACTCACCACCAGCAATGCTGCAGCCTTCTGGATAAACCTGAGTCCCATGTGTCTCTGCTTTCCCTGCACACCAGCAATGCTGCAGCCTTCTGGATAAACCTGAGTCCCATGTGTCTCTGCTTTCCCTGCACACCAGCAATGCTGCAGCCTTCTCTATCAATCTGAGTCCCATGTGTCTCTGCTTTCCCTGCACACCAGCAATGCTGCAGCCTTCTGGATCAATCTGAGTCCCATGTGTCTCTGCTTTCCCTGCACACCAGCAATGCTGCAGCCTCCTGGATCAATCTGAGTCCCATGTGTCTCTGCTTTCCTGCACACCAGCAATGCTGCAGCCTTCTGGATAAACCTGAGTCCCATGTGTCTCTGCTTTCCCTGCACACCAGCAATGCTGCAGCCTTCTGGATAAACCTGAGTCCCATGTGTCTCTGCTTTCCCTGCACACCAGCAATGCTGCAGCCTTCTCTATCAATCTGAGTCCCATGAGTCTCTGCTTTCCCTGCACACCAGCAATGCTGCAGCCTCCTGGATCAATCTGAGTCCCATGTATCTCTGCTTTCCCTGCACACCAGCAATGCTGCAGCCTTCTGTAATCACCTATGCTTTTATACAGGGGTTTTCACTAACCCACCTCTGTTAGCCCTTTCATAGCTCGACAGAATTGACAGCTTTTATTAGCCATGTCGCACTACAGTAGTTTTATATATGAATCTATTTTAGTAATCTGCATGTGAGCATCTACAGTAGAATAGTGAAGATCTGAACCCATCCTGAAGGTTTGTAATTATTCACTCATTCCACAGGGGTCTGATAGAAAGTCCAGACATCAAGAGGTTGGTGAATGGAGTCTGGAAGAGTGTCGACAGTCCATCATGGAGCTGGCAAAGGAGATGAACAGAGTCTTGAAGGTACAGAGAGGGAGGGGAGAGAGGGAAGGAGGGATAGAGGAGTGAGCAGTATTGGTTATTACAGAGAGGTGGAGAGGGGGGGTGAAAAGGCGAGTCCTGAGGTTACAGGAGAGGAGAGAGGCAGAGGGGGAAGAAAGGGGCTGAAGTGGGGTGTCAGCATGTCATCGTGTCAGATAAAGCAAAAAGCTTAGGAGTCTTGAAGGTACGGAGAGAGGGGTGTGTGTGTAGGGGGTGAGGGGATTGGTAATTAATGTAGCCAACTGTGGCAGTCTGGCTCGCAGTGGTGACGTCACGGACCAGGAAGTAGAAACCAAAACAATGGTTGGGCGGTTAAAGCTGAGTGCAATGTCACTCAGCGTATTTATTAATAAACAAAATATTAAACAAACCAACAAAACACAAAACAAAAGGGCACGAGGGCCAAACGAATGAACAAACAAACAAGTAAGTGATGTGCTGGGTAATCCAGCACGTTTTAGCAATTGTTTTTCAAATGTGGCTTTCTCTCTCTCTCCGCTCTCCCGTACTCTCCTCTACACTCTCAACCTCAAATGCAGAGAGCTGCAGGTTTATATACTCTGGCCGAGGGATTAACTAGTTGGTAATTATCTTATTATCCCTCGGCCAGAGTCTGCACGCGTTTGGTAAGGATGCATGACTGTCAGCTAGTTAAATAATCAGTAGCTGATCAGCCATGCATCCTCACGGGGTTTTTAAATATAAAATAATAAAAAAGACGCTTTTACCCGCGCCGTAAACAAAAATACAAATAATAATACATAGGGGGGACACTCCGCACACATGCCCCCCCCAGCGCAGCACACATGGCCTTTTTTACCACCCCCCCTCAGTCTCAATGTCCTGGAAGAGGGGAAGCAAGTTACTTCTGGGGGTGGCCATGGTGGGAATTCTGGCACCCCCAATTCTTATGGCTGGCAGCTCCCTCTTCCGGGGCTCCCTCCACACTCTATCCTGCCGAGAAAGTGCGGCTGGGGAGCTGGTCTCCTGACCTTCCCCTCTCTTCACGGCCAGCAGTTCCCCTCCGTGGGGCTCTGACCACAAATCTCCTGCCCTTGGTCGTGCGGCTGGGGAGCTGGTCTCCTGACCTCCCCCTTCTTCAAGGCCGGCGGTTCCCCTCCGTGGGGCTCCGACCACATGATCTCCAGCCGCGAGTGGGCGGCTGGGTCTCCTGACCTCCCCCTTTCTTCATGGCCGCAGCTCCCCTCCGTGGGGCTCCGACCACATGATCTCCGGCCGCGCAAGTGCGGCTGGGGAGCTGGTCTCCGGACCTCTCCCCTTTCTT
The DNA here is from genome assembly GCA_036884735.1 of Huso huso. Lineage (NCBI taxonomy): Eukaryota > Metazoa > Chordata > Actinopteri > Acipenseriformes > Acipenseridae > Huso > Huso huso. The sequence goes on along the minus strand of CM072681.1, from coordinate 23,095,090 downwards.
CATGGCCGTCCGTTCCCCTCCGTGGGGCTCCGGCCATAGTGTAGTGACCCCAGGCGAAGCAGGATCCCTGGCGACCCCAGGCGACGGCAGCGAACCCTCGGGAGGCGACGGCAGCGGACCCTCGGGAGGTGAACTCGGAGGGAGCCCCTGGCCATGGAGGCAGCAGGAGCTCCATTTCTCCCTCGTTCCCTGTAGCTGGTGGCTCTCCAGGCGATGTGGAGCAACAGGCAGCCCCAGGCGATGCGAGGCAGGCATCCCTGGGTGGTGCGAGGCAGGGCAGGAGCAGTCCTTCCCATGACGGTGGATGTGGAACCAGCAGGTATTCACCCTCTGCTGGTGGAGGTGGGAGGGGAAGCAGTCCTCCCACAGCGGCTGAGACGGAACCAGCAGGTATTCACTCTCTGCTGGTGGAGCTGGGAGTGGCAAGCAGTCCTCCCACGGGGCGGTGCTGAGGCGGAACCAGCAGGTATTCACCCTCTGCTGGTGGAGATGGGAGGGGCAAGCAGTCCTCCCAATGGGCGGTTGAGGCAGAACCAGCAGGTATTCACCCTCTGCTGGTGGAGATGGGAGGGGCAAGCAGTCCTCCCACGACAGTGGAGGCGTGGAACTAGCAGGCATTCACCCTCTGCTGGTGGAGGTGGGAGGGGCAAGCAGTCCTCCCACGACGGTGGAGGCGGAACCAGCAGGCATTCACCCTCTGCTGGTGGAGGTGGCGGAGGCAGAGGCAGTTCTTGCTGCTCTGCTCCTGGTGATGGTGGAGACAGAAGCAGCTCCTGCTGCTCTGCTCCTGGTGGTGGTGGAGACAGAGGCGATGGGGCGGATGCTGGCCACTCAGAGGGAGGCTGTGGCGGTGCTGGCTCCCTCTGCTGTGGCGGCTGGGCTGGTGTGTGCCGTGCTCCTTCAGCAGCATAAATAGAGGCTGCTGGGGAACACCAGCATCCCTGCCCTTCTCCCCCAGAAAAATTCAGGGGTTGAGCCTGTAACTCCTCCCCTTCTGGCTCTTGGGACTGCAGCTTGGGTCCTAGGGCTGTGGGAAGCCCCGACTTCCCTCTTCGGGCCGTGGACACACCGACTCCTCCCTTTTGGGCTGTGGACGACCGACCCCCCTCTTGGGCTTAGGACGTTCGGGCTCCTCCCACTCAGGCGCAGGGACGTTCGGGCTCCCACCCACTCAGGCGCAGGACGTTCTCGCTCCTCCCACTCAGGCGCAGGACGTTCGGGCTCCTCCCACTCAGGCGCAGGACGTTCGGGCTCCTCCCACTCAGGCGCAGGACGTTCGGGCTCCTCCCACTCAGGCGCAGGACGTGCGGGCTTCTTTGCCTTCTTAGCACCGCCCCTCCTTCCCTTCTTCGGGACCAGCAGTTCCACCTCCTGCCATGGAGGGGGTTGGTCGGGTGCTTTGTGCCCGACCTTGCCGACAGCAAAGCACCACCCTCCTCCCCTTTGAGGCAGGTGAGACAGGTTTCCTGATCCACCTCTTGGCGATGGTATGGCCTTCAGGTGGATCCACTCCTCCGCAGTCTCCACCTCACCTCGATCAAAGGCCTGTACAAAGGGGGGTCTTCATGGGCACACCTCAGGGAGGTGCCCATACTCCAGGCAGGCGAGGCACCACGTAGCCCTCCTTCCTTCAACTCCCTCTGATGCTCATGCCACCTCTCCATGTATGCATCAACTTTATCCATTTTTTTTCTCTTTTTTTTTTTCAAACACAACACACAAAAAAACACTTTGAAAAAAAACAAAAAAAAAACGTCCTTTCCTTTCCTGGTTTGGCTGTTGGAGGCGTTGTTTGTCCCACTTCTGACACCATATGTGGCAGTCTGGCTCGCAGTGGTGACGTCACGGACCAGGAAGTAGAAACCAAAACAATGGTTGGGCGGTTAAAGCTGAGTGCAATGTCACTCAGCGTATTTATTAATAAACAAAATATTAAACAAACCAACAAAACACAAAACAAAAGGGCACGAGGGCCAAACGAATGAACAAACAAACAAGTAAGTGATGTGCTGGGTAATCCAGCACGTTTTAGCAATTGTTTTTCAAATGTGGCTTTCTCTCTCTCTCCGCTCTCCCGTACTCTCCTCTACACTCTCAACCTCGAAAGTGCAGAGAGCTGCAGGTTTATATACTCTGGCCGGGGATTAACTAGTTGTTAATTATCTTATTATCCCTCGGCCAGAGTCTGCATCGTTGTTGTAAGGATGCATGACTGTCAGCTAGTTAAATAATCAGTAGCTGATCAGCCATGCATCCTCACGGGTTTTAAATATAAAATAATAAAGACGCCTTGGCTTTTTACCCGCGCCGCAAACAAAAATACAAATAATACATAGGGGCGGGACACTCCGCCACACCAACAAAGACGTTCATGTATTGAATACAGAACAGAGTAGAAACAGCATTAATTGAATTCCATTTTTAAATGTAATTAAGCAATAAAGAACACGTGTGTGATTTGAGGATTGTGAAAACCCCAACAACACAAAAAACACACACACAGAGCTCATCTTTGTGCCTCTACTGAGAGAGTCTAGCAGTTCAATTCAAACCCACAGAGGCACCGATTCTAATAAACAAACGTAGTGTCCATCTGCATTCTATATGCCTAATATTCCTGACTACAGTACTACCAGTTTAACCTCGAGAGTCAGTGAGTATCTGTGTCTTAAATGAGTTACTGCTGTTTGAAATGCCAAAGAGTTCTATCTTAGCTTGAATTGTGGGATGCCGTTCCGTGCCATCTCTCCTGTAGATGAAACCAGAAAACACATGAGATTATTATACAGAGCTAACAAAGGAGTTAAACAGTGTCTTGAAGGTAGAGAGAGGGAGGGGGGGAGTGTGTGTGTGTGTGTGTTGAAGGGGTGAGGGGACTGTGTGTGTGTGTGTGTGTGTGTGTGTGTGTGTGTGTGTGTGTGTGTGTGTGTTTGAAGGGGTGAGGTGTGTGTGTGTGTTTGAAGGGGTGAGGGGAGTGTGTGTGTGTTTGAAGGGGTGAGGGGAGTGTGTGTGTTTGAAGGGGTGAGGGGAGTGTGTGTGTTTGGGGTTGACTCTCCTTCATTTACCTAACGAAGGAGTTAAACGGTGTCTTGAAGATACAGAGAGGCAGCTTTGACAGCAACAGTTAGGTGCAGTTTAGGAGTTTCATTCCTGTTCAGTTTCAATTAAAATCACTGGTTACTGCAGTGCTTGTGGTTAAATTAATTGTTTTAAAGATTTCTTATTGATTGATTTCAGAACTCTGCCATACATACCCCTGTGTTCAGTGAGGATACGTGTAGCCTGGAAGAGTGCCGCGGCTTCATCATGAAATGGGCTGGCGATTTGGACAAGCTGGTCCAGGTAAAGAGAGACACAGAGAATGAAGCTCGAAGTGGAGACAGAGTGCAGTGAGAGCTGAGAATCAGGTTCACAGGCAGTGAGAGCTGAGAATCAGGTTCACAGGCAGTGAGAGCTGAGAATCAGGTTCACAGGCAGGGTGCAGTGAGAGCTGAGAATCAGGTTCACAGACAGGTTGCAGTGAGAGCTGAGAATCAGGTTCACAGACAGTGTGCAGTGAGAGCTGAGAATCAGGTTCACAGGAAGTGAGAGCTGAGAATCAGGTTCACAGGCAGGGTGCAGTGAGTTGGATGTCAGTGAGATTTAGTTTTCTTTTATATAGTACAGAAGTAATACTCTGAAAAAAGTCACACTTTGCACAGTAATTTAGCAGTTTCCCATATTATTATATAGTGCTGCTTGAAGGGATTTAATTATTCAGATGAAGCTCATCACTGGTGAGGCTCATTGGTTTTGATTGGGCTGATTGACCATTCCAAGTGAAACAACTGAAGAAGATGCTTTGAAGAAAAAGTCACACTTTGCACAGTAATTGTGTGGATTTCATGTTCTAAGAAAGCAGCACAAACCCAAGCAGCTGTTTCTTCACTCGTTTCACTCTGATGGTAAATCAGCCCAATCAACACCAATGACCCTCACCTGATTGTAAGCAGCTTGATCCGAATAATACTTCTACCATGTGTTGTATTTGCTGTAATTTCCCATGCTTGCATGTGCCTTCACCATCTCATACAAAAGTAAACCTTTATAAGGGACGTGACGAGGATGCAGACTGACGACCAAATTAATCAGTCAGTCAGCTACATATTGCAAGTGTTATCCCCTCTGTTCTGCTGGCTGATTTCACAGAGAAGGGGAGCTGCTGCCCTGAGAACACTGATATCTAGTCTGGATTTGTTGTGTTCATAGACACCAAAGCAAAGCCAGAGTGCTGGACAGGTTGAGCAAAGAAAAGGATCAGAGCTGAGAAACAAAGAGGATCTCCCAGGACCAGAGGGGGTGGAGCTGAGTGAGGGGGCGGGGCACAACCAGGGGGAGGAGCTGAACCAAGAAAAGGAGCAAAGACTGAAGGACGGTCACGACATCATCATGCAGTGGGCAAGAGAGCTGAAGACAGTGCCAGAGGTAAGATTAACACATTTCAACAGCTGGGTCTGAACATGCTGTCCATGAGTGCATCTCAAAGAGGTTCCTGTATCTCATTCCTCCACACCCACACTGCTAGTGATCTGTTCTGAACATACTGTCCATGAGTGCATCTCAAAAGAGGCTCCTGTATCTCATTCCTACACACCCACACTGCTAGTGATCTGTTCTGAACATACTGTCCATGAGAGCATCTCAAAGAGGTTCCTGTATCTCATTCCTCCACACCCACACTGCTAGTGATCTGTTCTGAACATACTGTCCATGAGTGCATCTCAAAAGAGGCTCCTGTATCTCATTCCTCCACACCCACACTGCTAGTGATCTGTTCTGAACACACTGTCCATGAGTGCATCTCCAAAGAGGTTCCTGTATCTCATTCCTCCACACCCACACTGCTAGTGATCTGTTCTGAACATACTGTCCATGAGTGCATCTCAAAAGAGGTTCCTGTATCTCATTCCTACACACCCACACTGCTAGTGATCTGTTCTGAACATACTGTCCATGAGTGCATCTCAAAAGAGGCTCCTGTATCTCATTCCTACACACCCACACTGCTAGTGATCTGTTCTGATTCATGAGTTAATCACTGCTATAATACAAGTACATGCAGTCATTTGCTAATACAATGGGGATAGATTAATTTAGTAAATGTAGCCTCTGATATCAGGTTGTTTTTCACAGTGAGGGTCCATTTAGATTGGTATGCGATGTTGACAGGGAGATAGCAGAGTGATCTACTGTTTTGAATTCACAGCCATGGCAGGGATGTATGATACTGACATGCTTGAGTGATTCATTTCAAAACGTTGCCCAAAACCTTCTCTAGAGTTCCTGACACACTGGGGTCTGGAGTGAACTCTCCTTATCCTCTAATCTCTATTGTCTTTAACCAGAACTCTGTCTCAGCCACACTGCTGTGGAACAGGGTCTTGCAGAGCTGGTGAAGGAGTGGAAACGAGGCAAGCTGAGTAACATCTTACCCATCATGGAGTTCATCATGTGGGCCCTGATCAAGGAGGAGGCAGACAAGGTGAGAGCAGCAAGATAAACCCACAGCAGAACTCAGCTATATACTTGTACATGTGCTTTGTGTCACAGTGGAGCACACAGGGATTGATGATTTGCACCTGATGTCACAAGTCACGTGCCAGCAGCTTGTCGGCCATTTTGGATGTCAAAACCTTCAGACGGCATATTGACAATCTGTTTACCAGTGTTTTAAAAACTAAAATAGAAAAAAGACGTTGCAGTATGTGGTACAGAGGAGAGCCCAAACAAGTTTTATAAATGCAAAACATGCATTACACAGATACATTAATTAAATAGTTTAATAATTTCCTCATCAATGTGGTAAATAACCTTGTTAAAACATGATCTGGAGGCTGTTGCGTTGTGCAGGCACATCAACAACAAAAAGGTTAATTCAAGGTGAGGTTCCAAATAAATAAATACATAAATAATGAATTGCCCGAGCTAAATTACACTTATTAGCTTTCACTTGAGTCTGGTGGCCCTGAATCTTTAAGCACTTCAAGGGAAATAGGCAGACTTGCTATCAGTAAGTAGGGTTGTCACCTGGCTCCACAATCCCGGGACACTGAGACAGAACGGGATTTTAAACTTGCTGCTAAATTGAAATAAGTGTTAATTAGCCCGACACCTTTGCTAAAATGAATCCTATTGCTGAATTACTGTGCGCAACAAACAAGTCATTTTAATCAGTTCAACATACTGCCTCCGAACAGCTGAGCAATGTTACTGATTGGGAGAGTAATTGTACGTTTTAGCGATTTATTATTAACAAACAGAAAGTAAGCGACTTTTACGTATCAGTGTCTGCAAATAAATTAAATATTATTATTATAATTAATAATAATGAAATACATGAAAAGTAATATATTGTATTAATTATTATTATAATTATACAGTTGTTTGCCATGCATGGTAATTAAGCACCATCATTAATTTGATCGAAGGTATCAGAGCTAATTAACACGTTCTTTTCTCTCAGTTAAGTAGTCTTTTTAAAATCCTGTTCTGTCTCAATGTGTCCCGGGATTGTCATTCCAGGTGGCAACCATCATCTGTAAGCAATATCATTTTCATTTGTATTTTAAATAAAGTGCACTCCCTCAGAAAGACAGGATTCTCACACAACGTCACCCTATAAATCATATAACTTAAAACATAACAAAACTACAACAACAAACACCTCTGAATTCTTCTTTGTAATTCTGGTCTTATATTTCCTTTGGCTATGTTAGTGCTGTCACTGTCATTGCTAGTTTATCAAGTGAAATTGAGACGTGATGACCTTAGCCATGATAAGATGACGGACGCGTCCCCCTGGTATAGCCACTGATGCAAACATATCACCCATCCTGATACAAAATACAGGTATGCATCAAGGCTTTTTTATGCCTTGAGATCTTGGCCGGTGTGCGGGGAGATGTTGTTTATTACACAGTGATATATATCGTGAGGCGTGAAGTCAGGCAGGGATGTCCTGTCATGCTTGACAACCTCAGAGAAGAGACCAGCTGGCAGCAAATACACATCATTTTGAAGCCCGGTGAGCAGAATGTTCTCCATGTATCTATCTCGATGTTCACCTCTGAGATGACTTACTTCATCGGACAATGTCAAGTATGGTTTTTCAGACTGCATGAGTTGAAAAAAAGTGTTTTAAAAAAAAGTTCTACGTCTTCGTAGGTTGTCAATAGGATGTCTAAAGCTTTTCGACGTCCAAAATGGCCGACCACACTTAGGTCACGTGATTTGGTGACGTACGTGCAAATCATCAATAGGGAGATGCTCATTTCTATTCATTAGCAGACAAGCAATCATTTCATTAAACTGCACTTAATAATACTTTGACCTGTGTTAATATCTGTGCCATGTGCAAATGCTAAAACATCTGTCAAAGGGCATGTAACAGGGCGAGCAGCCCTGTACATTGTTTTGTTTTTTTAGAACGGGGTCTCCCCCTCCGCCCCTGTGCAGATTGTTTTGTATTGTTTATTTATTTTTATTGTATTATATTTATGACGGTAGCGCCCACCGTGTTATTGTTTTGTTTATTTTTAAAAGCGTGTCCTGGCAGAGGTTCCTGATCGGTGCTCCGTCCTCTGCCAGGAGTAATTCTTAAACTTCATGCAGAAGGTGGCCATCTCCCAAATTAATTAGGTGATTTAATTTGTTGCTAATCGGGAGATGGTCACCTGTTATAAAAAACCTGCAGATCTCTAAAGCTTCGGGGTGGGTTGTTAAAGAGGAGAGAGGTAGTAGAGAGACTGAGAGCTGAGAGGAAGTTTATTTAAAAAAAAAACTAACCAAGGATAGCGTCAGTGAAGGCGATTGCCTAGCCTGACGGGTGGTAGTGTTCATGATTTGTTTTTGTTTCAAACCTTTTATTTAGCTCTGTGAGCGAGTGTTTATTTTTGTTTAAATATTTTATTTGTGGATTTTTTTAAATAAAACGGCGCACGCGCCACTGCACCGTACCTTTTGTTTTGTTGTGCCTTCTTCTGGTCTGACGTCACCACTCGTCCATTCCTGCCACAGGGCACATATATTAACACAGGGCAAAGAGTAATGAATTGATAAAGATGACAGTCACATATATTAACACAGGGCAAAGAGTAATGAATTGATAAAAATGACACTCACAGACAGTCACATATATTAACACAGGGCAAAGTATAATGAATTGATAAAGAAGACACTCACAGACAGTCACATATATTAACACAGGGCAAAGTATAATGAATTGATAAAGAAGACACTCACAGACAGTCACATATATTAACACAGGGCAAAGTATAATGAATTGATAAAGAAGACACTCACAGACAGTCACATATATTAACACAGGGCAAAGTATAATGAATTGATAAAGAAGACACTCACAGACAGTCACATATATTAACACAGGGGCAAAGTATAATGAATTGATAAAGAAGACACTCACAGACAGTCACATATATTAACACAGGGCAAAGTATAATGAATTGATAAAGAAGACACTCTCACAGACAGTCACATATATTAACACAGGGCAAAGTATAATGAATTGATAAAGAAGACACTCACAGACAGTCACATATATTAACACAGGGCAAAGTATAATGAATTGATAAAGAAGACACTCACAGACAGTCACATATATTAACACAGGGCAAAGTATAATGAATTGATAAAGAAGACACTCAGACAGTCACATATATTAACACAGGGCAAAGTATAATGAATTGATAAAGAAGACACTCACAGACAGTCACATATATTAACACAGGGCAAAGTATAATGAATTGATAAAGAAGACACTCAAGACAGTCACATATATTAACACAGGGCAAAGTATAATGAATTGATAAAGAAGACACTCACAGACAGTCACATATATTAACACAGGGCAAAGTATAATGAATTGATAAAGAAGACACTCACAGACAGTCACATATATTAACACAGGGCAAAGTATAATGAATTGATAAAGAAGACACTCACAGACAGTCACATATATTAACACAGGGCAAAGTATAATGAATTGATAAAGAAGACACTCACAGACAGTCACATATATTAACACAGGGCAATGTGTAATGAATTGATAAAGAAGACACTCACAGACAGCTGGAATGCATTGATTCATTCATTCATTCATTCACTCTCTTGACTATTGTTGTTGTTTTTAGGGAATTGGCACTCGGATTGTGTTCTCTAGGATGCTAAAATCCCTGAATATTGGTGAGTACGGCAAACTTGCAACATGTTATAATTCATCTCTGACCGTCCAAACACAAGATTGTCTTGACGACAGAACTCAGAATCATCACATTCCTGTTTGTAGAACAAGAAAGACAATAACTGTTTGATTTGTTCATTAAAAAATAATGAGGGAAAAAGAGCCAGTATCACGTTCATAAGTTATAACAATACCTGCAAGATGTACTGGACCTGTTTCCTATCGAACCGGATCACTTGAAATAACTTTCAGTACTTTTTTGGCATTATTACTATCAATGTATCTATCAGTATTGCTATCAGTGTATTCATCAGTATTACTATCAATGTATCTATCAGTATTGCTATCAGTGTATTCATCAGTATTGCTATCAGTGTATCTATCAGTATTGCTATCAGTGTATCTATCAGTATTGCTATCAGTGTATCTATCAGTATTACTGTCCTGAAGCTTGGTGTTACTGTTTCATTTTTCTGTTTTAGGCAACAGCAATTGTATACAGAAAATTAAATAAAAAAGACTTAAAAAGACACTTGAATTATTAAAATAACAACCAACTCTGAATAAGCGTCCCTAAAAGAAATAAAACAGCTGCATTTCACTTTTCTTTTTTTAAATAAATGTGTATTATTGTTATTATTATTATTATTATTATTATTATTATTATTAGTAGTAGTAGTAGTAGTAGTAGTAGTAGTAGTAGTAGTAGTAGTAGTACTACAACTTTTTAATAACTGTGGTTTTTGACTGTGTGTAGACTAGACATTATTTTTATATTTAATTTTGTTTGTATTTATCCTTTTATTCTCGACTGTGGTCAGGACCACCCGTCTTGAGAAGGCATCTCTTGATAAATAATCAGCAATGTTTATAATAAACATGATTCTCAGTATTGATATCCTCACTAGTCATTTTAGAACAGCGCTAGCCTGAGTGTCGTTCTCCTCCAATGACAAGGAGGCAGTATTTTATCGATGTTATTTCAAGTTGCACTTTGACGGGTGGAATTATACTTCCGGGATGGAGATTGAAAATCCATGAAGGATTCACTCAGTTAACCCAACAAGGAGGCGGGTCTCTCTGAAATGGGAAACGAGAGAATCACAAAACACAGCATGGGAACTTTCACAAGCAAAACACAGCATGGGAACTTTCACAAGCAAAACACAGCATGGGAACTTTCACAAGCAAAACACAGCATGGGAACTTTTACAGGGAAGGTAGCATTGTTAATAATTGAAAATGAATGCATGAACAACACTATGAAGTTTAGACTGTGATACTGGATCTTTAAAGAGATTCATCTGCACTTCCAGCTGGAATATTGATTCAATTCTTTGCCGACTCTGTCTTTATCTCTTCACACAGGTGCTGGGAGATGCATCCCTGATTCAGGTATGTATCACTGTTGCAGTTTTGTTGATTTTCAGGTGTTGCATTCTACTGTTAAGAATATTTCATCTATTTTTCTTTCATTTTTTCTAGTCTGGCAGTGGATTCACAAGGCATCAGGTACTCTTTAAGTTTACTATGTGTTGCTGAAGTCTGATATTTCTGATTGATTTTTGGTATATCAGTTTTTTCTAGTACAGAGGGACAGCCCACTGTCAACAACTGATTTAATTTGGTCGTTGACAGTGGGCATCTCCTCTCTGCTCTACAGTTTATTTAAAGCCATGTTCTCCCCTCTCTCTTTTCTTCCCATCTTACTGTCCTCCCTCTCCCTCTCTTACACCCTTCCCCTTTTCACTACCGCCTCCTCTTCCTCTTCATCTCTCCTTTTCTCCCTCATCTCTTCCCCTGCCTCTCCTCTGCCCCTGCCTCTCCTCTCCCCCTTACTCTTCACCTCTCCCCTCTCTTAAAGATGTTCATGTAGTTCATACGAAGTGGTTTGAGGTTCAAGCCCCAAGCCTTTTGTTTGTACTCCGGCTGTTTCTCTATACACATCAGTATTGTCATTTAAGAATAGTGGTTAGTCTGTGGCTTGGCTGAATAATGGTTCAGATTCAATTGAAATCTATTCTGGAAATCCCTCTTTCTCTCCTCCCTCTCTCTCTCTTTCCCCTCTATCCTCTCCTTTCCTCACATGGGTGCTCGTCCCAGGTGGCAGGTATATATTAGATATAGAACCGCTATCCAATTGTGATGAAACTTGGTACGGGCATTCTGTAGAACAAATTACTAAGAGTATCATAACCTGGAGCCTGTGTCCTCCCCTCCCTCTGTCCCCAATCTCTCCCTCATCCCCTAACCCCATCTCTCTTTAACCTCCCCATCTCCCAGCCCCTCCCCCTCTCTTTCTCCCTTTGCCTTCCCCTACTAACCCCCTCTTCCTCGCTCCCTCTCTCCCAGGTGTCAGGTATATACTATGTGTTACACTTTTACATACATCTAGGTAACCACTTATCTGATTGGTGTTTCAGAATTTGGATCTGGTATCCCCTCTTTTTCTCCCTTCCCTTTTAGCCTAACTTTCTTATAGTATTCCCCCTTTACCTCTCTCTCTCTCTCTCTCTCTCTCTCTCTCTCTCTCTTTACACTCTGAGATCTGTCATTAATCTCTGGGTAACTCCGATTATTATCACTGATCATAACTAAATCCCAGTCCCCATATTTCACTTTAGGCTGGAGGGTTCCAATTCACTCAAAGTCCCTCCCTGCCAGCGCTATCATTGGCTGCTTCAGGATTTTATAAAACAAAATGGAGAGCAATAGGTGGAATCACTCCAGCTCATAACATCAATCATTTCTTTAATGGACACTTGAAGCAGCCAATGATAGCAGGGATCTCGGTTTAGCTGTCCACTCAGAGAAGAGGGATGTAGTTCCGGGGAGTGGCATTGTGAAAGCTCACTGACGCTTCACTTCACAGACTGAGCGCGGATGAGAGGAGGAGTCGATGCTTGAGAGCCGTTACATTTAAACATGAGTTTAAAAAATACATTTACTTCAGCATTCTACTTAAGATAACATTTTGTTCCCTCAGTTATATCCTTCTATAGATACTGTTGTGTCGTCAAGCTAACGTGTTTAACAGCACTAATACAGTGAAGAAGTGTTTTGTTTCTTGCTTTTGAATCCCCAGGGCTGGAATGTGGTGGTAGGATATTGAAATAAACAGAGACTGTGAGATGATTTGTTAAATTGTAATAACCAGCAATCCGGACTCCTAGTTAAACATTCAGAAACTCTAGTGGTTGTCTCTGACACTGCCATTAACCCTTTAAGGATGTGATGGTGTAACACGATCATACTGAAGTGTCATTCTGGGCCCGTGATCGGGTAAACACGATTAAAACACACTTCGTTTCTTTGACTTGCTGGGACACCATACTTTGCAGTACAGCTTGTTAACGCATGTCGTTGGATAGGGGAGGGGTTGAACTTCACTGCCTGATTGGTTGTTTATTCGTGTGACGTCACTGAGACGGGCGTTTCATTTTTAAAGGGCGGAGACATTTCATAGCAACACGCAGAGTCAAAACATGACACAGGAACTTGTTTAGAGCTAATGTGAAAATGTGAAAACTGTCAATCCGATGTGTTTGACTGATAGTTATATTAGAACATGTATTCTGTCTCATGTTTTAATATTTATATTGAAAAGGAGAGGAGAAAGTGTGTTTAGTTATAATGCCCCAGATTGTGAACTCACTGTGAAGTGAAGATCACATGTAGACACTGCAGGGCTCCATATGTTACACTTTGACATGCATCTAGAGAACTGCTGATCTGATTGTGATGAAACTTGGTACAGACATTCTTTCTACACATTATTAAGAGTGTCACAATCTGGAGGCAGTCTGCACCTCTCCTCTCATGAGTGTACCCCTCCCTCTATCCTTCTCTCCTCTCCTCTCCTCTTCTCCTCAGTGGGGATGCATATCCCAGTGTATACTCGAGGCTGGGCTTCTGATTGTCAGTGTTTTACCCGACTTTTCTACTCTGCTTTAAGAATTCATCTGATCCCTGTGAAAAATAGTTTGTGTCTCTCAATCACAACTGAGAAACGTGTTCATAGTAAACTTGATTCATTCTGTGAAACAACTAAATGGGCTTTTCAATCAGCCAAGCCTTCATTTTCATTACAAGCAGGACGTGCAAACGAGATCGCGACATGTTAATAAGAGACTCCTCTTTATTAAAGCTAGAATGAACAATACAGTATTTTATGCTGGACTCACTTTATTACAATCGCTGTGCGTGACTGTATTGACATTAATAAAGAGGAGTCGCTTCTGCTTTTTACAATGAAAAAAAGTAAGACTTGGATTTAAAAGCCCATTTAGAAAAAAAAAAACGTAAATTCAATCAGTTGTACAGTTGATTGAGAAGCACGAATTGCTTGAATTCTTAAGGAGATGAGAAAACTCAGGGTGAAAAAACAGAAATCCGAAGCCCTAATTATGTTTATGTGCAAATGCCCCTCCTCTCCCTCCCTCATACTTTCCCCTCCCTCCCTCTCCCTCCCTACATCATACCCTCCCCTCCCTCTCTCTCCTCTACCTCCCTTTCTCCTCTACCTCCCTCTCTCCCTCCCCCTCCCCTCTCCTGTCCATCCCTCTATCCTCTTCCCTCTCCCTCCTATCCTCTCCCCTGTCTCTCCTCTCCCCTCTCCCATCCTCGCCTCACTCCTCTCTATCCTCTCCCTCTCCCTCCCTCTCCTCTCTCTCTCCACTCCTCTCCCCTCTCTTTTCAATTCAATTCAATTCAAAGGTGCTTTATTGGCATGACAGACATCAGCAGTATTGCCAAAGCAATTACATTACATATCATATGAACAATATATTTACAATAACAATAACAACAAAACTAATAATAATAATAATAATAATAATAATAATAATAATAATAATAATAATGGCCGCTGGTATATAGAATGTAACTCAGAGTAGTGTTATTGAAGTAACGCCCCTGTGCAGAGTGTTCACTGTGTGTCCCTCAGGCTGTGACAGGCGCACACATACTGGGCAGCCAGTGGGGCTGTGTGTCCCGCTCCCAGGAGGACTGACAGTTTTTCTGGGTCAGCCAATTGTGGGAAGTGTGGGAGGGAAATAGTCATTTTTTTAAGGAATTTGTCCCTTGTTTGGTTGTATTTCTCACAGTGCAGGAGAAAGTGCATCTCTGTCTCGACCTCTCCTGTCTCACAGTGACCACAGAGCCTGTTCTCTCTGGGTAGCCAGGTCTGCCTGTGTCGGCCTTTTTCAATGGCCAGGCTGTGGTCACTGAGCCTGTACTTGGTCAGGATCTGCCTCTGCTTTGTATCTCTGACAGTGAAGAGATCCCCTCCAGAGTAAAGTCTCTTTTTAGGGCTCGATAGCAATCCAGTTTATTTGGGGTTTTTGTTTCTTTGTCCCAATGTTCCAGATAGGAGTTTTTGATTTGTGTTACAGTTCGGTTGACTCTGATTGGCAGTGCTGTAGCAGAGCTGTCCTGAAGCTGGTTAGTGTTAGTGTGGGTTAGTGTAGTGAGCTTCAGGACCAGCTGGTTGAGGAGACTCTTTTCTGGGCTGAGATCTTGGGTTAGAAAGGCCTTGTACTGGAGGGAGTCTGGCTCACTTCTGTTTCGATGCATCCAGAATTGTAGTGCTCTTTTCTGCATGCTGGTGAGCAGAGGGTAGCAGCCTAATTCAGCCCTGCATGCATGGTTTGGTGTTTTCTGCTCTACCTGTAATATGTTTTTGCAGAATTCAGCATGCAGGGTTTCTACTGGATGTTTATCCCATTTTATATAATCTTGTTGACTGACTGGACTCCATACCTCACTTCCATGTAGCACAATGGGATGGATAACTCTTGCCAGATTCTGACAGGTAGATTTATTTTATAAAGCCTCCTTTTGATGGCATGAAAAGCTCTGCAGGCTTTTTCTTTGAGTGCATTCACTGCCAGGTTAAAGCTCCATGACGCACTGATGGTCAGGCCTAGGTATGTATATTGTGTGGTGTGTTCTAGGGTGGTGTTGTGTAGAGTGAAGTGGGACCTGCTTCTTTGAGATCTGGCCATTTTAAGATCATAATTCTGGTCTTTTTCATGTTTCCTGTCAGGGTCCAGGTCTGACAGTACTGCTCTAGCAGTGACAGGCTCTGCTGTAGCCCCTGCTCTGTGGGCGACAGCAGGATCAGGTCATCTGCGTAGAGCAGGAATTGAATTTGTTTGTCATGAAGAGTGAGGCCAGGGGCTGCAGACTGATCCAACACCGCTGCTAATTCACTGATGTAAATATTGAACAGTGTTGGACTCAGACTGCAGCCCTGTCTCACTCCACAACCCTGTGTGAAGAATTCTGTTCTTTTGTTGCCAATTTTTATTCCACACTTGTTTTCTGAGTACATTGACTTTATTCTGTCGTTTTATTTTACCCCCTGCACCACGTTGTAGAATTTTATCATTTAAACCTTCATGCCAAATGGAATCAAATGCTTTTTTAAAGTCTGTAAAACAAGAGAAAATGTTTCCTTTATTTTTTTTGTTGTACATGTTTGTTGATTAGGGTGTGGAGGGTGTAAATATGGTCATTGGTAATTTGGTAGAAATCCAATCTGACTCTTACTCAGGACACTGTGTTCGGTAAGGAAGGCCAGTATTCGGGTATTGATGATACTGTAGAATACCTTCCCCAGGTTGTTGCTCACACAGATGCCTCGGTAGTTGTTGGGGTTGAATTTGTCTCCACTTTTGTAAATTGGGGATATAAGCCCTTGGTTCCACATGTCAGGGAAGCAGCCTTCCTGTAGTACCAGGTTGAATAATTTAAGCAGGGCCTCCTGCAGCTCAGGGCTGCTGTGTTTGAGCATCTCGGTACTGATGCTGTCGGGTCACAGGCTTTCCTGGGTTTGAGTCCCTGGAGCTTCTCTGCTAGCTCCTGCGGGGAGATTGGGAAGTCCAGTGGATGTTGGTTGTCTTAATAGATCGTTCTAATGATTTAAGTTTTTCCCAAATTAAATTTTCCTCTGTTGTAAAATCCTCTTGTAGGGTTTCTTTGTAAAGATTTTATTTTGTATTGTCAGTTCTTGTTTCTGTGTGGAGTTCATATTGTTCCACATTCCCAGAACTGATTTTGGTTAATAGATTCCTCCGTGTCTGTGAGGGTTGTGTTCATGTGTTTCTCTTTGTTCTGTTTCAGGGTGTGTTTGTGTTGCTTTAGGGTCTCGCAGTACCTGAGGTGTAAATCTGGGTTGTGTGGCTGATGATGTTTTTGATTTGATTCTTGTCTTAGTTTTCTCCTTATTGTTTCACATTCATCATCAAACCATTTTTCTTTGGGTTTATGCTTCTGATTGTTTTTTACTTGTTCATTTTTTTGAGAGTTGCCTTGCTTGCTGTTTGTTCTAATATTTCATTCATGTGTTTAACTGCCAGATTTACTCCTCTCATATTAGGCTGGCACTGTGTGATTTGGAAGGTGTCAGTAAGGTTAGTGATTTCAGGAGAGCCAGTTGCTTTATCGAATTCCTCTGTGCTGTTTGGAGCCCATTTATAAGTATGGTTCAGATGGTACAGCTTGCATGGCTGTATTAGTGTGTTACTGGGCTGTCCTGTTCTTTGTAGGAACACAGTAATTTGACTGTGGTCTGACAGAGGTGTTTGTGGCCTGACAGTGAATGCATTAATAAAGGAGGCGTCCAGGTCAGTGATGGAGTAATCAACTACGCTAGTCCCAAGAGCTGAGCAGCATGTGAATCTACCTAAAGAGTCCCCTCTGATCCTGCCATTAATGATGTACAGACCCCAGGCTTGAAAGAGATGCACTAACTGCCTCCCATTTGTGTTCACAATACAATCAGGGTTGTTTCTGTGGATTGAGGTAGGTGTGAGGTACAGAGGGGTTTGTCCAAATACATGGCTGTTACCTTGTGTGCTTCTACAGTCAGGCTCTGTTCCTTTTCTGGTGTTGAAATCCCCACAGAGCAGCACATTTCCCTGGGTCTGGAAATGGCTGATCTCTGTGTGGAGGGTATGAAAATATTCCTCATTGTAGTTTGGGGGTTCAGAGGGAGGGGTGCAGGCTGCACACAGGTAAACGTCAGTTTCACCTGGACTGCATTTTTGTTTATTCTGAGCCGTGTGTGTGTCTGTCCTTGTTTAATTGAGCCGATGGATTGGGCGAGCTCCCCTCTGTGCCACACTAGTATTCCCCCCGAGTCCCTGCCGTGTGTGACTGTGCTGTGTTTCAGGGAGGGCACTATGATCTCCCTGTAGCCTGAGGGACAGCGAGTGGCACATCTGCACGGCACCACGTCTCTAATAGGATCATAATATCAATATTATTTACATTGAGAACAAACTCAAGGTCTGTGCTCTTCAGCCTGAAGACCGAGGAGTACAGACCCTGGATGTTCAGCAGCTGATTGAAGGAGATCTCATCTTTTCTCTTTTTTTTCTTTTAAATTTCTATTATTTATAATAAAACAAAATGCAAATTACAACATTAAATAAATATGTAGATGTGTCTGTGCAGTGATACTGTGTCTGATACGTACACACACACACACACACACACACACACATTCATATCCCATTCGTTTCTGGTATTTTCCCAGGTAAACTAGGGTTTCCTGTGTCCTACCCGAAAAGCTGCGGGTCCCTCAGTCCAGCAGTCTTGAGCAGAGGTGTTGAGGAGCTGTTTTATCTCACCCAGCTCAGTGGTGGCAGGGGGGGCTGGCTGAGCGAGGGCTCCAGCGTAGCTGAGCTGGTGCTGCGGCTGGTTGGTGCATGGAGGGGCTCTGGGTCTGGCTGGTCCTGGCTGGGCTGTGCTGCTCTGGGTTGCAATGGCTCAGGCAGTGTTGGGCTGTGCTGTGCGGGTGAGGGATGGGTTGGCCCCTCGCAGGTGTGTGTTCTGTGGCTCCAGGGGGTCTCCTCACTGGTTATATGTCCTGTGGCTCCAGGGGGTCTCCTCACTGGTGTGTGTCCTGTGGCTCCAGGGGGTCTCCTCACTGGTGTGTGTCCTGTGGCTCCAGGGGTCTCCCTCACTGGTGTGTGTCCTGTGGCTCCAGGGGGTCTCCTCACTGGTTGTATGCTGCGCTGGGGGGGCGGGGGGCTGGCTGTATCCTTGAGGGATTTATCAAAGACCCGGACACCTTCCTGGTTGAGGTGCACTCTGTCGTACAGCTGCCAGGGGCTCAGTGTGGGGGGGTGTGCCAGGTGGACGCTGGGCATCAGAGCACAGCCCCGGACGATCTCAGCGTTGATATTACTGGTGATGTGTGTGGGGGGGTGTCTGCTCTGTGGAAATGACAACTCTGGAGTCTGAACTCCTGCGTGGAAAAAAATAAAAATAATAAAACAGGATTAAATAAATAAACGATCATAACAATAAAAGCGTCAGACCGCAAAAAAAGTGAATCTGATGTCTTAATGGACGCAGTTCTTGGTCACAGACCTGCAGCGACCGGCGCCGATGTGTTGAATTCAGAGACTTGTCTTCTGGAAAGGATTTCTCCTTTAAATTGTTTAACGCTGACAGGGATCATTTCAAACAGAGACAAATCAAACCTTACAGTGTGTGAACTGCAAGGTCTGCTGCTGCTTCATGAATTGGGTTCCATGTATTTATCAGCAACGCTTTATATTGCGTGACATAAATTAATATTAAATAGATATGCAATAGATATTAAATTAATGTTAAATTAATATTAAATAGATATGCAATAGATATTAAATGAATGTTAAATTAATATTTAATAAATATGCAATAGCTGGTTTCTTGCTAAATGTTCATCAAATATCGATTGAAAATGTAATGGCACGTCACGGCCATTTATATCACGTTTTGTTACCGTTGAAAATATGTAATAATTTCCCCTTATTGAAAATACAGTTAATCTGACTTGAATGTCAATGGAAAGTAACAAGGAATAATTGAACGTAAATTTAATATGCAATTTAACATTCATTTAATATCAGTTTAATATTAATTTATGCCACGTAATATAAAGCATTATCATTTTTCTAATGAATAAAGTGATCAGTAATCAGCATATTATTTTGTGGTTACTTTATAAACCAGCCCTTAACAGAAAATAAATAAATAAAGAAATAAGCTCCATTATATTGGAAATGTGCAAAGTATCTGAAAATCACATTCAATTCGGTCATTTTAAAAAAAAAATCCCATCTATTAACATTGCATGTATAAAAAAACAAGCTGTACAGAAAAAATCTCTTTAATGTTTCGTTTAGATTTTGTTTTTAAGAGGCCTGCTTTAAATCTATTTTTCTGACGTGTTTACTGACATTTTTTAAATACTATCTGTAACTTTTAAAAGTTATTATTAGTAGTAGTTAATCTAACTTTAATAATATGAAATGAAATTATTCGGTTTGTATTTGCAGTCAGCAGCATGTGAAACACAAACCCATATTTGTGTATTAAGTTGTGAAATCTTTTGGTACTTTATCGTTTGGGACAGTCCGACCTCGGGATCCATTCTCAAAACAAATCCACAGCACTCCTCTGTCTTGCGCTGGCGTGTCCGTGGAATCTGGCGTCACGTTCCACAGGCAGCTTCTTCTTTGAGCTGCAGTGTGGAACACACCAGCTGGGGGGGGCTCGGCTTCGGCTTCGGCTGGGTGTGCTGGTCTGAAAAGGCTAAGATGTTTGGGCTCCAGATCTTGTTCACTCGCCCGGTCCGCGGAAGAGCCTCCGTCAGGGTTTTCTCTCACACTTTCAGTTTGTGTTGTTCTTCCCCTCTTCAGGATCGCGTATCTCGCGGCTCATTGCGTTCACTGCTTGAGTTCATCCTGTCGATTTAAGAGACTACTGTGCGAGGCGATCTCGGGGTTTAGTTAATATGTATATCTAGTAAATATTATTATTTCAAGATTCATTTTAATTGATGTAAGAGGCTCAGCTTCTGCCTTTGTCACCTTTCTTTCTTTCTTTCTTTCTTTCTTTCCTTCTTTCTTTCTTTCGTTCCTCTTTTCTCTCGTATTCCTGGTTCTTTGGTCCTCTTGTAATCCTCAGTTGGTTTTGTCGTTTCTTCTTTGCTTGTTATGTATTTAATATTTGCATTAGTAGTTTTTTTTTCCCTCTGGTTTAGTTCAGTATATATTCTAATTTACTGATGTCATGTTTTCAGCATTTTGTTTAATTAGAAAACAATATAAATTATATTTTAATTAGGAGCTGATCTTAACAGGGAAGGTATGAAGGAGGTATCTTCATAAGTCCTTCAAATAATAATAATAATAATAATAATAATAATAATAATAATAATAATAATAATAATAATAATAATGTCTCCTCTCTGCTCCACAGTTGATGTGACTCTGAACCCTATTACAGCACACCCCCAGCTCATCCTGTCTGCGGAGGGGAAACGAGTGAGACGGGGAGAGAGACGGCAGGATCTCACTGACAATCCAGAGAGATTTGATCGCAGGTCGTGTGTGCTGGGCAGGGAGAGCTTCACCTCGGAGAGACGCTACTGGCAGGTGCAGGTGGGGGGGAATACAGCGTGGAGATTAGGAATCAGCAGAGAGTCTGCCAAGAGGAAGGGGGGGTTCAGCATGACCCCCCAGCAGGGTTACTGGACTGTGAGGTGGAGTGGAGGTGGGTTCACTGCTCTCACTGACCCCCAGACCTCCCTTCCCCGGAGCCTGAAGCCCCAGAAGCTGGGGGTGTATCTGGATTATGAGGAAGGGCAGCTCTCCTTTTACAATGTGGAGACCAGATCTCACATCTACACTTTCACTGACATGGAGTTCAATCCCAGTGAGAAACTCTATCCATTCTTCTGGACTTGGGACAAGAAAACCGACCTTGTGCTGGAGTCCCCTGACCCTGACCCTGTCAGCGCTGCAGATTAAACACACATTGCTGTCTGAACCAGGAAACTATTCAAACAGCTCAGACAATCTCCTTCACTTTCACTGACACTCTCTGCACTCTTCTGGGCTGATGAGAAGAAATCCTCTCTCTTCCACCCTCTTACCCTGAGCCCCTCCTCTTTATTTCTCTACACCCCTTTTCTCTCCCTTCCTGTCTCCTCTCTTTCCCTCCACCTCTCCATCTCCAGATCCCTCTTTCTCTCTTCTGCTCTCCTCTCTGCCTCCCCTATATGTTAATCCCCTCCCTCTCTCCATCCTGCCCTCTACTCTTCCTCTCTCCTCTATCCTCTCCCTCTCTCCTCCCTCTACCTCTCTCTCTCTCCTCTCTCCTCCCCTGCCTTCTCTACTCCCCATCTCTCCTCTCCCTCTCCCTCTCTACTCTCCCTCTCTCCTCCCTATCCCTTTCTCTCTCCTCCCTCTCTCCTCTCTCTCTCCTCTCCTCTCCTCCCCTCTCTACTCTCCCTCTCTCCTCTCTCTGTCTGTCTCTCTCTCTACTCTCTGCTTTTTATAATGTGATATTTTGTAACAGCTCTAAGTCTCCCTGGATAAGGGCGTCTGCTAATAAATAAATAATGATAAAACACGTTCTAGACAATAGATGAATGCATTATTTTCCATGTAATCAATATTTACACTGAAGCTGAGATGCTCCCTGAATATTATTCATTGCTAAACTCAGTGAACTGATTTCTGCTATTTTGATATGAATCTTCTGTTCTGTTTTTGTAGCGCATCTATTTTCTATCTTTCTTGATAAAATGTATAAAAGATATAACGGTGTTGTGTGATTTACTGCTCAATTGTTTACCTCGGCAATCTTGAACTCGTAAAAAGAAAGACATTCATGACAGCAGAGTGCTGATTAAATTAGACCATTATCAGTTCAGATGTGTTTAAATTGTCATTTTTATTCAGCATACATGGTAAATATGTTCACCTTGTATTTAAAACATCTGGGAGATTTTACAAAAAAAAAACTCAAAATATAATCCATTTGTGCCCGTTGTTTTTGATTTTATTTTAGTTTCTATGATGAGGGTTACACAGACCACTGAAACCAATTTCAGTTCTTATTAAAATGATTCTACTGCAGCTCATAAAAGAATTCCCTCTGTGTTACCGGTCCATCACTTCCATTCGCTCCACAGCTCTCACATGTGCAGCTTTTGAAAGATGTTGCAGCAAAACATGGATTCTCATTTGAACACCTCTGGTGCTACCCTGGGGTAATCTCTGTCTGCACAAGCCAGGCTTTCAAAAGCTTACTAGAACGAAACTCTTCATTTTACAACGTGATATGTGCTACAGTGCTACACCCGGTTAAAGAAATCTCCGTTTGCAAGCCATGGTTTCAGTTAGGGTTGCACTTCCTTGTTCACCTGGAGGGTGAAATTGTCCCCACCCTTAGCTGTCTTCTTTCCTGTCATTAACCAATCAGCTGCTGCTCCCCCTGCTGACTGGCATGCCGTCAGCCAGTAACATGACCCAGAAGACACTGCAGAGGTGAAGTGAGGCGGGAGTCCAGCAACCTTCCAGTTCGAGGCACAGAAACAGAACTTCCTTTAATCCAGTGATCATGTCAAATCCAGGTCTGCGAGAACATCTTTCAAAAACTGGACATCTGAGAGCTAATGCAACTTCCAAGCAGGTCATCTGTATCAAATTATTTTGTTAAGCTATAAATCACTTAAAGAAAAAAGAAATATCATGAATTTCCACACACTTTAATTTTCCAGCAGTGTAGATTTTTATTTAAAGCTATTTAAAGACGTCTTCATATATATTTTTTTAATTTGTAAAAATCATCTTTTGGAATGTAAAATTCAGATTGCAAAAGCAGTGGCTCAGTGTGTGAGGTTTACTGGTCCCAGTTTAATGAGCGCACTGGTCTACTAGACGTAACTGGCAGTGAAGAGAGACTGGGAGGCAGCCTTGTCTTTCTGTCCGCTCTGAACGTAAGATCCAGTCGACGCCAATCTGTTAATCTGAAGAAAAAATAATAAACCAATCAGTAACACACACAGAAAGACAGACAGACACTGACAGGGTGAAGAACCCTCCTCTGTAAAGAAGGGTTTATTTTTGTGATGGATTTTGTGTCCAGGACTTGTTTTGTTCCGGTGTCACATTATATCTGTTCCCTCAGGAAACAAATATTAACTCCCCCCCCAGGACCCAATATTTCACCTTGTGAATATTTGTTTCCCCCTTATTTTTTTGTAACAGGTCTTTGCTAAATCGATGTTAATAATTTGACTGCGCCACCTTGTGTTTATTGAGGACAAGGACCTCGAGTGGTTGGTTCCCGCGCAAACTCTTTTATCTGGGAGAAACCAAACAATCACACTCCAGAAATAATCTTTACAAGTTTTTATTAGTAATAATTGATTTTAAAAAATCTCAAGCACATTAACAATAATGTAAACCATATGACAATGCCACCTTCACTTCACAGTCTATAACAATTGTCTTGTATATATAGGGATGATACAATAAAACAAACTCTAAATCTATCAGTTTCTTATAGTGAAGTTAATTAAACTAGTTACCACAGATTACATTATTGCAGTTTATATAAAACACTCGGATCTATCAGTTTCATAAAGTCTCTCCGCGTTCCAGCTCCAGTCTGCAGCGCGGAATCTCCTTCACAAGTCCGGCTCTCCCTCTCACAATATTCCTCCGCATTTATAAAGGCAGTAGATGATTGGCAGGGCGGGAGATCAAGCAGCGAGCCGCTGGCAAACGAGAGCCGTGGAACGGGAGACGCGGTTGCTAAGCAACAGGGGGGGCGTGCATTGGGCAGACAGTCCTTCAGCCAATCGGAGTTTCGCTCGTATAGTTCCAGAGAGGAAAGAGAGAAAGTAGTTTAGGGGGGTCCAGTGAAGCAAATCCATCAAACCACACTCGAGATGAGAAATAATAATAAAGAGCTGAACAACAAAACACACATTTATATAAATAAATCAATACACACACACACAATACACAATACACATTTATCAAATAATAATATGAGTTGAGTGGGGGACGGAGGGGGGTGATGCTGGGACGCCAGAATCACCGTCGAGCCCTCTTGAGGTGTCGTGGGCTAGTCGACGAAACACTGAGGATGGAAGGTGCCCACTTGAAAACCCCAGAGATGTACCCTACTTAGCTCAATCCAGACGGTTGTCATGCTGATGCGCTGGGAGGCCGCACTGTGGTTGATCCCGGAGCCAGCATCGCAGCCGTTATGTGCTGATGCGCCAGGGAGGCAAAATAAGCTGATCCCTGGAGCCAGCATTACACTTCAGCCATTAACACCAGACAGAAGGATATCTACATCATCATATGGAAGGAAACGTAAATGGATGGAGACACATATGGATCACATTAGTTTACTGTAAAGCTACGTCTTAGTTGGTGTTATCTTGGCGAGAGCCGAGTTCAAATCAGCATGAAGTTTTAACATCTACTCTCGTGTAATGTAAATCATAATAATAATAATAATAATAATAATAATAATAATAATAAGACCCTACTACAATCGCACAGTTCCGTTTTTACAAAGCTGGTAAAGGATTTACTCGTGAGTCAGGGTATGTAAGGTATCAATGCGCTTCATTAATATTTGTAATTACAGAACCGCTTCTGAATTAACTGCGCTGAACCGGGCGACATTAAGGGCGCGTTCACGGAGATCATTATGCGCGGATTCTGTGCAGAATCTGACCAGTTCATAGAAGATCATTGGATAAACTGGTCACATTCTGCACAGAATGATCACCGTGGACGCACCCTGAGGCTGTCACGTGATCATTTCATTTCTCCTAATTACGTGTTACTTTGTCACGCATTTACGTGATCATTTTTAACACGTAGTCACGTGATGGTTCTCTATATACGTTTTTTTTATTATTATTTTATTTATTTATTTTTGTAAGGTATCAATGCGCTTCCTTAATATCTGTAATTACAGAACCGCTTCTGAATTAACTGCGCTGAACCGGGCAGCTGTGAAAGGGAGACATTAAGGGTGCGTTCACGGAGATCATTCTGCGCGGATTCTGTGCAGAATCTGACCAGTTCATAGAAGATCATTGGATAAACTGGTCAGATTCTGCACAATATCTGCGCAGAATTATCTCCGTGAACGCACCCTGAGTCTTTCTTTATTCACTTCAGTGCGCAGGCGCAGCTTTTAAAAGAGAGAGCGACGCTGGGAAATGCAGTCTTTCTTTATTCTCTTCAGTGCGCAGGCGCAGCTGGCGAGCAGGGGTGTGGGATATATAAATATAGTCCTGTAGGTCTAAAGCTGTTTTCATGAATATATCACCACTTCCTGGGCGGCTGAAGGGCTCCACTTCATCTAGAGCCTCACAACGCACCCAAGGCGTGGCGATATTACCTCATGATAACACACACACACACCCTGTCCTACAACATGAAACAAACATACATGTGGCTATGTTTTAATACAAAATCCATGCATCCATAATTCTGATTATTTATCTAAATAATCTCACAGCTAATTCTTTACAAATGAATTGTTTCTACATTTCTAAGAGTGCTAAGTAGTGTGGTGTTATAGTTTAACATATGAATTATCAGTGCTATTTGAGTATTTAAAATACGGTTATTTTTAAAATTAAAATGTCGTCAGCAACGGTGTGTTAATTAAACGAAGCGCCTGACGCCGCTTCGGAACTTTCGCATTTTAAATCCTAACGGTCTCTGCTCAGCGGTGGAATGTTCAGGAGCCGGTTGCTAGCAGCGTCTCCCCTCCTTCTCTGCCCCGCCCCCTCTCTTCCTCTCACGTGTTAAATCAGCTCCAATCGTGTTAAATTGAACACTCAGAAAGTGTCTATACTGTCCCACTCTACACAGTGTTAATTTTACACTTTTGAAAGTGTTAGCTTTTTAACACTTTAGTAGAGTTACTGTAACTCTGTAAATAGTTAAAAACGAACAATGGCCAACCCTGGTTATTGTTGCATTAACTCTACACTAGTGTAACGTGTTAACAATCAACTCCATCAGAGTACATTTATACTCTGCCAGTTTTCTACCTTTCAACCCTGTAGGGTGTAAATATAAAATCAACTCTCACACTGTAACTTTCACTCTAATAGAGTTCACACTATAGGATGTAAACTTGAATTATAACCATTCCAGCCATATAATACCCCTGTACCCCCAATGTGTTTGTGCCTTTAACCTTAGTGTACTTACAACTAAAATAAACACAGCACATAATCTGCTGTTATTTCTTTTAATCTCAACATGTACACCACATTCAACACGTGACATTACCCTGACTCACATTGAACAGGTAAACATGACACAACTTGTGACAATGTGTTCTCTATCAGTACGATACAAAAAACAGTCTGATGTACGGCCCGATGGTAAAGCAGCACTTCTACACACATCAAAAACAAAATCACAGTCATACAATGTGACAGTATGGGACAATGCATGTTCTCTCATCATCCGTGTCATACGAAAACTGTCTGTCATGAGGTCGATGGTAAACCAGGTCTTCTACACATATCACAGTAAATGCATCACTTATTTCTTCAATGCTGAATGCATTTAAGTGATCATCAAAACACAACGTAGCAACATTCAAGGTCAAAAGAAAAGCTTGATCATCTTTTTACAATCACATTAATGATCTTCTTGAATACAGGCATTTCACTTTCTGTACCTGAGCAAACAAACATACCAATGTGATACTAGCTTCCATAGTTCTTCACCCAACTAGTTGTGGAAACATCAGGTATAAACTTCAACGCAATATTTCAGTTAAAATATCACTACCCTCCAAACTGTTGATCATTTCCATTTTAATGGGACCAAACTGAAACCGTTGAAAATAAAAAATTCTCCCAATGAAAAGCCAAATGATGCTGATGTTTCTTTGCTAAAGTCTTAGTGATGTTCTTAAAATTCTTAACAGACCTTTTGAAGAAGTTGTGTTTCCTTCAAATCTCTTGCACCATGTGTGTAGAAGTGGACCGATTCTGCAAACACACCTCGATAATGTATCATGAAGTGGTGTTTGGGAATCAAGTTTCTATCTGGAAACAGAGACTTAAACAGTTTGTGGTGATCACAAATCAAATGCTTCAAATAATATGTCATACCATTTGTTACAATTGGTGAGAACACAATATTCACTGTGTCTGAAAAGGAGATTTGAATTCCTTCGGTTTCCAAAACTTTTAAATCATTTGCAGTGGCTTTACTATTTCATCAAATCCATATTTCTTTAAGTCCTCTGAGTGAAAGAGAGCACCAAGATGAATATTCATCAACACAGAGTTCAATTTTGGTGGTAGGTTTCTTAAAATAAAATAAACACAGCCAAGTTTATGTATTCCCTTTTTTGAGCCTAAAGGATTGGCAGTTTCAAAATCGTCATAGTAAAGCTGAATCTGTAGAGCATATTCTTGTTGTGAAAATAGACAATGATTTCTGAAGTATGAACCATCATTAATGTCTTTGGAAGTACCTTCTTGATGTTCTCTTACCTGCTGGAAACTTTTACACACTTCACTGTTCTTAAACATAGACTTCAGAGTTCCTAAGATAGGTACATCAATAAACGTATCATTTACTGGAGCTTGACTGAACACACCAGGTGTTCCATCTCGGCGTACATCAAACCGCACTCCAAGAACATGCTCTACAGGCTCAACTATTTCCCATTTTTCCTCAAAATACCTCTGCCGCTTGGCTCCTGTGTTCAAGACTGAGAAAGGATTTTCAAGCTGATCAAAACAATCCCCAACTTTTTCACCTAGGTCTTGACCTTGAGTCTCTGATGAAATACTTTTTAGTACAGCTTCCCTTGCTTGAGCATGGATGTCATTCACAAGTTCTTCCATTGAACCAACCATAGATTGAACAGTACTTTCAGCAACCCCCGATGCCTGTAACTGAGCTCCAACAGACCCACACATGTCCAGCAATTGCCTCCTCTCAATAGGAACCTGAGTAGTAGGAGAGTCTGTACCGACTGACAGACAACATGAAGGTTCAACATCATTATTGCTCAAAGACTCAACATTGTCAATGGTATCTGGAGTAATACAGTCACCATGTACACAAACCAAGTGCTTCTTAAAGCCAGAATAAGTGCCAAAAACGGAGGAACACTCAGGATCTCCGCATTTCAAACGCAATGTCCTTCCTGATGGAACTTAAAATGTTGACAAAGCAACGCACAACTTCTGTGGTGTACTTTACAAATGAAACAAGTAAACATCTTTAAGCCCAAAGATGTGTATCAATTCAAGTGTCTCTGTTAAGCAGCCTTGCTCTAATCTCCTTGACCCTTGGGCTCTCCTTTGCATTCTCTACATCAATATAATACACTGTGGTTTGAATGAACATGTAGAAACTACCCAAAGCTTCGTCATAGGACACGCCGAAGACGTAGTGTGCCTTGAAGAGCTCATCGAAAGCTGCCACTGATGTTTGGGTCTTGCACGGAATGGCCTTCTGGTCAACGACGATGTAGAATTTCTGGATGATGTTCTTTTGTTCGCCGACACAGAGGAGGAAGGGCTGTTCACGTCCAACTTGCGCAAGGAAGGTCACCATGCTCGTCCCCACCTGAAAGAAAGAACATAGGGGAAACCACAGTCATTCATTTCTGTCACACAACGCAAAGACAAAGTAGCCTGAGGTACAAAGTAGCCTCCATTATTGCACTCAGATTGAACAAACATGCTGATTGGTTTACGATACAGCTGCTGTCTGCAATGCCTCCAATCACCTTGGTGAAACTGTCAGAAAGCAAGGGCGGGAGAGGGGCTTGCAGGGGGCTGTGTGTATGGCAAGGAGGCACTGTGCTAGATAAAAGGAGAGTGGCACAGAAAAGCACAACCAAAATAAGAGAACATACCTTCATATATTTCACCAGATGGTCAGCAGCTTGAGAGACAGCGATCTTTGCAGCCCTCTTGCCTTTTGAGGTCGGGGTAGCAGATGCAGCAGCAACAGAATGGCTGCCAAGTCACTGTCCCATCCTAGTCTTAGTGAAGTATAAACACAGTAGAGCAAACGCTACAGTAAACGCTACAGTAAAAACCTGAATCTCACATGACATGTTAGTAAGACTTCAAACTATTTGGTGGTCAAGCAGAAATGATGTACTCATGTACCCAAATCATCAGAGTCGTATGCGCAGAAGAGAGGAGGGCTTCAAATGGGCACTGGGGGTAGGTTCTTGCAGTCTGCGATGACTCTGGTCTGAACAAAGTTGGCCATTTAAGCCAGGAACTTGCCAGATGCATCCTCTCCAAACAGCATTGTGAAGTCTTGGTCGATCTGAAAAACATTGAACCAACATTGTTTCCCAAAACTCTTATCTTTAAATCTACAAAGTATGGCAAAAAGCTTGCTTCTAATCATAACTACCAAGCCTGGTATGTCAAGGAATCGGGGGAAGACGCCCAAGATGGTTGAGGACTTCTCTGGATCCTGCACAATGTTCTGTCTGTGTTTGAATGTTGCCCTCATCTTCTCCTTGACCAGTGACTCGTCAGTTGAATGCTGAAGCACAGATATCGCCTCTCTGCATTCGTCGCCTGTCAGTTGCTCAACAGTTGAATGTGAAGCCCGCTTAGCCTTTGGACCATCTTGGTATGTGGACATGGATCTCTTCTTGGTCCCATGTGATGTGTTGTGTTGGACAGTCTTAATCCTCCAGGCCAGGTAACCCGGTCCACTTTCGGCATTGCAGTAGTGTTCCTTTCAAAGGAAAACACAGTAAGAACTTGACAAAACAGAGTTCCCCTTACCATTGTCTATGCAGGGCAGCCCTGCCTGCCTAGGTCTCGTGCTCCCCCACCAGAAAGACTTAGGCTTCTACTGGTTTCTATTGACAGTTTCGGATAAAGAGGGTCTGGATGAGAGATGGAGCCTTTCCACCCTGTCTGGACTATAATTTAGGGAAACACTGACAAATACATAAGGTCACTATTTATGACCATAGAACTCTTGGCCAGGTGTCCCCAGTACAAGATGAGTCCTGAGCTGATAATTGAAGCAATTTGGCCCCACCAATTTAATTAAGAAAGGTTAAAAATGTGCATGCATTGTTACCTACAATAATCCAAACTTACATATCCATTACTTGAATCTGGATCCTTCAAATAGGGGAATAAAGTCACGATTCCCAGGGCATGCTTGGTGCGCACACTTGATGGGGGGACCTTTTAAGATAAATTGCAACAGAACACCACAACATGAATATATGAAAACGAATGACTAAGACTGAGTCTGACTAAAATCGTGCCAGACAAAATGTTGGTTTGTGATTATGTTATCAGTAATGAAAGGTAAATCTAGCATTGTTATCATACAGACCCAGCACACTGAATCATTCACTTACCCATGCTTCTCAATCATATCTGCCACAAGCATGTTCACTAATAGCCTACGGGTGCTATCAGAGAGACTCTTGGTTTTGGCAAACTCAAGGAATATCTTTTCACCACCTGCCTTCGAGTCAAGGATGGCACTGATCATGTGGAAGAACAAGATAAAAACCTAACAGCCACAGCAGTGCATCTTCAAGGGTGCTGAAATGGCAGAAACCACAATGTGTTCTAAAACATTCACTAATGCACAAGCAGTGCATATAATACAAAATATATG
>CM072681.1:23054367-23059367 GCA_036884735.1 Huso huso | reverse complement strand
CAATTGTCCATCTTACCTTCCAGAGTTTTTTGCAGTGCTCGGGTGAAATGAGGTGCCCAGGGTTTGTCTTGATCCCGACAGGCATGCCGAAATATGCCTTGTAGGCCTCACACATCTTAGCAGATGCTTCCCGCGGAGTACTTTTTCGCTCGCCTTGATAAATTGGCCACAGACATAGCAAAATGCGTCTGCGGATGCTTGCAGCCTCTTGATGCCATCTCAGAAAAATGCAGATATGTATCCACTTAGGCAGCTGAAACTAAATGAACTGGTGGGCTTAAGGCCCCTGTATTTATACTACTATTTTTATTACTGGAAAAGTTCTAGAAAGTTCTAGAAGTTACTCTGTTTACTCAGCACTGAATCTATCTGGAATGTTCTGGAAAATAGGTCAATTTCAAAATATCACTGTCCTGGTCACAAAAGCAAAGTTTGTGGGGAATAATAGCCATTTTCTATACTTTTGAGGCATAAGCAATTAGGAAATAACACTTACTACCCAGGAACACAAAAAAAAAAAATTGTTACAAAATGTTATTGTTATAGATAAAAAAAATAAAACGTACATTTTGTTAGTTTTGTTTTAAGTCTAACAATTTGTGCACGCCTGTTTTAATTCACAGTATGTTGTTGCTTCGCTTAACTGGCACAGGCAGTAACATAATTTACAAACCCAGTTTAATAAAATAAGCACTTTCAAGAAAAAGGTCTAGACAAAAAAATAACATAACTAACCTAACCCTGTCTGTAATAATGACAAACCGTACAGTTAACCAGCCGTGTTTCCCACCATCCCAATAATAATCCTGCGCTGATCGAGTTCACAGCACATGCAGGCTTCTAACATCCTAACATGAATTAATAACCTGTCTCCAGTTACGACAAGTTTCAACAAGGCCTTCAAAGAATTTGGAAAATTATTATTTCCCAGTTATATGATCTGCGTGACTGCTCACAATTCAAAAAAACGCTGTTGATGGTGAATTTTGAAACCTCAGCCTCCACCAAAGGAAAAACGCATGCGTTCAGGACCAGCCTCATGGGTCAGTCTGTGTAAAAGTGGGGGACGAGGGACTTACAGTTTAATAAAACTTAGATGCTCGAGTATTATTGTGGTAAATTAAAACGGGAAGTAAAGTTCTACATAGAGAAAATAGGATCCACAGTCTCCAAGAATCCCTATATTTGTATTCAAATTCACGGGAACATAACTCAACTCCCCGAATTTAAAAAAAGCACAATCCATTGTATTTATTCCTAGTCCTTGGTGGCACACGGAAAGTAAAAAAAAAAAATGGACTGGAAATTTTGATTAACTTTTTGAACTAATAAATTTAATTTAACTTTGAATAATAAATCATTGGGGGGTGTAATTCTGGAAAATGTAACCTGCTAATACAAAAGTAAACATAATGTGCATAATGTGACTTTTTGTCCCTATTGGGCTAACACTGGGCCAGTTCTGTACTAGTTCTGTCAATAATGGTTCTTTACGTACGTTAAATATTCCAGATATGCTATTTTTAAATTATATTTTTATTGATCCCGTCAGTAATTGGCCTGTATCTGGACCTCATCCGCATTAGTATAAACTGGCTTGCATCGTGCGGCTCGAGTCCGGAGCGGCACCGCATCACGTGTGCGACTCCTGTGCGGGTTCGCCGGCTTCAGAATGAGTCCGCGTCGAATCCGCTGCTGTCTGGGCATCAGCTTCTGACAGATTCTACTCTACTTGCTGAAGCGGTTTATCCAACTCAAAAAAATAAATAAATAAATAAATGAACACCTAGCTAACAATGTCATCCCGAGGGCTACAGTGAAACGTGCTGTCTTTAAATTGGGACTTTAGTGAAGACCACATGTGTACGTGAGTACATAGACTGTAGATTATTGCACTCTTTCTAGAGCAGCAATATCCTTTTTGTAACGAGGTGAGCAGAACTGAACACAATATTCTAGGTGAGGTCTTACTAATGCATTGTAAAGTTTTAACATGACTTCCCTTGATTTAAATTCAACACTTCTCACAATATATCCGAGCATCTTGTTGGCCTTTTTTTATAGCTTCCCCACATTGTCTAGATGAAGACATTTCTTTTCACCCGATACCGATTTTTATTTTGGCCTAAAATGTAGCCTCTCTCTTTCCATCTAGATTCCTTTGATGGTTTTAAAAGAAACACGATGTTGGGAAGAAAAAGCGAAAATCACTCGTAATATAATGTAAACATGTTCCAATTGCGAAACTTAAAAACAACATATAACACTTACCGTGTAAACTACAGCTGCTTTATTAAATTATTGGAATATCATACTTATATAAATACAGTATAGTCATTCAGGAAAACATTGCTTGCTTATCCCCAGTATTAAGAAATACATTCCATTCAAATTAACCAGTCTGTGTTTAAAATTGTTACGGAAAACGCTCAATAATAGGCAAGCAATACTTATTTATGGCGAGTGAAAATACATAAACCAAACATGTACCCTTAACACTAAAGAACATAGCCCCATTCAGAAACTATAATCAGACTTAATTAAAAAAAAAATACCAAGGAAAATAAACATACGATTTCGTGATTGGACACTTTTCTGGACCCAAGAGTGAATGTATATCCTCGCAATAAAACACAAACACGGGAGCGGTGGACTTCCAACTGGAAGCATGTTTCAGTGTAGCTCGATCGAAAACAAAGTAAAGCAGTCCATTGCAGAGTGTCTTTGTAAAGAACGTGTCAATGATGTGGGAACGTGAGCTACACCCGCTGAGGCAAGGCGTGTTTGATATCGCTGCAAACAGACACATGGTAACGCTGCCCTGCCACACACACTAGTCATTGCTGCAATTCTCACGCTTTGGCATTATTCAGACAAGAAAAATAAACCGATTCGATGCGCTTTTATAGAAAAGTGGGTGGCTCTTAAAAGAGCCTTTGGGGGCTTGTAAGATCTAAAAGCGGCGTCCGAGTGATTTACTTCTCGGTTTTCTTGGGCAGCAGCACGGCCTGGATGTTGGGCAGCACTCCGCCCTGAGCGATGGTGACGCCTCCCATCAGCTTGTTGAGCTCCTCGTCGTTGCGCACAGCGAGCTGCAGGTGACGCGGGATGATTCGGGTTTTCTTGTTGTTCCGGGCTTTCAGCAGTCAGGTACTCGAAATAGATAGACCGGGGCTCCAGCGCCGACACGCTGGGCGTTCACGCCCGACTGGGAACTGCAGTTAGTGATGGGGCTGAATCCTCAGCTGATTCAACCCCACATGAACCAATTGAAGCAAACAGTGGTTCATTGAACCAGTAGGTCATGTGACCCATGAACGGTGTTTAGCACGAGCTGGTAGGAAGGACACTTTTTTTTTTTTTTAATCCAATACGTACTCTTTGTCAGCAGTGCTCACAGTGTGGTGTTTCAGTCAAGCTGAAGATTAAAAATGAAATTGCTTGATATTGTCAGAAGTGTATGAAACGTCAGTGCAGTTGTCCACTTTACTAAATGTCTTCTCTGGAGATAGAGGTCTGTGTTTACTCAATGCATTGCGCTGTGCAGATCTACAAGGAGACGGCACTGAAAAGCATGAAGCGCCTCGTGTGCTTCGGCTCAGTAAATCTTTTTGCGAACCAAATGATTCAGAGGGTTCAGTGGTTCCGGAGGATTCACTTTCCCCATCACTAGCTGCAGTCCTGCCCTGGAGGAGCGAGTCTTTGCCTTCGCACGGGTTTTGCCGCCAGTCTTTCCTCTTCCAGACATCTCCACTGCAGTTCAGAAACTCACAACAGTAAATGCGCGTCTGCGCTCCTGCTATTAGACACACCGGCTCATTCGTGATTGGACAAAACGGGGCAATACTTGTTAGAATGTTGAAGACGTCATAGTGGATGAGGGCGTGCAGAATCTTATTGCATGCCTCTGATTGGTTGGATCATTTCCTGCCCGCTGTTTCTGTTCTGCAGCTGTTTGTCTTGTTTCCTCTTGGCGCGCATTTTTAAATTGGAAGACAGTTGTTACAAAATGTAACCGTTTAGAAGTGTTTAAACCACACTGCCCCACAGTCGTGTTCCAGTTTAGTTATAATTCCTAGGTTTTAGTTTACAGTTCTGTGCACTTCAGTTAACTAGAAAGTCGATATTGTTGACTGTCCAGTTTGTTTACATTGTGTAAAGGTAGTTCTATCTGCAATGATACCAGTTTAAATTGTGTTACAATCATTTGTTATTTACAGTATAAAATGGATTAATTGAAACGTTTTGTTTTTACCCCAAAATACAAATAACCAAACGACCCCTGTAGATTTTTAGAATACCGTGCCTGTTTTAACTCGAGTATCCTCTGGATGAGGTTCAGTGACACAGGCTCAGATTTGTGCCCACATGAAAAACATTCCTACACATCCTAGCTGTGGTTTGAGCGAGATTATCCAATGGCACGGAATACAGAAGGAATATCTACACGTTGCCTGCAGGACTGGAACCTGCGCGGGGAGACCCCACTGGATTCCCAGTCCATCGTCTTACCCACTCGGCCTCGACACCCGCTGCAGAATCCCCCGCATCTGAGCAACGCATCCCCCCGGTGACAGGCAGCCTCCCTGCGTCAGGAGGACACGAAGGTATTTCCAGTGAACACGCTGCTGGTTCTGCGGTGTCAGCAGTTTGTTCATATTTAAAGTTAAGAAGCAGCGGTGTTTTTGCTTAAGGCTGTTCAAGTTTCTAGAACAATCCCTCTTTCCCTAGTTTACACGAACATACTAGAATAATTAAATCAGCTCGTTAATACATTCCCAGACAGCAGTCGGATTTGGCGCGGACTCATTTTCAGGCCGGCGAACCCGCACGGACTCGGACAGCACTCTGCAAAACAGCTTATACTAATGCGGATGCGGTGCAAATATGAGCCAAATGCGGCCGGGATCAATACAAATATAATTTAAAAATACCACATCTGCAATATTTAAAGAACGTACAGAACCATTATTGAAGCACTTGTATTCGTTTATAATTTA
>CM072681.1:23024775-23053867 GCA_036884735.1 Huso huso | reverse complement strand
TTCTCGCAGACCTGGATTTGACATGATCACTGGATTAAAGGAAGTTCTGTTTCTGTGCCTCGCACTCGGGAAGGCTGCTGGACTCCCCGCCTCACTTCACCTCTGCAGTGTCTTCTGGGTCATGTTACTGACTGACGGCATGCCAGTCAGCAGGGGGAGCAGCAGCTGATTGGTTAATGACAGGAAAGAAGCAAGTGAAGGGGCGGGGACAATTTCACCCTCCAGGTGACCAAGGAAGTGCAATACTAACTGAAACCATGGCTTGCAAACGGAGATTTCTTTAACCTGGTGTAGCACATATCGTGTTGTAAAATGAAGTTTCCTTTCTAGTAAGCTTTTGAAAGCCTGGCTTGTGCAAACAGAGATTACCCCAGGGTAGCACCAGAGGTGTTCAAATGAGAATCTATGTTTTGCTGCAACATCTTTCAAAAGCTGCACATGTGAGAGCTGTGTAGCGAATGGAAGTGATGGACCGGTAACATTGAGGGAATTCAGTTTTGAGCTGCAGTAGAATCATTTTAATAAGAACTGAAATTGGTTTCAGTGGTCTGTGTAACCCTCATCACAGAAACTAAAATAAAATAAAAAACAACGGGCACAAAAAATTGATTATATTTTGAGTTTTTTTTTTTTGTAAAATCTCCCAGATGTTTTAAATACAAGGCGAACATATTTACCATGTATGCTGAATAAAAATGACAATTCAAATACATCTGAACTGATAAAGGTCTAATTTAATCAGCACTCTGCTGTCATGAATGTCTTTCTTTTTACGAGTTCAAGATTGCCGAGGTAAACAATTGAGCAGTAAATCACACTGTTATATCTTTTATACATTTTATCAAGAAAGATAGAAAATAGATGCGCTACAAAAACAGAACAGAAGATTCATATCAAAATAAGCAGAAATCAGTTCACTGAGTTTAGCAATGAATAATATTCAGGAACATCTCAGCTTCAGTGTAAATATTGATTACATGGAAAATAATGCATTCATCTATTGTCTAGAAAGTCTTTTATCATTATTTATTTCTTAGCAGACACCCTTATCCAGGGAGACTTACAGCTGTTACAAAATATCACAGTACAAAATTAGAGGGGGCAGGGAGGAGAGAGGAGAGACGGAGAGGGTGGAGAGAGGGAGAAGACAGCAGGGAGGAGAGAGGAGAGAGGGAGAGGGAGGAGAGAGGGCAGGGAGGAGAGGGAGAGTAGAGAAGGCAGGGTGGAGAGAGGGAGAGTAGAGAGGATGGAGGAGAGAGGGAGAGTAGAGAAGGCAGGGAGGAGAGGGAGAGTAGAGAAGGCAGGGAGGAGAGAGAGAGAGATGGTGGAGAGGGAGAGAGAGAGGCAGGGTGGAGAGAGGAGAGTAGAGAAGGCAGGGGTGGAGGAGGGAGAGTAGAGAGAATGGAGAAGAGAGGGAGAGTAGAGAAGGCAGGGAGGAGAGGGAGAGTAGAGAAGGCAGGGAGGACAGAGAGTAGAGAGGATGGTGGAGAGAGGGAGAGTAGAGAGGCAGGGGGAGAGAAGGAGAGAGAGAGGATGGAGGAGAGAGGAGAGAGAGAGGATGGAGGAGAGAGGGAGAGGTCGAGAAGGCATGGAGGAGAGAGGAGAGAGAGAGAGGATGGAGGAGAGGAGAGTAGAGAGGATGGAGGAGAGAGGGAGAGTAGAGAGGATGGAGGAGAGAGGGAGAGTAGAGAAGGCATGGAGGAGAGAGGAGAGTAGAGAGGATGGAGGAGAGGGGAGAGAGAGGATGGAGGAGAGGAGGAGAGTAGAGGATGGAGGAGAGAGGGAGAGCAGAGAAGGCAGGGGAGGAGAGGGAGAGAGAGAAGGCAGGAGGAGAGAGAGAGCAGAGAGGCAGGGGTGGAGAGGGAGAGAGAAGGCAGGGAGGAGAGGGGAGAGAGGGCAGGGAGGAGCGAGGGAGAGTAGAGAGATGGAGGAGAGAGGGAGAGTAGAGAGGATGGAGGAGAGAGGAGAGTAGAGGAGGATGGAGAGAGAGGAGAGTAGAGAGGTCTGGGGTGGAGAGGAGAGAGAGGATGGAGGAGAGAGGGAGAGTAGAGAAGGCAGGAGGAGAGAGAGAGAGAGAAGGCAGAGAGGAGAGAGAGAGAGAGGATAGAGGAGAGGGGAGAGAGAGGATGGTGGAGAGAGGAGTAGAGAGGATGGAGGAGAGAGGAGAGTAGAGAAGGCAGGAGGAGAGAGGGAGAGAGGATGGAGGAGAGAGGAGAATAGAGAGGATGGAGGAGAGAGGGAGAGTAGAGAGGATGGAGAGAGGGAGAGTAGAGAGGTCTGGGTGGAGAGAGGGAGAGTAGAGAGGATGGAGGAGAGAGGGAGAGTAGAGAAGGCAGGGGGAGAGAGGGAGAGTAGAGAGGATGGAGAGAGGTGGAGGTAAAGAGAGAGGGAGACAGGAAGGGAGAGTAGGAAAGGGGGTGTAGAGAAATAAAGAGGAGGGGCTCAGGGTAAGAGGGTGGAAGAGAGAGGATTTCTTCTCATCAGCCCAGAAGAGTGCAGAGAGAGTGTCAGTGAAAGTGAAGAGGAGATTGTCTGAGCTGTTTGAATAGTTTCCTGGTTCAGACAGCAATGTGTGTTTAATCTGCAGCGCTGACAGGGTCAGGGGACTCCAGCACAAGGGCTGTATTACTGTCCAGAGTATAGAAGAGTGGATAGAGTTTCTCATTGGGCTTGAACTCCATGTCAGTGAAAGTGTAGATGTGAGATCTGGTCTCCACATTGTAAAAGGAGAGCTGCCCTTCCTCATAATCCAGATACACCCCCAGCTTCTGGGGCTTCAGGCTCTGGGGGAGGGGGGTCTGGGGGTCAGTGAGAGCAGTGTACCCACCTCCACTCCACCACACAGTCCAGTAACCCTGCTGGGGGGTCGTGCTGAACCCCCCCTTCCTCTCAGCAGACTCTCTGCTGACTCCTAATATCCACCATGTATTCCCCCCCACCTGCACCTGCCAGTAGCGTCTCCCCGAGGTGAAGCTCTCCCTGCCCAGCACACAGAACATGAGATCAAATCTCTCTGGATTGTCAGGGAGATCCTGCTGTGTCTTTCCCAGTCTCACTTGTTTCCCCTCCGCAGACAGGATGAGCCAGGGGTGTGCTGTATCAGGGTCCAGAGTCACATCAACTGTGGAGCAGAGATGAGACATTATTAATATTATTATTATTATTATTATTAGTAGTAGTAGTAGTAGTAGTAGAATTGAGGAAGGGAGGGTATGAAGGAGGGAGGTTATGAAGGAGGAGGAGGAGGTTAAGGAGGGAGGGAAGGAGGGAGGGGCATGAAGGAGGAGGGGTATGAAGGAGGGAGGATGAAGGAGGATATGAAGAGGAGGGAATGAAGGAGGGAGGTAATGAAGGAGGAGGGGGAGAAGGAGGGAGGGTATGGAGGGAGGAATGAAGGGGGTAGGGTATGAAGGAGGGAGGGTAAGGAAGGAGGGAGGTTAGGGAGGAGTGTATGAAGGAGGGAGGGTATGAAGGAGGGAGGGTATGAAGGAGGGAGGTATGAAGGAGGGTATGAGGGAGAGGGTAGGAAGGAGGGAAGGATGAAGGAGGAGAGGGAAGGAGGGAGGGGGTATGAAGGAGGGAGGGTATGAAGGAGGAGGGTATGAAGGAGGGATGAGGGAGAGAGGGCATGGAGGGAGTGTATGAAGGAGGGTATGAGAGAGGGAGGGTATGAAGGAAGGAGGGTATGAAGGAGGGGGGTATGAAGGAGGGAATGAAGGAGGGAGGTTATGAAGGAGGGAGGTATGAAGGAGGGAGGTTATGAAGGAGGGAGGTATGAAGGAGGGTATGAGTGAGAGAGGGTATGAGTGAGAGAGGGAATGAAGGAGGGAGGTTATGAAGGAGGGAGGGTATGAAGGAGGGAG
Organism: Huso huso; assembly: GCA_036884735.1. Taxonomy (NCBI): domain Eukaryota; kingdom Metazoa; phylum Chordata; class Actinopteri; order Acipenseriformes; family Acipenseridae; genus Huso; species Huso huso. The sequence continues at coordinate 23,050,004 of CM072681.1, read as the reverse complement.
GTTATGAAGGAGGGAGGTTATGAAGGAGGGAGGTTATGAAGGAGGGTATGAGTGAGAGAGGGTATGAAGGAGAGAGGGTATGAAGGAGGGAGTGAAGGAGGGAGGTTATGAAGGAGGGTATGAGTGAGAGAGGGTATGAAGGAGGGAGGGCATGAAGGAGGGAGGGCATGAAGGAGGGAGGGTATGAAGGAGGGAGGGTATGAAGGAGGGTATGAGGGAGAGAGGGTATGAAGGAGGGAGGGAATGAAGGAGGGAGTGTATGAAGGAGGGAGTGTATGAAGGAGGAGGTTATGAAGGAGGGTATGAGTGGAGGGGTATGAGGAGGGAGGAATGAAGGAGGGAGAAGGAGGAGGTTAATGAAGGAGGGTGTGGAGGAGGGCAAGGAGGAGAGAGGTATGAAGGAGGGAGAGGGTAAGGAGGGAGGGCATGAAGGAGGGAGTGTATGAGTGAGAGAGGATATGAGTGAGGGAGGGTATGAAGGAGTGAGGTTATGAAGGAGGGAGGTTATGAAGGAGGGAGTGTATGAAGGAGGGTATGAGAGAGAGGGTATGACAGAGAGGGAATGAAGGTGGGAGGTTATGAAGGAGGGTATGAGTGAGAGAGGGTATGAGTGAGAGAGGGTATGAAGGAGGGAGTGTATGAAGGAGGGAGGTTATGAAGGAGGGAGTGTATGAAGGAGGGTATGAGAGAGAGGGTATGAGTGAGAGAGGGTATGAAGGAGGGAGTGTATGAAGGTTGGAGGTTATGAAGGAGGGAGGGTATGAGTGAGAGAGGGTATGAAGGAGGGAGGTATGAAGGAGGGAGGTTATGAAGGAGGAGGTTATGAAGGAGGGTATGAGTGAGAGAGGGGCATGAAGGAGGGAGGGTATGAAGGAGGGAGGTTATGAAGGAGGGAGTGAAGGAGGGAGGGTATGAGTGAGAGAGGGTATGAAGGAGGGAGGGCATGAAGGTGGGAGGTTATGAAGGAGGGAGTGTATGAAGGAGGGTATGAGTGAGAGAGGGTATGAAGGAGGGAGGGCATGAAGGTGGGAGGTTATGAAGGAGGGTATGAGTGAGAGAGGATATGAGTGAGGGAGGGTATGAAGGAGTGAGGTTATGAAGGAGGGAGGTTATGAAGGAGGGTATGAAGGAGGGTATGAGTAAGGGAGGGCATGAAGGAGGGGTTATGAAGGAGGGAGGTTATGAAGGAGGGAGGGTATGAAGGAGGGTATGAGTGAGAGAGTATGAGTGAGAGAGGGAATGAAGGAGGGAGGTTATGAAGGAGGGAGGTTATGAAGGAGGGTATGAGTGAGGGAGTGTATGAAGGAGGGTATGAAGGAGGGAGGTTATGAAGGAGGGTATGAAGGAGGGAGGGTATGAAGGAGGGTATGAAGGAGGAGGTTATGAAGGAGGGTGTGAAGGAGGGAGGGTATGAAGGAGGGAGTAGAGAGGGTATGAGGAGGGAGGGTAAGGAGGAGGGTATGAAGGAGGGAGGTTAGTGGAAGGAGGGTAGGTATGAAGGAGGGAGGGTATGGAAGGAGGGGAATGAAGGAGGGAGTTATGAAGGAGGAGGGAGAGGAAAAGGTTATGAAGGAGGAGGAGTAGAGTGTATGAGAGAGGGGGATGAAGGAGGAGGTATGAAGGAGGGAGGTTATGAGGGAGGGAGGGTAGGAGAGGAGGGTATGAGGGAGGGAGGGCATGAAGGAGGGGTATGAAGGAGGAGGTTAAGGAAGGAGGAGGTTATGAAGGAGGGTATGAGTGAGAGAGGGTATGAAGGAGGGAGGGTATGAAGGAGGGAGGTTATGAAGGAGGGAGGGTATGAAGGAGGGTATGAGAAGGGGGGTATGAAGGAGGGAGTGTATGAGGGAGGGAGGGTAGGAGGGAGGGTATGAAGGAGGGAGGTTAGGAAGGAGGGTGAGAGAGTGAGGGAGGGCAAGAAGGAGGGAGGGATGAAGGAGGGAGGTTATGAAGGAGGGGGGGGATGATGGAGGGTAAGGAGGGAGGGTATGAAGGAGGGAGGGTATGAAGGAGGGAGGGTAGGAAGGAGGGTATGAAGGAGGGGGTAGGAAGGAGGGAGGTTATGAAGGAGGGTATGAGTGAGAGAGGGAATGAAGGAGGGAGGTTATGAAGGAGGGAGTGTATGAGTGAGGGAGGATATGGAGGGAGGGTATGAAGGAGGAGGTTATGAAGGAGGGAGGGTATGAAGGAGGGAGGTTATGAAGGAGGGAGGTTATGAAGGAGGGAGGTTATGAAGGAGGGAGGGAGGGTATGAAGGAGGGTATGAAGGAGGGAGGGTGGTGAAGGAGGAGGTTATGAAGGAGGGAGGTTATGAAGGAGGGAGGTTATGAAGGAGGGAGGGTATGAAGGAGGGTATGAAGGAGGGAGGGTATGAGTGAGAGAGGGAATGAAGGAGGGAGGTTATGAAGGAGGGAGGTTATGAAGGAGGGAGGGAATGAAGGAGGGTAAGGAGGAGAGGGCATGTGAGAGGGTATGAAGGAGGGAGGTTAGGTGAAGGAGGAGGTTAAGGAGGGAGAGAGGAAGGAGGGTATGAGGAGAGAGGGAAAGGAGGAGGAGGAGAGAGGGAATGAAGGAGGGGAGGGTAGGAAGGAGGGAGAGGGTGAAGGAGGGAGGAAGGAAGGGTAGGAGGGTATGAAGGAGAGAGGGTATGAAGGAGGGAGGGTATGAAGGAGGGAGGTAGGAAGGAGGGAGGAGGTGAGGAAGGGAGGGTATGAGTGAGAGAGGGTATGAAGGAGGAGGTTATGAAGGAGGGTATGAAGGAGGGAGGGGGTATGAAGGAGGGAGTGTATGAAGGAGGGAGGTTATGAAGGAGGGAGGGTGAAGGAGGGTATGAAGGAGGGAGGGCATGAAGGAGGGAGGGTATGAAGGAGGAGGTTATGAAGGAGGGAGGGTATGAAGGAGGGTATGAGTAAGGGAGGGCATGAAGGAGGGAGTGTATGAAGGAGGGAGGTTATGAAGGAGGGAGGGAAGGAGGGGGTATGAGTAAGGGAGGGCATGAAGGAGGGAGGGTATGAAGGAGGGAGGTTATGAAGGAGGGAGGGTATGAAGGAGGGTATGAGTGAGGGAGGGCATGAAGGAGGGAGGTATGAAGGAGGGAGGTTATGAAGGAGGAGGGGAAGGGAGGGTATGAGTAGGGGTATGAAGAGGGCATGAAGGAGGGAGGTTATGAAGGAGGAGGGTAGGAAGGAAGGAGGGAGGGCATGAAGGAGGGTATGAAGGAGGGAGGTTAGGGAGGGCATGAAGGAGGAGTGTATGAAGGGTATGGGAGGTTGAAGGAGGAGGAGGAGGGAGGAGGGTATGAAGGAGGGTATGAGTAAGGGAGGGCATGAAGGAGGGAGGGTATGAAGGAGGGAGGTATGAAGGAGGGAGGTTATGAAGGAGGGAGGGTATGAAGGAGGGTATGAGTAAGGGAGGGCATGAAGGAGGGAGTGTATGAAGGAGGGAGGGTATGAAGGAGGGAGGGTATGAAGGAGGGAGGTGAGGGAGGTTATGAAGGAGGGAGGGTATGAAGGCTTTGCTGAATAATGGTTCAGATTCAATTGAAATCTATTCTGGAGATCCCTCTTTCTCTCCTCCCTCTCTCTCTCTTTCCCCTCTATCCTCTCTCCTTTCCTCACATGGGTGCTCGTCCCAGGTGGCAGGTATATATTAGATATAGAACCGCTATCCAATTGTGATGAAACTTGGTACGGGCATTCTGTAGAACAAATTACTAAGAGTATCATAACCTGCTGGAATGTGGTGGTAGGATATTGAAATAAACAGAGACTGTGAGATGATTTGTTAAATTGTAATAACCAGCAATCCGGACTCCTAGTTAAACATTCAGAAACTCTAGTTGTTGTCTCTGACACTGCCATTAACCCTTTAAGGACGTGATGGTGTAACACGATCATACTGAAGTGTCATTCTGGGCCCGTGATCGGGTAAACACGATTAAAACACACTTCGTTTCTTTCACTTGCTGGGACACCATACTTTGCAGTACAGCTTGTTAACGCATGTCGTTGGATAGGGGAGGGGTTGAACTTCACTGCCTGATTGGTTGTTTATTCGTGTGATGTCACTGAGACGGGTGTTTCATTTGTAAAGGACGGAGACACTTACAGTGGCATGCAGAAACAAAACATCACAGGAACTTGTTTAGAGCAAAGAAAATAATGGGGAACACTATAAATTCAATATATTCGACATATAGTTGTATTAGAACATTTATTCTGTCTCGTGTTTTAATATATATGTTTTTACAACACTTCTAAATATCAAACGAGTGGATATAAGGGTTCATGTTTCAGGAACTACATTTATTTATCATTTTCTCCTTATTGCTGATAATAATGGAGTGAAGAACTATTATTTTATTCATACATATTTATTTTGAGTAAATAATCGAGAGTAGTGTCCATTATTGCTTCTAAAGACTCTGTGGATAAACGTGTATTCTGTCATTTCAATCACTCAGGTGAAACAGTGTCTTTTGTAATTTGTCCAAAAAACATCAATATTTTTCAGCAAAACTTTCAGGAAGTATTGTAAGGTCCCTCGGGTCATAGAATAAGACATTTTTATACATGTATCTCTAAGCAGAATACAAAATAATAGAAAAATACGTAACGTTAAAAAAGAAAAGAAACGAAATATCATTTTGAATTAAAAGTGAAAAGCTTGTCTGGTTTCTGAAGTGCTTTATAATGCTCCCCAGAGTGCTCAGAAGAAAAGAACAGCTCCAAGATGCTACTGTAAAAAATAGATGTTTAATGAATTTATATAGGAAGAGAGTCAAATACTGCCAAAAAATGGCTGGTCCTTAAAGGGTTAACCACATTATAAATGCTTGGTCCTTAAAGAGTTAACCACATTATAAATGCTTGGTCCTTAAAGAGTTAACCACATTATAAATGCTTGGTCCTTAAAGGGTTAACCACATTATAAATGCTTGGTCCTTAAAGAGTTAACCACATTATAAATGCTTGGTCCTTAAAGGGTTAACCACATTATAAATGCTTGGTCCTTAAAGGGTTAACCACATTATAAATGCTTGGTCCTTAAAGGGTTAACCACATTATAAATGCTTGGTCCTTAAAGAGTTAACCACATTATAAATGCTTGGTCCTTAAAGGGTTAACCACATTATAAATGCTTGGTCCTTAAAGGGTTAACCACATTATAAATGCTTGGTCCTTAAAGGGTTAACCACATTATAAATGCTTGGTCCTTAAAGGTTAACCACATTATAAATGCTTGGTTCTTAAAGGGTTAACCACATTATAAATGCTTGGTCCTTAAAGGGTTAACCACATTATAAATGCTTGGTCCTTAAAGAGTTAACCACATTATAAATGCTTGGTTCTTAAAGAGTTAACCACATTATAAATGCTTGGTCCTAAAGAGTTAACCACATTATAAATGCTTGGTCCTTAAAGGGTTAACCACATTATAAATGCTTGGTCCTTAAAGGGTTAACCACATTATAAATGCTTGGTCCTTAAAGGGTTAACCACATTATAAATGCTTGGTCCTTAAAGGGTTAACCACATTATAAATGCTTGGTCCTTAAAGAGTTAACCACATTATAAATGCTTGGTCCTTAAAGAGTTAACCACATTATAAATGCTTGGTCCTTAAAGGGTTAACCACATTATAAATGCTTGGTCCTTAAAGAGTTAACCACATTATAAATGCTTGGTCCTTAAAGGGTTAACCACATTATAAATGCTTGGTGCTTAAAGGGTTAACCACATTATAAATGCTTGGTCCTTAAAGGGTTAACCACATTATAAATGCTTGGTCCTTAAAGGGTTAACCACATTATAAATGCTTGGTTCTTAAAGGGTTAACCACATTATAAATGCTTGGTCCTTAAAGGGTTAACCACATTATAAATGCTTGGTCCTTAAAGGGTTAACCACATTATAAATGCTTGGTCCTTAAAGAGTTAACCACATTATAAATGCTTGGTCCTTAAAGGGTTAACCACATTATAAATGCTTGGTCCTTAAAGGGTTAACCACATTATAAATGCTTGGTCCTTAAAGAGTTAACCACATTATAAATGCTTGGTCCTTAAAGGGTTAACCACATTATAAATGCTTGGTTCTTAAAGGGTTAACCACATTATAAATGCTTGGTCCTTAAAGGGTTAACCACATTATAAATGCTTGGTCCTTAAAGAGTTAACCACATTATAAATGCTTGGTTCTTAAAGAGTTAACCACATTATAAATGCTTGGTCCTTAAAGAGTTAACCACATTATAAATGCTTGGTCCTTAAAGGGTTAACCACATTATAAATGCTTGGTCCTTAAAGGGTTAACCACATTATAAATGCTTGGTCCTTAAAGGGTTAACCACATTATAAATGCTTGGTCCTTAAAGGGTTAACCACATTATAAATGCTTGGTCCTTAAAGAGTTAACCACATTATAAATGCTTGGTCCTTAAAGAGTTAACCACATTATAAATGCTTGGTCCTTAAAGGGTTAACCACATTATAAATGCTTGGTCCTTAAAGAGTTAACCACATTATAAATGCTTGGTCCTTAAAGGGTTAACCACATTATAAATGCTTGGTGCTTAAAGGGTTAACCATTATAAATGCTTGGTCCTTAAAGGGTTAACCACATTATAAATGCTTGGTCCTTAAAGGGTTAACCACATTATAAATGCTTGGTCCTTAAAGGGTTTACCACATTATAAATGCTTGGTCCTTAAAGGGTTAACCACATTATAAATGCTTGGTCCTTAAAGGGTTAACCACATTATAAATGCTTGGTCCTTAAAGGGTTAACCACATTATAAATGCTTGGTCCTTAAAGGGTTAACAACATTATAAATGCTTGGTCCTTAAAGGGTTAACCACATTATAAATGCTTGGTCCTTAAAGAGTTAACCACATTATAAATGATTGGTCCTTAAAGGGTTAACCACATTATAAATGCTTGGTCCTTAAAGGGTTAACCACATTATAAATGCTTGGTCCTTAAAGGGTTAACCACATTATAAATGCTTGGTCCTTAAAGGTTAACCACATTATAAATGCTTGGTCCTTAAAGGGTTAACCACATTATAAATGCTTGGTCCTTAAAGGGTTAACCACATTATAAATGCTTGGTCCTTAAAGGGTTAACCACATTATAAATGCTTGGTCCTTAAAGAGTTAACCACATTATAAATGCTTGGTCCTTAAAGGGTTAACCACATTATAAATGCTTGGTCCTTAAAGAGTTAACCACATTATAAATGCTTGGTCCTTAAAGGGTTAACCACATTATAAATGCTTGGTCCTTAAAGAGTTAACCACATTATAAATGCTTGGTCCTTAAAGGGTTAACCACATTATAAATGCTTGGTCCTTAAAGAGTTAACCACATTATAAATGCTTGGTCCTTAAAGGGTTAACCACATTATAAATGCTTGGTCCTTAAAGAGTTAACCACATTATAAATGCTTGGTCCTTAAAGAGTTAACCACATTATAAATGCTTGGTCCTTAAAGGGTTAACCACATTATAAATGCTTGGTCCTTAAAGAGTTAACCACATTATAAATGCTTGGTCCTTAAAGGGTTAACCACATTATAAATGCTTGGTCCTTAAAGAGTTAACCACATTATAAATGCTTGGTCCTTAAAGAGTTAACCACATTATAAATGCTTGGTCATTAAAGGGTTAACCACATTATAAATGCTTGGTCCTTAAAGGGTTAACCACATTATAAATGCTTGGTCCTTAAAGGGTTAACCACATTATGAGGTCCTTAAAGGGTTAACCACATTATAAATGCTTGGTCCTTAAAGGGTTAACCACATTATAAATGCTTGGTCCTTAAAGGGTTAACCACATTATAAATGGCTAGTCCTTAAAGGGTTAACCACATTATAAATGCTTGGTCCTTAAAGAGTTAACCACATTATAAATGCTTGGTTCTTAAAGAGTTAACCACATTATAAATGCTTGGTCCTTAAAGGGTTAACCACATTATAAATGCTTGGTCCTTAAAGGGTTAACCACATTATAAATGCTTGGTCCTTAAAGGGTTAACCACATTATAAATGCTTGTTCCTTAAAGGGTTAACCACATTATAAATGCTTGGTCCTTAAAGAGTTAACCACATTATAAATGCTTGGTCCTTAAAGGGTTAACCACATTATAAATGCTTGGTCCTTAAAGAGTTAACCACATTATAAATGCTTGGTTCTTAAAGGGTTAACCACATTATAAATGCTTGGTCCTTGAAGAGTTAAGCAGTGCTGCTTGTGAGCGTGGGTTTCAACATTTAAAAAACAAATATCAATCCCGCCTATCAGCCACAGTCTGCCCTGATGCACATTCATGTGTGTAAGATGACACTGAAACCTTTGATTCTGAACCCAGCATCCTTGACAGGGGTGCAAATCACTTTGAAAATGATCAAACTCGCCCTAATCGAGCCCCTCACAACTTCACACACGACACGACCCTTCTGTCCTGTGTGTGTGGAGGAGTGTGAGTCGTCCAGACTCAGCTATCGTCATCTATGCTTACTATCGAATAAAATAAATAATAATAATAATAATAATAATAATAATAAATGAAACATGTCAACTGGATCCAGAATGTAATGTCGCTCTTGCTGTATGAGGTGCCCTGTGTTAGAATCAGTCCTGATCTTTGACATCCCAATTGTTTGACCTGTCGGAGGAGGAGGTGGAGCTCGACAGTGACTGTGATGAGGATCCCTAATGCTGGCGAGTACCAAACCATTCCTGCTGGTGCTGTGAGACCCTAATGATAAAAGTGATGTGAACCCTGCTTATAAACAACTCCATGATTCAGGACCCCAGTCATGTGAGTGGCTATCTGTACAGTCGCTGACCACTGAACTAAACTGATACAGACCTCATTGTATTAATTATATAGAAATATGAAGTAAACTGATAAGACCTCCTGTATTAATTATATAGAAATATGAACTAAACTGATACAGACCTCATTGTATTAATTATATAGAAATATGAACTAAACTGATACAGACCTCATTGTATTAATTATATAGAAATATGAACTAAACTGATACAGACCTCATTGTATTAATTATATAGAAATATGAACTAAACTGATACAGACCTCATTGTATTAATTATATAGAAATATGAACTAAACTGATACAGACCTCATTGTATTAATTATATAGAAATATGAACTAAACTGATACATACCTCATTGTATTAATTATATAGAAATATGAACTAAACTGATACAGACCTCATTGTATTAATTATATAGAAATATGAACTAAACTGATACAGACCTCATTGTATTAATTATATAGAAATATGAACTAAACTGATACAGACCTCCTGTATTGATTATATAGAAATATGAACTAAACTGATACAGACCTCATTGTATTAATTATATAGAAATATGAACTAAACTGATACAGACCTCATTGTATATAGAAATATAACTAAACTGATACAGACCTCAATTAATTATATAAAATATGAACTAAACTGATACAGACCTCATGTATTAATTATATAAAAATATGAACTAAACTGATACAGACCTCTCATTGTATTAATTATATAGAAATATGAACTAAACTGATACAGACCTCATTTGTATTAATTATATAGAAATATGAACTAAACTGATACAGACGTCATTGTATTAATTATATAGAAATATGAACTAAAACTGATACAGACGTCATTGTATTAATTATATGAAATATGAACTAAACTGATACAGACCTCATTGTATTAATTATATAGAATATGAACTAAACTGATACAGATCTCACTGTATTAATTATATAGAAATATGAACTAAACTGATACAGACCTCATTGTATTAATTATATAGAAATATGAACTAAAACTGTACAGACCTCATTGTATTAATTATATAGAAATATGAACTAAACTGATACAGACCTCATGTATTAATTATATTAATATTATAAACTGATACAGACCTCATTGTATTAATTATATAGAAACTGAACTAAACTGATACAGACCTCATTGTATTAATTATATAGAAATATGAACTAAACTGATACAGACCTCATTGTATTAATTATATAGAAATATGAACTAAACTGATACAGACCTCATTGTATTAATTATATAGAAATATGAACTAAACTGATACGGACCTCATTGTATTAATTATATAGAAATATGAACTAAACTGATACAAGACCTCATTGTATTAATTATATAAAATATGAACTAAAACTGATACAGACCTCATTGTATTAATTATATAGAAATATGAACTAAACTGATACAGACCTCATTGTATTAATTATATAGAAATATGAACTAAACTGATACAGACCTCATGTATTAATTATATAGAAATATGAACTAAACTGATACAGACCTCATTGTATTAATTATATAGAAATATGAACTAAACTGATACAGACCTCATCTTTAAGAGAGAGGAGGTGAAGAGAGAGGGGGAGAGGAGAGGCAGGGGAAGAGATGAGAGAGGTGAAGAGAGGGGGAGAGGAGAGGCAGGGGAAGAGAGGGGAGGAGGGGCAGAGAGGGGAGAGGAAGAGAGAGGGGGAGAAGAGAGGCAGGGGAAGAGGGGAGAGGTGAAGAGAGAGGGGAGAGGAGAGGCAGGGGAAGAGAGGGGAGGAGATGTGAAGAGAGGGGAGAGGAGAGGCAGGGGAAATATGAGAGGTAAGAGAGAGGGAGCGGAGAAGAGAGGAGAGAGGGGTGAGGTTAAAGATAGGTGAAAGAGAGGGGGAGAGGAGAGGCAGGAACAGAGAGGGAGAGGAAAACAGATAGGGGAAGAGATTTTGGAAGAGAGAGGGGAGAGGAGAGGCAGTGGAAGAGAGGAGAGGTGAAGAGAGAGGGGGAGAGGAGAGGCAGGGGAAGAGGGGAGAGGAGCGGTGAAGAGAGAGGGGGAGAGGTGAAGCAGGGAGGCAGGGGAAGAGAGGGACAGGGAGGATAGTAAAACAGAAGGTAGGGGAAGAGATGAGGGAGAAAAGGAAAGATTAAGAGGAGAAGAAAGGAGAGAGGGGGAGAGGTGAAGCAGGGGAAGAGAGAGGGATGACAGTAAAACAGAAGGAAGGGGAAGAGATGAGGGAGAAAAGGAGAGATGGAGAGGAGGAGGAGGCGGTAGTGAAAAGGGGAAGGGTGTAAGAGAGGGAGAGGGAGGACAGTAAGATGGGAAGAAAAGAGAGAGAGGGGAGAACATGGCTTTAAATAAACTGTAGAGCAGAGAGGAGATGCCCACTCTCAACGACCAAATTATTAAATCAGTTGTTGACAGTGGGCTGTCCCTCTGTACTAGAAAAACTGTTATACCAAAAATCAGTCAGAAATACCAGACTTCAGCAACACATAGTAAACTTAAAGAGTACCTGATGCCTTGTGAATCCACTGCCAGACTAGAAAAAATGAAAGAAAAATAGATGAAATATTCTTAACAGTAGAATACAACACCTGAAAATCAACAAAACTGCAACAGTGAGAAATACCTGAATCAGGGATGCATCTCCCAGCACCTGTGTGAAGAGATAAAGACAGAGTCGGCAAAGAATTGAATCAATATTCCAGCTGGAAGTGTAGATGAATCTCTTTAAAGATCCAGTATCACAGTCTAAACTTCATAGTGTTGTTCAAGCATTCGTTTTCAATTATTAACAATGTTACCTTCCCTGTAAAAGTTCCCATGCTGTGTTTTGCTTGTGAAAGTTCCCATGCTGTGTTCTGCTTGTGAAAGTTCCCATGCTGTGTTTTGCCTACTGATTACTGATAGTAATACTGATAGATACACTGATAGTAATACTGATAGTAATACTGACATTGATAGCAATACTGATAGATACACTGATAGTAATAATGCCAAAAAAGTACTGCAAGTTATTTCAAGTGATCCGGTTTCGATAGGAATCAGGTCCACTACATCTTGCAGGTATTGTTATAACCTATGAACGTGATACTGGCTCTTTTTCCCTCATTATTTTTTAATGAACAAATTAAACAGTTATTGTCTTTCTTGTTCCACAAACAGGAATGTGATGATTCTGAGTTCTGTTATGAAGACAATCTTGTGTTTGGACGATCAGAGATGAATTATAACATGTTGCAGGTTTGCCGTACTCACCAATATTCTGAGATTTTAGCATCCTAGAGAACCACATCCGAGTGACAATTCCCTAAAAACAACAATAGTCAAGAGAGAAACAAATGAATGAATGCATTTCAGCTGTCTGTGAGTGTCTCCTTTATCAATTATACTTCATTATACATTGCCCTGTGTTAATATATGTGCCCTTTGACAGATGTTTTAGCATTTGCACATGGCACAGATATTAACACAGGGCAAAGTATTATTAAGTGCAGTTTAATGAAATGATTGCTTGTCTGCTAATGAATAGAAATGAGCATCTCCCTATTGATGATTTGCACGTACGTCACCAAATCACGTGACCTAAGTGTGGTCAGCCATTTTGGACGTCAAAAAGCTTTGGACGTCCTATTGACCTGCGAAGACGTAGAACTTTTTCTTAAAACACTTTTTTTTTCAACTCATGCAGTCTGAAAAACCATACTTGACATTGTCCGATGAAGTCAGTCATCTCAGAGGTGAACATCGAGATAGATACATGGAGAACATTCTGCTCACCGGGCTTCAAAATGATGTGTATTTGCTGCCAGCTGGTCTCTTCTCTGAGGTTGTCAAGCATGACAGGACATCTCTGCCTGACTTCACGCCTCACGATATATATCACTGTATAATAAACAACATCTCCCCGCACACCGGCCAAGATCTCCAGGCATACAAAACCCTTGATGCATACCTGTATTTTGTATCAGGATGGGCAACACGTTTGCATCAGTGGCTATACCAGGGGGACACATCCGTCATCTTCTCATGGCTAAGGTCATCACGTCTCAATTTCACTTGATAAACTAGCAATGACAGTGACAGCACTAATATAGCCAAAGGAAATATAAGACCAGAATTACAAAGAAGAATTCGGAGGTGTTTGTTGTTGTAGTTTTGTTATGTTTTTAAGTTAAATGATTTATAGGGTGAGAATCCCGCCTTTCTGAGGGTGTGCGCTTTATTTAAAATACAAATGAAAATTATATTGCTTACTGATAGGGTTGCCACCTGGCCCCACAAACCCTGGGACACATTCAGACAGAACAGGATTTTAAAAAGATCACTTAGCTGAGAGAAAAGAACGTGTTAATTAGCTCAGATACCTTCGATCAAATTAATGATGGTGCTTAATTAACATGCTTGTTTATTTGTTTATTTAGAAGACACCTTTACCCAAGGCGACTTACAGAGGCTAGGGTGTGTGAACTATGCATCAGCTGCAGAGTCACTTACAACTACATCTCACCTGAAAAACGGAGCACAAGGAGGTGAAGTGACTTGCTCAGGGTCACACAATGAGTCAGTGGCTGAGGTGGGATCTGAACTGGGGACCTCCTGGTTACAAGCCCATTTCTTTAACCACTGGACCACACAGCCTCCTATATTACTTTTCCTGTATTTCATTATTATTAATTATAATAATAATATTTAATTTATTTGCAGACACTGATACGTAAAAGTGGCTTACTTTCTGTTTTTGTTAATAATAAATTGCTAAAACGTACAATTCCTCTCCCAATCAGTAACATTGCTCAGCTGTTCGGAGGCAGTATGTTGAACTGATTAGAATGACTTGTTTGTTGCGCACAGTAATTCAGCAATAGGATTCATTTTAGCAGAGGTGTTGGGCTAATTAACACGTTAATTTATTTCAATTTAGCAGCAAGTTTAAAATCCCGTTCTGTCTCAGTGTCCTGGGATTGTGGGGCCAGGTGACAACCCTACTTACTGATAGCAAGTCTGCCTATTTCCCTTGAAGTGATTAAAGATTCAGGGCCACCAGACTCAAGTGAAAGCTAATAAGTGTAATTTAGCTCGGACAATTCATTATTTATGTATTTATTTATTTGCTCCTTACCTTGAATTAACCTTTTTGTTGTTGATGTGGCTGCACAACGCAACGGCCTCCAGATCATGTTTTAACAAGGTCATTTTCCACATCGATGAGGAAATTATTAAACTATTTAATTAATGTATCTGTGTAACACATGTTTTACATTTATAAAACTTGTTTGGGCTCTCCTCTGTACCACATACTGCAACGTCTTTTTTCTATTTTAGTTTTTTAAAACACTGGTAAACAGATTGTCAATATGCCGTCTGAAGGTTTTTGACATCCAAAATGGCCGACAAGCTGCTGGCACGTGACTTGTGACATCAGGTGCAAATCATCAATCCCTGTATGCTCCACTGTGACACAAAGCACATGTACAAGTATATAGCTGAGTTCTGCTGTGGGTTTATCTTGCTGCTCTCACCTTGTCTGCCTCCTCCTTGATTAGGGCCCACATGATGAACTCCATGATGGGTAAGATGTTACTCAGCTTGCCTCGTTTCCACTCCTTCACCAGCTCTGCAAGACCCTGTTCCACAGCCTCCCCCGCTGAGACAGAGTTCTGGTTAAAGACAATAGAGATTAGAGGATAAGGGGTGTTCACTCCAGACCACAGTGTGTCAGGAACTCTAGAGAAGGGTTTGGGCAATGTTTTGAAATGAATCACACAAGCATGTCAGTATCATACATCCCTGCCATGGCTGTGAATTCAAAACAGTAGAGCACTCTGTTATCTCCCTGACAACACTGCATACCAATCTAAATGGAGCCTCACTGTGAAAAACAACCTGATATCAGAGGCTACATTTACTAAATGAATCTATCCCCATTGTATTAGCAAATGACTGCATGTACTTACATTATAGCAGTGATTAACTCATGAATGAAAAATAAAAAGATATCCTCTTCAGAACAGATCACTAGCAGTGTGGGTGTGTAGGAATGAGATACAGGAACCTCTTTTGAGATGCACTCATGGACAGTATGTTCAGAACAGATCACTAGCAGTGTGGGTGTGTAGGAATGAGATACAGGAACCTCTTTTGAGATGCACTCATGGACAGTGTGTTCAGAACAGATCACTAGCAGTGTGGGTGTGTAGGAATGAGATACAGGAACCTCTTTTGAGATGCTCTCATGGACAGTATGTTCACAACAGATCACTAGCAGTGGGGTGTGTAGGAATGAGATACAGGAACCTCTTTTGAGATGCACTCATGGACAGTATGTTCAGAACAGATCACTAGCAGTGTGGGTGTGTAGGAATGAGATACAGGAACCTCTTTTGAGATGCTCTCATGGACAGCATGTTCACAACAGATCACTAGCAGTGTGGGTGTGTAGGAATGAGATACAGGAACCTCTTTTGAGATGCACTCATGGACAGTATGTTCAGAACAGATCACTAGCAGTGTGGGTGTGTAGGAATGAGATACAGGAACCTCTTTTGAGATGCTCTCATGGACAGCATGTTCACAACAGATCACTAGCAGTGTGGGTGTGGAGGAATGAGATACAGGAACCTCTTTTGAGATGCTCTCATGGACAGCATGTTCACAACAGATCACTAGCAGTGTGGGTGTGTAGGAATGAGATACAGGAACCTCTTTTGAGATGCTCTCATGGACAGTATGTTCACAACAGATCACTAGCAGTGTGGGTGTGGAGGAATGAGATACAGGAACCTCTTTTGAGATGCACTCATGGACAGTATGTTCAGACCCAGCTGTTGAAATGTGTTAATCTTACCTCTGGCACTGTCTTCAGCTCTCTTGCCCACTGCATGATGATGTCATGACCGTCCTTCAGTCTTTGCTCCTCCTCTTGGTTAAGCTCCTCCCCTTGTTCTGCCCCGCCCCTCACTCCAGCTCCCCCCCCTCTGGTCCTGGGAGATCTCTTTGTTCTCAGTTCTGCCCCTTTTCTTTGCTCAACCTGCCCAGCACTCTGGCTTTGCTTTGGTGTCTATAAACACAACAAATCCAGACTAGATATCAGTGTTCTCAGGGCAGCAGCTCCCCCTCTGTGAAATCAGCCAGCAGAACAGAGGGTATAACACTTTGCAATATGTAGCTCACTGACTGACACATTAATTTGGTGCCAGTCTGCATCCTCACCGCGCCCCTTATAAAGGTTTACTTTTGTATGATATGATGAAGGCACATGCAAGCATGGGAAATTACAGCAAATACAACACATGGTAGAAGTATTATTCGGATCAAGCTGCTTACAATCAGGTGAGGGTCATTGGTGTTGATTGGACTGATTTACCATCAGAGTGAAACGAGTGAAGAAACAGCTGCTTGGGTTTGTGCTGCTTTCTTAGAACATGAAATCCAAACAATTACTGTGCAAAGTGTCTTCAAAGTTGTGTCTTCACAATGTGTCTTCACAATTTCTTCAAAGTATCTTCTTCAGTTGTTTCACTTGGAATGGTCAATCAGCCCAATCAAAACCAATGAGCCTCACCAGTGATGAGCTTCATCTGAATAATTAAATCCCTTTAAGCAGCACTATGTAATAATATGGGAAACTGCTAAATTACTGTGCAAAGTGTGACTTTTTTTAAGAGTATTACTTCTGTACTATATAAAAGAAAATTACATCTCCCTGACAACCTGATTTTCTGTGAACCTGATTCTCAGCTCTCACTGTCTGTGAACCTGATTCTCAGCTCTCACTGCACCCTGCCTGTGAACCTGATTCTCAGCTCTCACTGCACCCTGCCTGTGAACCTGATTCTCAGCTCTCACTGCCTGTGAACCTGATTCTCAGCTCTCACTGCACCCTTCCTGTGAACCTGATTCTCAGCTCTCACTGCCTGTGAACCTGATTCTCAGCTCTCACTGCACCCTGCCTGTGAACCTGATTCTCAGCTCTCACTGCACCCTTCCTGTGAACCTGATTCTCAGCTCTCACTGCACCCTGTCTGTGAACCTGATTCTCAGCTCTCACAGCACCCTGTCTGTGAACCTGATTCTCAGCTCTCACTGCCTGTGAACCTGATTCTCAGCTCTCACTGCACCCTGCCTGTGAACCTGATTCTCAGCTCTCACTGCACCCTGCCTGTGAACCTGATTCTCAGCTCTCACTGCACCTGCCTGTGAACCTGATTCTCAGCTCACCTGCCTGTGAACCTGATTCTCAGCTCTCACTGCACCCTGCCTGTGAACCTGATTCTCAGCTCTCACTGCACCCTGCCTGTGAACCTGATTCTCAGCTCTCACTGCACCCCTGCCTGTGAACGTGATTCTCAGCTCACCCTGCCTGAACCTGATTCTCAGCTCTCACTGCACCCTGCCTGCCTGTGAACCTGATTCTCAGCTCTCAGTGCCTGTGAACCTGATTCTCAGCTCTCACTGCACCCCTGCCTGTGAACCTGATTCTCAGCTCTCACTGCACCCTGCCTGTGAACCTGATTCTCAGCTCTCAGTGCCTGTGAACCTGATTCTCAGCTCTCACTGCACCCCTGCCTGTGAACCTGATTCTCAGCTCTCACTTCACCTGCCTGTGAACCTGATTCTCAGCTCTCACTGCACCCTGCCTGTGAACCTGATTCTCAGCTCTCAGTGCCTGTGAACCTGATTCTCAGCTCTCACTGCACCCTGCCTGTGAACCTGATTCTCAGCTCTCACTGCACCCTGCCTGTGAACCTGATTCTCAGCTCTCACTGCACCCACTGCCTGTGAACGTGATTCTCAGCTCACCCTGCCTGTGAACCTGATTCTCAGCTCTCACTGCACCCTGCCTGTGAACCTGATTCTCAGTTCTCACTGCACCCTGCCTGTGAACCTGATTCTCAGCTCACCCTGCCTGTGAACCTGATTCTCAGCTCTCACTGCACCCTGCCTGTGAACCTGATTCTCAGCTCTCAGTGCCTGTGAACCTGATTCTCAGCTCTCACTGCACCCTGCCTGTGAACCTGATTCTCCAGCTCTCACTACCCCTGCCTGTGAACCTGATTCTCAGCTCTCAGTGCCTGTGAACCTGATTCTCAGCTCTCACTGCACCCTGCCTGTGAACCTGATTCTCAGCTCTCACTGCACCCTGCCTGTGAACCTGATTCTCAGCTCTCAGTGCCTGTGAACCTGATTCTCAGTTCTCACTGCACCCTGCCTGTGAACCTGATTCTCAGCTCTCACTACACCCTGCCTGTGAACCTGATTCTCAGCTCTCATTACACCCTGCCTGTGAACCTGATTCTCAGCTCACCCTGCCTGTGAACCTGATTCTCAGCTCTCACTGCACCCTTGCCTGTGAACCTGATTCTCAGCTCTCAGTGCCTGTGAACCTGATTCTCAGCTCTCACTGCACCCTGCCTGTGAACCTGATTCTCAGCTCTCACTGCACCCTGCCTGTGAACCTGATTCTCAGCTCTCAGTGCCTGTGAACCTGATTCTCAGCTCTCACTGCACCCTGCCTGTGAACCTGATTCTCAGCTCTCACTGCACCCTGCCTGTGAACCTGATTCTCAGCTCTCAGTGCCTGTGAACCTGATTCTCAGCTCTCACTGCACCCTGCCTGTGAACCTGATTCTCAGCTCTCCTTTACACCCTGCCTGTGAACCTGATTCTCAGCTCTCATTACACCCTGCCTGTGAACCTGATTCTCAGCTCTCACTACACCCTGCCTGTGAACCTGATTCTCAGCTCTCACTGCACCCTGCCTGTGAAACTGATTCTCAGCTCTCACTGCCTGTGAACCTGATTCTCAGCTCTCACTGCCTGTGAACCTGATTCTCAGCTCTCACTGCACCCTGCCTGTGAACCTGATTCTCAGCTCTCACTGCACCCTGTCTGTGAACCTGATTCTCAGCTCTCACTGCACTCTGTCTCCACTTCGATCTTCATTCTCTGTGTCTCTTTACCTGGACCAGCTTGTCCAAATCGCCAGCCCATTTCATGATGAAGCAGCGACACTCTTCCAGGCTACACGTATCCTCACTGGACACAGGGGTAGGTATGGCAGAGTTCTGAAATCAATCAATAAGAAATCTTTAAAACAATGAATTTAACCACAAGCACTGCAGAAACCAGTGATTTTAATTGAAATTGAACAGGAATGAAACAACAAAGAAACTCCTAAACTGCACCTAACTGTTGCTGTCAAAGCTGCCTCTCTGTATCTTCAAGACACCGTTTAACTCCTTCGTTAGCTAAATGAAGGAGAGTCAACCCCAAACACACCCCCCTCCTCTTCAAACAAACACACACTCCCTCACCCCTTCAAACACACACACACTCCCTCACCCTTCAAACACACACTCTCCTCACCCTTCAAACACACACACACACACACACACACCCCTCACCCCTTCAAACACACACACACACTGCCCTCACCCCTCCAGTTTTCTATACCTTCAAGACACTGTTTAACTCCTTTGTTAGCTCTGCATAATAATCTCATGTGTTTTCTGGTTTCACCTACAGGAGAGATGGCACGGACCGGCATCCCACAATTCAAGCTAAGATAGAACTCTTTGGCATTTCAAACAGCAGTAACTCATTTAAGACACAGATACTCACTGACTCTCGAGGTTAAACTGGTAGTACTGTAGTCAGGAATATTAGGCATATAGAATGTAGATGGACACTACATTTGTTTATTAGAATTGGTGCCTCTGTGGGTTTGAATTGAACTGCTAGACTCTCAGTAGAGGCACAAAGATGAGCCGTGTGTGTTTTTTGTGTTGCTGGGGTTTAAATGATGAATAGCCTGCGGTCTCTTCACACAATCCTTTTCACAATCCTCAAATCACATGCCAGTGTTCTTTATTGCTTAATTACATTTAAAAATGGAATTCAATTAAACTTGGACTACACCTACTTGTTGCTGTCAATGCTGTTTCTACTTTGTTCCGTATTCTATACATGAACGTCTTTGTTGGCTACATTAATTACCAATCCCCCCACCCCCTACACACACGATGGCATGCTGACACCCCACTTCTCTCCTGTAACCTCAGGACTCGCCTTTTCACCCCCCTCCACCTCTCTGTAATAACCAATACTGCTCACTCCTCTATCCCTCCTTCCCTCTCTCCCCCTCCCTCTCTGTACCTTCAAGACTCTGTTCAGCTCCTTTGCCAGCTCCATGATGGACTGTCGACACTCTTCCAGGCTCCATTCACCAATCTCTTGATGTTTGGACTTTCTATCAGACCCCTGTGGAATGAGTGAATAATTACAAACCTTCAGGATGGGTTCAGATCTTCACTATTCTACTGTAGATGCTCACATGCAGATTACGAAAATAGATTCATATATAAAACTACTGTAGTGTGGCATGGCTAATACAAGTTGTCAATTCAGTCAAGCTAGGAAAGGGCTAACACAGGTGGGTTAGTGAAAACACCTGTATAAAGGCATAGGTGATTACAGAAGGCTGCAGCATTGCTGGTGTGCAGGGAAAAGCAGAGACACACATGGGACTCAGGTTTATCCAGAAGGCTGCAGCATTGCTGGTGTGCAGGAAAGCAAGAGACACATGGGACTCAGATTGATCCAGAAGGCTGCAGCATTGCTGGTGTGCAGGAAAGCAGAGACACATGGGACTCAGGTTTATCAGAAGGCTGCAGCATTGCTGGTGTGCAGGGAAAAGCAGAGACACATGGGACTCAGGTTTATCCACAAGGCTGCAGCATTGCTGGTGTGCAGGGGAAAGCAGAGACACATGGGACTCAGATTGATCAGAAGGCTGCAGCATTGCTGGTGTGCAGGGAAAGCAGAGACACATGGGACTCAGATTGATCCAGAAGGCTGCAGCATTGCTGGTGTGCAGGGAAAGCAGAGACACATGGGACTCAGATTGGTCCAGGAGGCTGCAGCATTGCTGGTGTGCAGGGAAAGCAGAGACACATGGGACTCAGATTTATCCAGAAGGCTGCAGCATTGCTGGTGTGCAGGGAAAGCAGAGACACATGGGACTCAGGTTTTCATCCAGAAGGCAGCAGCATTGCTGGTGGTGGTGAGAAGAGTGTGTTCTATTTTATTGCTTGGTTTGAGAACTTGTTTATATATTTATGAGGTATGTTTTGGTTTAAAGTGCAGGGAAGCAGAAACCACCCGGGACTTCTGGATATATTGCTGTGCTCGTGGGGGGTGAGGATTAGCTCATTCTCGTTCTTGTGTTATTTATTAAATCTGCAGACTCACCATTGTTTATTTTCTCTTAGTGCTTGTTGTAATCATATGGTAATATATGTGGAGAAGTGTTGTGCACACAGGGTAGCTACACTTATGCTTGGAGTTGGTTATGGTATTCTCTGAGGATACTTGATTCTGTTTCATTACTTTTTTAAACATTAAGCTGCTGTGTTTTAGCTACATTGTAGAATGCCTGTTTTCTACAAGGTTTTATATTTGAAAGGAGAAAAACAGTACAATAAATCTGCATGTATGTGAACAAGGTGGTCAGTTCTTTACATCCATTATGTTCCTTGTTTTGCAGATTTTTTATTAGATTTGTCATGGTTTTAATTCATGTTAAGGAGTTTAATTAACGATAGCAATTTTTATTTTTCGCGTGTCACTTAGTTTGAATTGATTTGATATTCACTTTGCTTGTTTTGTATTTGACATGTTGCACTGAGTCTTGATTAGATTTTATTAGAAGTGGTCTTTACTTTTTAAAGATTTTTTCTATCAAAAAAAAACAGTTACAATTGTATCCAACTTGTTGATGCTATAAAAGAATAATTTCAAACACTATAAAAAACCTTTGTCTTTGTAAATAAATCATTGGTTTTACTTATATATGTCTTTAATGTTTCCCTTCTGGTACTGAAATTACAAATAAAGGGTGACCTATGGTA
This sequence comes from Huso huso, assembly GCA_036884735.1. Taxonomy (NCBI): domain Eukaryota; kingdom Metazoa; phylum Chordata; class Actinopteri; order Acipenseriformes; family Acipenseridae; genus Huso; species Huso huso. The sequence goes on along the minus strand of CM072681.1, from coordinate 23,028,244 downwards.
CAGTAGGTTAATAACAGCATGAATATCCTTTTGAAGAAGAAACTCTTAATTGATGATACACATCATGACACCTAACTACACCCACCCTTCTCATCTCTCTCTCTTTTTAATTCTCTTTCCTCACAACCTCCCCTTTTCTTTCACCCTGTCATTCATCCATCATTTAACAATACACCCCCCCCCCCATTCTGTGCTTGAAAACTCTCCTCAACAAACCAGGAATCTGCAAAAGAAAAGTTCATTCATTGAGTTACTATAATATGAAAACAAGTGCATACAGTTCATTAAAGTCTGATTTTAACATTCACCTGGGACAGACTATTATCAATCATAAAATGAGTTTCATGGGGAGCTGTAATCTGGTTCAGCATCGAATGGGCATTTAACTCTATTGTCTGCTTGAAAAATACATTTTAGATTCACGGAACAGCATTCTGGCTTAGTTTACTTTTGTTCAGAGATCTCACCCAGCTGCTCCTGACCTCACACAGCTGCTCCTCACCTCACACAGCTGCTCCTCACCTCACACAGCTGCTCCTGACCTCACACAGCTGCTCCTGACCTCACACAGCTGCTCCTCACCTCACACAGCTGCTCCTCACCTCCCACAGCTGCTCCTCATCTCACACAGCTGCTTTTTGACCTCACACAGCTGCTACTGACCTCACACAGCTGCTCCTCATCTCACACAGCTGTTCCTCACCTCACACAGAATACACCCTAGAATACTGTAGACAGCTCTGGTCCCCTTATCATAAAAGACATTGAGGCATTGGAGGTATAGAAAAACAGCAACACCGATTAATTCAGGACTGAAGGGTATGTCATATGAAGATAGACTGAAGAGCTGAATCTATATAGCCTAGAAAGGAGAGTCAGAGGTGACTTAATAGAGGTATTTAAAATGGTCTAGGGTTTAACAAAGTAACTGCTGAGAATATTTTTCACAGATCACAGAGAACAGAACCAGGGACCACGGGTGGAAGCTGAAGAAGAGCATATTCAGAACCGAGGGGAGAAGGAGCTTTTTTCACAGAAAGGGTGGTGAACCATTGGAACAGGCTGACGGACAGAGTTGTTGAAGCAGAGACTATCAGATCCTTCAAGAACAGACTGGATGCTGTCATGAACAATACTGTATAACCCTCTCTGTGACCACAATAAGACCAGATTTAGTCTGTCTAGCCACGGATTCCCAGGGCTTCATTTCCTCTACTAATCTGGTTAAGGTGTTTTAGTTTTTTTCTCCTGAGCTAAAGCGGACCACGCTAGCACCAAAGTGAGCGAGCATAGGTGGGCCAAATGGCCTTTTTCTCGTTCTTGAATTTCTTATGTTCGTATGATTTCACCATTTAAAGTTAAATGCCTGGTAAACACTTTATGAATACGGCCTAAAGCTTTCTCTGAAACAGCAGTCAGCCCGTGTCTGAATACAAATGATATGTGGTCACATCAACCAGAATTTGATTATTACATTGTTCTTCAAATAGTGTGATTGGAAAACTGGATTCTTGCATGTATTGTGGATTTTTAAAATGTTTAAATCATAGACTTTTTTTTTACCATGGAAAACTAGAATCTGTTCTAATGATTAGTGTGACCATACCTTAGGGTTGCTGAATTTTGGCTTCCCGATGCTGTTGGACTTGGCATCGTGCAGGGATTACATCCTTATAGTCCGGCCAAAACTGCCAAAACTCTGAAAACACTGAGGATTCCTGATGCAACTGTAACTGTGGAGACAGAGGGAGTGAGGGACTGAGGATTCCTGATGCAACTGTAACTGTGGAGACAGAGGGGAGTGAGGACTGAGGATTCCCTGATGCACCTGTAACTGTGGAGACAGAGAGGGTGAAGGGACTGAGGATTCCTGATGCACCTGTAAACTGTGGAGACAGAGAGGGAGTGAGAGACTGAGGATTCCTGATGCACCTGTAACTGTGGAGACAGAGGGGAGTGAGGACTGAGGATTCCTGATGCACCTGTAACTGTGGAGACAGAGAGGGAGTGAGGGACTGAGATTCCTGATGCCCTGTAACTGTGGAGACAGAGAGGAGTGAGGACTGAGATTCCTGATGCACCTGTAACTGTGGAGACAGAGGGAGTGAGGACTGAGATTCCTGATGCACCTGTAACTGTGGAGACAGAGAGGGGTGAGGACTGAGGTTCCTGATGTCCTGTAACTGTGGGGAGACAGAGGGAGAGGAGGATGTCTCAGAGAGACAGGGAGTGAGGGATTGTCAGAGAGAATGCAAAGGAGTGAGGATTATCTGAGAGGAAGGGAAAAAAGAAATGGAGTGAGGACTACCTCAGAGAGAAGAGAGAAAGGGAGGGAGTGGGGATTGTCAGAGAAGAGGGAAAGGGTGAGGGACTACCTCAGAGAGAAGAGAGAAAGGGAGGGAGTGGGGATTATCAGAGAAGAGAGAAGGGAAGGGAGAGAAAAGATATGCAGTGATATAAGTAGAAGACAGTGTAGGAGCGTGCTATTCATATTAAAGAAACAATAACTATGGAGACAGATACAGTGATGTAGGTAAAGACAATGTAGGAGAGGTAGCAATTCTATTAGAAACAGTAACTGTGGAGACAGAGAGCAGTGATGTAAAGGTAGAGACAGTGTGGGAGGTAATGCCTCATATTAGAAACAGTAACTGTGGAGACAGAGGCAGTGATGTGGAGTAGAGACAGTGTAGGAGAGGCATTCATATTAGAAACAGTAACTGGCGGAGAGGCAGTGATGTAGGTAGAACAGTGTGGGAGGAGGGTAACATTCATTCCCTTAAACAGTAACTGTGGGAGACAAGAGGGCGGTGATGTGGGTAGAGACAGTGCAGGGAGAGGTGGCCGTCATATTAAAGAAACAGTAACTGTGGAGACAGAGGCAGTGATGTAGGTAGAGACAGTGCAGGAGAGGGTAACATTCATATTAGAAACAGTAACTGTGGAGACAGAGGCAGATGATGTAAGGTAGGGACAGTGTGGGAGAGGTAACATTCATATTAGAAACAGTAACTGTGGGGGGACAGAGGCAGTGATGTAGGTAGAGACAGTGTGGGAGAGGTAACATTCATATTAGAAACAGTAACTGTGGAGACAGAGGCAGTGATGTGGGTAGAGACAGTGTGGGAGAGGGTAACATTCATGGCCAAACAGTAACTGTGGGGGACAGAGGCAGTGATGTGGGTAGAGAGACAGTGTGGGAGGGTAACATTCATATTAGAAACAGTAACTTCTGGGAGACAGAGGCAGTGATGTCTTGCTGATAGAGACAGTGTAGGAGTGGTAACATTCATATTAGAAACAGGGCTGTATTCATCCAGGCATGTTCATTTCTCAGGTGCTTGCAAAATATTGAGCTGTGCTTAAAACAAGTGGTTATTTTCATCACATATTCATGAAGCATGTTGATCTCTACATGCATCCAGATCTGCTCTTCATTTTAGATGCAGCTAACCAAGATAGAATGTTT
>CM072681.1:22841620-23024275 GCA_036884735.1 Huso huso | reverse complement strand
CTAGGTGAGCAGGGCTGGGTGGCATCTGGACTGGATTAGCTGAAAGGACAGTTGAATTCTGTACAGATAATTCACAACGGCAACAACAAGCAGTTTGACGTGAGGAAGACATAAATCATCGATGTCCTAGCAGAAAAGGACATTAAAACATCAAAGGACTGTGAGTGTTGAGAGGCAGTATCCACAAAGGACCTCATGTGGAGAGCTGCTTAGCAGAGAAAGACTATAAATATTCAAGCAAACTAAACATGTTGTGCTCCACTTTGACTGCTAAACTAATTGTTGTCACTCTGCTATACCAAGCTGCAACTCCGGGACTCTGACTGAGAACACGACCCAAAAAGGAAGGCAAGCTTAGTAAACCACCAAATGCAAAGAGCCTGAGGCCTGGCTGGAGGACTGTCGTAAAACTTAGAGACTTTCATCAGACAAACAAGTCTGAGTCTGCTGTACCTAAGCCAGTATAGTTCCAGTTGCATTTTCTCTCATGAAACTAAATTAATTAATTGTAACACATTCACATACAATTGAACTGTTAATTGTTTAGTTTGCACACCCTATGCAGAAACTTGAAGTAACTATAAGTAATCTACCTCATAGCTGTATGAAGAATTTATTTTAAAGTAAGCTTGCTATATCATTAAACAATTTCCTATTAGTAAGCTTAGTGTGATCTGATGTAAGATTGTCTGACCCATTTCAGTTTAGGCTGTGTGTGTGTGTGTGAGTGTAAGCAGTGTCATATTTCACTGGCCCTGCTAGCTGCTTTAACACAGGCTGAGAGCTTTGACTTTGACTGTTATGCTTAGAAAACTAAGATTGGCTTTCTGACTTTTGTGATTTCTGTTTAATATTTGTGCTCCTGAATACAATACTACTATTGATGAAACATTCCTTTGTGTCTAGTGTGTATGTGGGTTCATAGTAAATCTCAATCATGTAAAACATCAATTAAATAGTTTTTATAAGATAACTAATCAATCTAGATAAACTCTAAACTCTCAATTATAGAATTGTTCTTAGAGGCTTCATGAATGAAATGGAATCCCTCTGTGTCATGGAATTCCTTTTGCTAGTGTCATGATGTAAGCCCTGGAGTGTGGGCTCAGTCTTCTCTGTTGCCTGCTTGTATGGGATTCCTCTGTGCCATGGAATTCCTTTGCTAGTGTATCATGACAAGCCCTGGAGTGTGGGCTCAGTCTTCTCTGCTGCCTGCTTGTATGGGATTTCCTCTGTCATGGAATTCCTTTGCTAGTGTCTCATGATGTAAGCCCTGGAGTGTGGGCTCAGTCTTCTCTGCCTGCTTGTATGGGATTCCCTCTGTCATGGAATTCCTTTGCTAGTGTATCATGATGTAAGCCCTGGAGTGTGGGCTCAGTCTTCTCTGCTGCCTGCTTGTATGGGATTTCCTCTGTGTCATGGAATTCCTTTGCTTGTGTCTCATGATGTAAGCCCTGGAGTGTGGGCTCAGTCTTCTCTGTTGCCTGCTTGTTCTCAGTGTGTGAGTCCTGCTGCATTTCCAGTGTCCTGAGCTGGGCTTTGAACCCACTGGAGACGCAGCTGAGAACAAGCCAGACCCACGACTCGGGGATCAAATAACAAGATGAGAATCCTCATATGCAAAAGTCGGTTTTATTGTTTTGTATTGATTTTTTTTCTGTGAATTTATTAAGACTTAGAATCTCTTTGCATTGTGTTGCAATTTGGACATTTTCATGTTTCATATTACAAAGCACAGCTAAGTCTACTAGAAATAGGCTACAGATATGACCAAAGATTTTGCCTCACTCTATAGAATAAACTAATTTTGTTCTTAAAGTCGAATGAAAGCTGCGCTTACACAGCGCTTTGTAGTTTTCCATATACTGAATGAAAAAGTGACAGAAATTGAAATATTTTGAAATCAATGATGAAGTACTTGTTTCTATTATGGTATCCAGTAGACTTTTGTGACATCATTGTGTAGCTTATTTGATTACATAATGTTAAATAAAATACCTGAATTCTGTTCATAGAGGTTTTTTTTTTTTTTTTTTTTAATTATACCAAAGATTCTCAGTGATTCTAAACCTTTTGCCAGCTGTACATATACATCAGCACTGCCATTAAAATACAATGTTTAAATCTTTTATATATTGTGTATCAATTGCATTCTATAAGACAGTGAAGTGTAGATGATGCTATTAAAAGAGAACACTTTTACACATTTCACTATTCAGAAGCCACTAATAAACTTTGCATTGATTTCACACTGAACTGTTGTGAAGTGCTTTTCTTTATTGCTTTACTGCTCAGCTCCACTATTTGTGCTGCCTGTCTAGGAGAAGAGAAGTCTATTAATCCAAACAGCATGCAGATTGATTTAGATTGATCAGAGCAATGGATCCTCAAACAGGTTTGCACTGTGGGGATGTCATGCATGCGGAAATGGCAAAACAACAAACAAAATCCAGCATTATTTTTTAAAACATAAAGGTCACAGGAAATGACTGGCAAATATTTATTTAAAAAACAACCTTAAAGTATAAATCTTTATTTATTTTTTTCATATATATATACAGCTCTGGAAAAATTAAGAGACCACTGCAAAATTATCAGTTTCTCTGGTTTTACTATTTATAGGTATGTGTTTGGGTAAAATGAACATTTTGTTTTATTCTATAAACTATTGACAACATTTCTCCCAAATTCCAAATAAAAATATTGTCATTTAGGAGCATTTATTTGCAGAAAATTACAACTGGTCAAAATAACAGAAAAGATGCAGTGTTGTCAGACCTTGAATAATGCAAAGAAAATAAATTCATATTCATTTTAAACAACACAATACTAATGTTTTAACTTAGGAAGAGTTCAGAAATCAATATTTGGTGGAATAACCCTGATTTTCAAGCACAGCTTCATGCGCCTTGGCATGCTTCCACCAGTCTTCACATTGATGTTGGGTGACTTTATGCCACCCTGGTGCAAAACATTCAAGCAGCTCGGCTTTGTTTGATGGCTTGTGACTATCCATCTTCCTCTTGATCACATTCCAGAGGTTTTCAATAGGGTTCAGGTCTGAGATTGGGCTGGCCATGACAGGGTCTTGATCTGGTGGTCCTCCATCCACACCTTTGATTGAAGGAAGTTTTCTTCCAGGACAACCTTGTACTTGGCTTGATTCATGCCAAAGCTGCCCGATTCCAGCCTTTGCTGAAGCACCCCCCAGATCATCACCGATCCTCCACCACATTTCACAGTGGGTGCGAGACACTGTGGCTTGTAGTCTCCAGGTCTCCGCTCCAACCATTAGACGACCAGGTGTTGGGCAAAGCTGAAAATTGACTCATCTGGGGTGCTTCAGCAAGGCTGGAATCGGGCAGATTTGTCTTTGTGAAGGACGCATGAAGCCAAGCACAAGGTTGTCCTGGAGGAAAACTTGCTTCCTTCTGCTCTGACAATGTTCCCCAACCTGAGGATTGGTTTTTCCAGCAGGACATTTCTCCATGCCACACAGCCAGGTCAATCAAGGTGTGGATGGAGGACCACCAGATTAAGACCCCGTCATGGCCAGCCCAATCTCCAGACCTGAACCCCATTGAAAACCTCTGAATGTGATCAAGAGGAAGATGGATAGTCACAAGCCATCAAACAAAGCCAGCTGTTTGAATTTTTGCGCCAGGAGTGGCATAAAGTCACCCAACATCAATGTGAAAGACTGGTGGAGAGCATGCCAAGACGCATGAAAGCTGTGCTTGAAAATCAGGGTTATTCCACCAAATATTGATTTCTGAACTCTTCCCAAGTTAAAACATTAGTATTGTGTTGTTTTAAAATGAATATGAACTTATTTTCTTTGCATTATTCAAGGTCTGACAACACTGCATCTTTTTTTTGTTATTTTGACCAGTTGTCATTTTCTGCAAATAAATGCTCTAAATGACAATATTTTTATTTGGAATTTGGGAGAAATGTTGTCAGTAGTTTATAGAATAAAACAAAAATGTTCATTTTACCCAAACACATACCTATAAATAGTAAAACCAGAGAAACTGATAATTTTGCAGTGGTCTCTTAATTTTTTCCAAAGCTATATATATATATATAATTTCCCTTGTCATGCACGGTCTGCACTGTGATGGTTAATATAAAACAGAGCTGCCCTTGTGTTGCTGTTTTAATTGGTGTTGAGGTATATCCCACTACAGTGTGCTTCATGTGGACAGCCTTTGGAAACACATTTAGAAGCACACTGCTGGAGTTTGATTACTATAATATGCATTTTAATGGAATGAGGGTGAAATGATGCAAACAGTAACATGTAACAATAATAATCCTTGTTTGTTAACTTTAGTTTGTAGTTGTATTGGAAACCCAAGGGCTGAAGCTGAAATGCATAGAAGGGGTTCAGACTGATACAAATGAACAAGGAAATGTCACTTACACTAACAAGGACCACATTAGAAATGGAAACATAATTACACCACAGAAATCTAACAGCGGTATTATTAATGTGAAATAATAAACTGGATTGCTGGACTGCACTGGATTAAAAAATAATAGGATCCTTTTGCCATCTACTGGTCACCTTTATTAACTGTGATCCAAATATAAAACCATCACAGACTAGCAGCTCTGCACACACTAGAATCAACCATCACAGACTAGCAGCTCTGCACACACTAGAATCAACCATCACAGACTAGCAGCTCTGCACACACTAGAATCAACCATCACAGACTAGCAGCTTGGCCTTTCTAACTTCCTTTTTGACTTGTGTTTGCAGTTCCAAATAGGAGGAGGGCAGAGGAAAAGTGTAAAGGTACTGAAAGCAGGCAATACATTTCTCCCCCCTTCCTTTCTATATTGTGTGGTGCCTGCCTTGGTCGGAGTGGATCTGTGTGTATTTAGAAAATACATCAGTCATGATTAAAACATTCTCTCTTCCATCACTGGAAGGCTCCAAGACAGTAAAGTCTATAGCTAGAATGTCACCAGATCTATAAAAAAAAAGCACGTACTTTTGGCTGCAACGGCTTTTGAAAGAGTCCACCGTCACAGTTTTACACCACTGCTCTACTGTTGGGGTCATACTCCGCCAATCGCAGATCGGGCGATGCACCAAACTCCTGGTGCGTTCTGCCCTGGTGGCCATGGTCATCATGGAGGCTTGTGAGTACTTCTTGATGGAGTGCTGCAGGCAAAAGAAGCTGATGAAGCCTTTCCTCCATCAGGTGTATAAATGCGATGATAGAATACGCCATCTTCTACCAAGATCCTATCCCACTGACGGAATAACCCAGTACCTCCCCTGACAATTTTTCTCTCTCATCATGATCTGGGTGCTTCCTTTGCTTCCAGAAATTCAAGAAGGGTCCTATAACTGGATCGGAGGTCTGCAACAAAACAAGACTGCCTCGGACGCACTGGGAGTGCCACGATGGCCTCCTGCGCGCTACCCCTGCCCAGCATCCCTGGTCTGATCCTTGAATGTGCTGCTGCAGTTCCATAGGGACACCCATCATAGGAACAACATCCTCCACAAAAGCAGGTGCATGTTCAACATATTGTCTTGAGAAAGCATTGGCGTCCTAACAAATCAGATTCTGCATGGTCCTAGTGTCCCACCGGGCTACTATTGGGTAATTGTGGACTCTAGTTTTTATTTAACATCACTGAGTCCCTTGTCCCTGTGGATTGCAACCACAATGTAGAAACATATAGAGAATGGATGGAATGGTCAATAAACATCACTGCTGTTTCTCTTAAAGCGTGTTTATTTATTTATAATACTGGACCCTGTCTTAATACTGTATTATATTCTGAATATGAATATATTGAATTATTAATTGTAGGTAATACTTAGAATACCAGATACATATTTAGCATTAAAAGCAATACATGTGATTTCTTTAAGAGTCGTTCATTATTTTGTGTATCAGCTCCACACAAAGCCGAGCGTGATGCGGTATACTGTAATGATGCTCCAGTCAGTCTGCCCGACTGCACCTGAACCATCTTAAAAACACGAAGCTCCAATAAGCTCATTTGTAAAGTTAGTAAAGAATGGTTTATATAATCTAAGGAAGCTGAATGTGAACTCCTAGCTGGAGCAACGAGAGGGAGAGAGGGGCGGGCAGAGAAGGAGGCGGAGACGCTGCTAGGCAACCGGCTCCTGAACATTCCACTCCGCTGAGCAGAGACCGTTAGGATTTAAAAATGCGAAGTTCGAGCTATGCGCCAGGCGCTTCGTTTAATTAACACACCGTTGTTGATATTTTAATTTTGAAGATAACCATATTTTAAATACTCAAATAGCACTGTATTAAAAAGCACTTTACTTTAGTTCCAGACCGTTTTCCAACAAATAAAAGAAGGTACGTATTTATAATAAGTATATTTGTTATGATATTAAGAGTAAACGAATGTGGTACAGTTTGGTGTATCATGTATTTATTTATAAAATGTTGTAGTGTTTCTTTTTTTAAATATTAATATTTTATTGTTTTCACAAAATAACATCCATACATTATCAGTTGATCTGCTAGTGTAATCAAATCTCAATATTACTCGTCAGTAATTGATACATAGACACGCTGTGGTAACTTCAAGAAGTTAAAATTTAAGGCTGGATTACAGTTTAACCAAATAAATAAATAAATACATTAATAACGATATGAAACAAAAATACGTTTTGGTAGCTCATAGGTATTTAAATTACAAAATGCGACCCGTTTTAGAAATGGATTTATATACTAAGTGCCGTATTAATCTAAAATGATATTTCAAAGTGTTGGAGGTGCAGACTCGCATAGGTGATTTGTAAAATCCAGTAGTGTTGTAGCGGTCCGTGTGTTTGTGTTTCGTGTTGTGTATTCGCTCTTGTCTCCCCTGTCTGGGTGCTGTTATTACCGCTGTATTGTGTTCCTCCCTCGTCTGTATTCCCTGTAGCTGCGGGTTCGCTCTGTCTCTGTGGCTGTGCGAGCTGTCCCACGCAGGGTGCGCCCTGCTCCCTGTCATTGGCTGTTAGTTGTGTGTGCCCATTGGTCCTGGTGTGCGGCTGGGGACCAATGGAATAGCTGTTCGCTCCAGCACCTGATTAGCATAAAGCGACGGAGCTGAGTTATAAAAGGGGGCGTTGCACGCTGGTTGTTGTTTTAGGGTAAGCAGCGAAGCGTGTTAAGCGGTGGTCTGCACCGTGCTGAGAGATAGCATCTTAAATAATGCTTTGAAAATGAAAGCAGCGTGTTGTCTCCTTCTCTTCTGTCTACAGCGTGAAACGCTACATTGTGTTAAGAAACTAACGACACATTGTTTAGCACTCGGGGGAAACAGAAATGATTCATTTGGAAAGAATTTGCTGTGAGATTATTTGGATAAATACTCAGAATTATAGATGTGTGGACTTTTGATTAAAATATACCCACATGTATTTTTGTTTCATGTCGTAATTTATTTTATTTATGTATTTATTTGAACTTTAACTGGCGCTTTCATTTGATCCTCTTGCTGGTGCCACGGCTTGTCTCTGTATCTATTCACTGATATTTGAGATTGTGTTTAGTACACACTAGCAGCTGAGCTGATAATCTTATTGATGTTATTTTGTGAAAACAATAAAGCGTTAATACTGTATTACAAAAATGACTCGCCGTGTTGTAACTTGTGCGGTGATGTCATAGGTTGTCATGGCAGCGCCGCTCATCACGGGAGGGGTTATCCGGGACAAACGCTTCCTTCGCTGGGTCGGAGAAACGCTGGAGTTCCGCTGGCTTCTCAATAAGGATCCCGAGGTATCCAACCTGAATATCTAAATCAATACAGTGACAACAAAGGAATGTGACATCTAACCCTAATGACTCCATTAATTAAGCAGTAATACAGGACAGGTTGTGTGTGTTATCATGAGGTAGTATCACCACGCCTTGGGCAGAGGCACTAGATGAAGTGGAGTTCTTCAACCGTCCAGGAAGTGAGGATATTACCTCATGATAACACACACACCCTGGAGTGTATTAATGCTATTATTAAATGGGTCTGTGAGTGTGTTGTTTTTGGTAAATGAAGACTTTAAACTTTATTTTAATAATTTTTTTGTGGTGTTGTAGTTAATCTCAGGGATTGCTGTCATGCTGACTCGAGTGGTGTTGTAGTTAATCTCAGGGATTGCTGTCATGCTGACTCGAGTGGTGTTGTAGTTAATCTCAGGGATTGCTGTCATGTTGACTCTAGTGGTGTTGTAGTTAATCTCAGGGATTGCTGTCATGCTGACTCGAGTGGTGTTGTAGTTAATCTCAGGGATTGCTGTCATGCTGATTGACTCGAGTGGTGTTGTAGTTAATCTCAGGGATTGCTGTCATGCTGACTCGAGTGGTGTTGTAGTTAATCTCAGGGATTGCTGTCATGTTGACTCTAGTGGTGTTGTAGTTAATCTCAGGGATTGCTGTCATGCTGACTCGAGTGGTGTTGTAGTTAATCTCAGGGACTGCTGTCATGCTGATTGACTCGAGTGGTGTTGTAGTTAATCTCAGGGATTGCTGTCATGCTGACTGACTCGAGTGGTGTTGTAGTTAATCTCAGGGATTTGTCATGCTGACTCGAGGTGGTGTTGTAGTTAATCTCAGGGATTGCTGTCATGCTGACTCGAGTGGTGTTGTAGTTAATCTCAGGGATTGCTGTCATGCTGACTCGAGTGGTGTTGTAGTTAATCTCAGGGATTGCTGTCATGCTGACTCGAGTGGTGTTGTAGTTAATCTCAGGGATTGCTGTCATGTTGACTCTAGTGGTGTTGTAGTTAATCTCAGGGATTGCTGTCATGCTGACTTGAGTGGTGTTGTAGTTAATCTCAGGGATTGCTGTCATGTTGACTCTAGTGGTGTTGTAGTTAATCTCAGGGATTGCTGTCATGCTGACTTGAGTGGTGTTGTAGTTAATCTCAGGGATTGCTGTCATGCTGACTCGAGTGGTGTTGTAGTTAATCTCAGGGATTGCTGTCATGCTGACTGACTCAAGTGGTGTTGTAGTTAATCTCAGGGATTGCTGTCATGTTGACCGAGTGGTGTTGTAGTTAATCTCGGGGATTGCTGTCATGTTTTGACTGACTCGAGTGGTGTTGTAGTTAATCTCAGGTTGCTGTCATGCTGACTCGAGTGGTGTTGTAGTTAATCTCAGGGATTGCTGTCATGATGACTGACTCGAGTGGTGTTGTAGTTAATCTCAGGGATTGCTGTCATGCTGACTATTTCAGTGGTGTTGTAGTTAATCTCAGGGATTGCTGTCATGCTGACTCGAGTGGTGTTGTAGTTAATCTCAGGGATTGCTGTCATGACTGACCCGAGTGGTGTTGTAGTTAATCTCAGGGATTGCTGTCATGCTGTCAGGGAGTGGTGTTGTAGTTAATCTCAGGATTGCTGTCATGCTGACCCGAGTGGTGTTGTTAATCCTCAGGGATTGTGTCATGCTGACTGACCCGAGTGGTGTTGTAGTTAATCTCAGGGATTGCTGTCATGCTGACTGAAAGTGGTGTTGTAGTTAATCTCAGGGATTGCTGTCATGCTGACTGACTCTAGTGGTGTTGTAGTTAATCTCAGGGATTGCTGTCATGCTGACTCGAGTGGTGTTGTAGTTAATCTCAGGGATTGCTGTCATGCTGACTGACTCGAGTGGTGTTGTAGTTAATCTCAGGGATTGCTGTCATGCTGACTCGAGTGGTGTTGTAGTTAATCTCAGGGATTGCTGTCATGCTGACTGACTCGAGTGGTGTTGTAGTTAATCTCAGGGATTGCTGTCATGTTGACTCGAGGTGGTGCTGTAGTTAATCTCAGGGATTGCTGTCATGACTGACCCGAGTGGTGTTGTAGTTAATCTCAGGGATTGCTGTGTGCTGACTCGAGTGGTGTTGTAGTTAATCTCAGGGATTGCTGTCATGATGACTCGAGTGGTGTTGTAGTTAATCTCAGGGATTGCTGTCATGCAGACTGACTCGAGTGGTGTTGTAGTTAATCTCAGGGATTGCTGTCATGCTGACGAGTGGTGTTGAAGTTAATCCAGGGATTGCTGTCATGCTGACTGTAGTGGTGTTGTAGTTAATCTCAGGGATTGCTGTCATGCTGACTCGAGTGGTGTTGTAGTTAATCTCAGGGATTGCTGTCATGCTGACCGAAAGTGGTGCTGTAGTTAATCTCAGGGATTGCTGTCATGCTGACTGACCTCGAGTGGTGCTGTAGTTAACTTCTCAGGGATTGCTGTCATGCTGACGAGTGGTGTTGTAGTTAATCTCAGGATTGCTGTCATGCTGACTGACTCGAGTGGTGTTGTAGTTAATCTCAGGGATTGCTGTCATGCTGACCGAGTGGTGTTGTAGTTAATCTCAGGGATTGCTGTCATGCTGACTCAGTGGTGTTGTAGTTATCTCATTTGCTGGGGATTGCTGTCATGCTGACTCAGGATGACTGTCATGCTGAGTGGTGTTGTAGTTAATCTCAGGGATTGCTGTCATGCTGACTGACTCGAGTGGTGTTGTAGTTAATTAGGATTGCTGTCATGTTGACCGAGTGGTGTTCAGTTAATCAGGATTGCTGTCATGCTGACTTTCCGGCGGTGTTGTAGTTAATCTCAGGGATTGCTGTCATGCTGACTCGAAAGTGGTGTAGTTAATCTCAGGGATTGCTGTCATGATGACTCGAGTGGTGTTGTAGTTAATCTCAGGGATTGCTGTCCGCTGACTCAGTGGTGTTGTAGTTAATCTCAGGGATTGCTGTCATGCTGACTCGAAAGTGGTGTCAGTTAATCTCAGGGATTGTCATGCTGACTGACTCGAGGGATGTAGTTAATCTCAGGGATTGCTGTCATGCTGACTCGAGTGGTGTTATTAGTTAATCTCGGGATTTGCTGTCATGCTGATTTGAGTGGTGTTGTAGTTTATCTCAGGGATTGCTGTCATGCTGACTGACTCGAGTGGTGTTGTAGTTAATCTCAGGGATTGCTGTCATGCTGACTCGAGGTGGTGTTGTAGTTAATCTCAGGATTGCTGTCATGATGACTCGAGTGGTGTTGTGTTCAGAGATTGCTGTCATGCTGGAGTGGTGCTGTCCTGTGGGATTGCTGATGCTGACTGACTCGGTGGTGTTGTAGTTAATCTCAGGGATTGCTGTCATGCTATTTCAGTGGTGTTGTAGTTAATCTCAGGATTGCTGTCATGCTGACCCCGAGTGGTTTTGTAGTTAATCTCAGGGATTGCTGTGTTGACCTCGAGTGGTATTGTAGTTAATCTCAGGGATTGCTGACTGTCATAGTTAATCTCAGGGGATTGCTGTCATGTTGACTCGAGTGGTGTTGTAGTTAATCTCAGGGATTGCTGTCATGCTGACTTTCGAGTGGTGTTGTAGTTAATTTCAGGGGATTGCTGTCATGCTGACTGACCTCGAGTGGTGTTGTAGTTAATCCTCGGGATTGCTGTCATGCTGACCGAGTGGTGTTGTAGTTAATCTCAGGGATTGTCATGTCATGTTGTAGTTAATCTCAGGGATTGCTGTCATGCTGACTCGGGTGGTGTTGTAGTTAATCTCAGGATTGCTGTCATGCTGACTTTCGAGTGGTGTTGTAGTTAATCTCAGGGATTGCTGTCATGCTGGACCGGTGGTGTTGTAGTTAATCTCAGGGATTGCTGTCATGCTGACTATTTCGAGTGGTGTTGTAGTTAATCTCAGGATTGCTGTCATGCTGACCCGAGTGGTGTTGTAGTTAATCTCAGGATTGCTGTCATGTTGACTCTAGTGGTGTTGTAGTTAATCTCAGGGATTGCTGTCATGTTGACCTAGTGGTGTTGTAGTTAATCTCAGGGATTGCTGTCATGCTGACTTGAGTGGTGTTGTAGTTAATCTCAGGGATTGTCATGCTGACTGACCCGAGTGGTGTTGTAGTTAATCTCAGGGACTGTTAATGTCATGCTGACTCGAGTGGTGTTGTAGTTAATCTCAGGGATTGCTGTCATGCTGATTTCGAGTGGTGTTGTAGTTAATCTCAGGGATTGCTGTCATGCTGACTCGAGTGGTGTTGTAGTTAATCTCAGGGATTGCTGTCATGCTGACCTCGAGTGGTGTTGTAGTTAATCTCAGGGACTGCTGTCATGCTGACCTCGAGTGGTGTTGTAGTTAATCTCAGGGATTGCTGTCATGCTGACTCGAGTGGTGTTGTAGTTAATCTCAGGGATTGCTGTCATGCTGACCTCGAGTGGTGTTGTAGTTAATCTCAGGGATTGCTGTCAGCCTGACTCGAGTGGTGTTGTAGTTAATCTCAGGGATTGCTGTCATGTTGACTCTAGTGGTGTTGTAGTTAATCTCAGGGATTGCTGTCATGCTGACCGAGTGGTGTTGTAGTTAATCTCAGGATTGCTGTCATGCTGACTAAAGTGGGTGTTGTAGTTAATCTCAGGGATTGCTGTCATGCTGACTGTCATGCTCAGTGGTGGTTGTGGTTAATCTCAGGGATTGCTGTGTGACTGACTCGGGAGTGGTGTTGTAGTTAATCTCAGGGATTGCTGTCATGCTGACTCGAGTGGTGTTGTAGTTAATCTCAGGGATTGCTGTCATGCTGACTGACTCGAGTGGTGTTGTAGTTAATCTCAGGGATTGCTGTCATGCTGACTTTCGAGTGGTTTGTAGTTAATCTCAGGGGATTGCTGTCATGCTGATTTCGGTGGTGTTGTAGTTAATCTCAGGATTGCTGTCATGTGCTGACTCGAGTGGTGTTGTAGTTAATCTCAGGGATTGCTGTCATGCTGACTCGAGTGGTGTTGTAGTTAATCTCAGGAATTGCTGTCATGCTGACTCGAGTGGTGTTGTAGTTAATCTCAGGGATTGCTGTCATGCTGACTCGAGTGGTGTTGTAGTTAATCTCAGGGATTGCTGTCATGCTGACTGAGTGGTGTTGTAGTTAATCTCAGGATTGCTGTCATGCTGACTTTCGAGTGGTGTTGTAGTTAATCTCAGGGATTGCTGTCATGCTGACTCGAGTGGTGTTGTAGTTAATCTCAGGGATTGCTGTCTATTGACCTCGAGGTGGTGTTGTAGTTAATCTCAGGGATTGCTGTCATGCTGACGGTGGTGTTGTGACCTTGCTGTCAAAGTGGTGTTGTGTAGTTAATCTCAGGGATTGCTGTCATGCTGACTCTAGTGGTGTTGTAGTTAATCTCAGGGATTGCTGTCATGCTGACTGACCGAGTGGTGTTGTAGTTAATCTCAGGGATTGCTGTCATGCTGACTCGAGTGGTGTTGTAGTTAATCTAATCTCGGGATTGCTGTCATGTTGACTGACTAGTGGTGTTGTAGTTAATCTCAGGGATTGCTGTCATGCTGACTCGAGTGGTGTTGGTGATTTTGTCATAATCTCAGGGATTAATCTCAGTCATTGCTGATTGACTCGAGTGGTGTTGTAGTTAATCTCAGGGATTGCTGTCATGCCGATTTCGAGTGGTGTTGTAGTTAATCTCAGGAATTGCTGTCATGCTGACTCGAGGTGGTGTTGTAGTTAATCTCAGGATTGCTGTCATGCTGGCTCGAGTGGTGTTGTGGTTAATCTCAGGTTGCTATATCATGTTGACTTGAGGGTGTTGTAGTTAATCTCAGGATTGCTGTCATGCTGACTGACCCGAGTGGTGTTGTAGTTAATCTCAGGGATTGCCGTCATGCTGACCGAGTGGTGTTGTAGTTAATCTCAGGGATTGCTGTCATGATGACTCGAGTGGTGTTGTAGTTAATCTCAGGGATTGCTGTCATGCTGACTGGACCGAGTGGTGTTGTAGTTAATCTCAGGGATTGCTGTCATGCTGACTCGAGTGGTGTTGTAGTTAATCCCAGGATTGCTGTCATGATGACCGAGTGGTGTTGTAGTTAATCTCAGGGATTGCTGTCATGCTGACTGACTCGAGTGGTGTTGTAGTTAATCTCAGGGATTGCTGTCATGTTGACTCTAGTGGTGTTGTAGTTAATCTCAGGGATTGCTGTCATGCTGACTGACTCGAGTGGTGTTGTAGTTAATCTCAGGGATTGCTCGTCATGCTGACATGAAAGTGGTGTTGTAGTTAATCTCAGGGATTGCTGTCATGTTGACTCTAGTGGTGTTGTAGTTAATCCCAGGGATTGCTGTCATGCTGACTCGAGTGGTGTTGTAGTTAATCTCAGGGATTGCTGTCATGCTGATTGACTCGAGTGGTGTTGTAGTTAATCTCAGGGATTGCTGTCATGCTGACCTCGAGTGGTGTTGTAGTTAATCTCAGGGATTGCTGTCATGCTGACTGACTCGAGTGGTGTTGTAGTTAATCTCAGGGATTGCTGTCATGTTGACTTGAGTGGTGTTGTAGTTAATCTCAGGGATTGCTGTCATGCTGACTGACTCGAGTGGTGTTGTAGTTAATCTCAGGGATTGCTGTCATGCTGACTCGAGTGGTGTTGTAGTTAATCTCAGGATTGCTGATTATGCTGACCGAGTGGTGTTGTAGTTAATCTCAGGGATTGCTGTCATGCTGACCGAGTGGTGTTGTAGTTAATCTCAGGGATTGCTGTCATGCTGACTCGAGTGGTGTTGTAGTTAATCAGGGGATTGCTGTCATGCTGACTCGAGTGGTGTTGTAGTTAATCTCAGGGATTGCTGTCATGTTGACTCTAGTGGTGTTGTAGTTAATCTCAGGGATTGCTGTCATGCTGACTTGAGTGGTGTTGTAGTTAATCTCAGGGATTGCTGTCATGCTGACTGACTCGAGTGGTGTTGTAGTTAATCTCAGGGATTGCTGTCATGCTGACTTGAGTGGTGTTGTAGTTAATCTCAGGGATTGCTGTCATGCTGACTCGAGTGGTGTTGTAGTTAATCTCAGGGATTGCTGTCATGCTGACTGACTCGAGTGGTGTTGTAGTTAATCTCAGGGATTGCTGTCATGTTGACTCTAGTGGTGTTGTAGTTAATCTCAGGGATTGCTGTCATGCTGACTGACTCGAGTGGTGTTGTAGTTAATCTCAGGGATTGCTGTCATGCTGACTCGAGTGGTGTTGTAGTTAATCTCAGGGATTGCTGTCATGCTGACTCGAGTGGTGTTGTAGTTAATCTCAGGGATTGCTGTCATGCTGACTGACTCGAGTAGTTTTGTTTACCCAGGCGTACAGGTGCAGTTGGCGTATTGATTTTATTTACTGTGATGAGGCCGCTTCACAGAAAGAAGTTCTGCACTGTTGTGTTATCACCAGATATCTAATGGCTGGGGAGAATCTAGTATTTTCACCAATTGTTTCTACCCATTTCATAATAACAAATAACATGATGTCTAAACCTAATATCTAAATGAATAACAGCAAATCAATATGACATCTAAACCTAATATCTAATAAATAGGGTGACCAGGTTTTCAAAGCTGAAAACCGGGACACATTGTTAAATAATTGACAAGACTAATTAAACCATTTAAATACAGGCTGTTTTAATGGCTATTTAAACAACATATCAATCCTGTCACTGGCAGCTCTTTTATTTATTTCATTTTCTTAAGCAGATAGCTCATTTCAGTTCACTCCTGGGTGTATCATTTGTGGCTATTTAGTTTAGGTAGCCATATTGTGTTATATGCGTATTACTACTTTTACATTGAGTTTAATAATAATAATAATAATAATAATAATAATAATAATAATAATTCAATACATTTACGGTTTGGCATTTCTTTCTTTTTGTTTCTATTTTTACTCCCTGCGTCAGGACGGCTCAGTTTCTTGACGTTGTTGATGTATTTAACCTGGTGGATTCGGATGCTTGCATCCTCTCACTGCTCTGCCTAGTGAAAGGGCTAAATCCCACCAGAACTGAGCAGCTACGAAATTACTGTGTTAGACACAATTAGATTCATATTGAATATAAATTCAATGGAAACGCACGGCGCACTGAGGAATAAGCATGTATGTCTGTGTTAATCACTTTATAAAAATATTGTTCTTGATTATCCTTGTGTCTTTTTATTGCCTTCCCATACAGACAACAGCCTGCCACAGAAAACAAGCAGACATGCATCACCTGAGCTCCTTCAATCCAATGGTGAGCACCATGTCTATCACTAATTGTTAACAATCTTCAAACTCACAACTCCTGTATGTAGAAGCATTTTCATTAGCAAAGAATACTTAAAAGATGCAAGTTCACTTTACCAGCAGTGTGCACCCCGCTACCCAAAATGATATATCACACTCAAAAAAACAAGAAATGTATAAATACAGATTTCATTCTTATGCCATTCCCCGATCCCTGACAAGCAGACACACACAGATTGAATAAACATTCAGTTATGAGGTAGTTTTATCTGTCCATTTACAAAAAGAAAGTGAATCAGTTTTTTAGTTTGCAGTTTCGTTTTCAAAGCTAGTGGGTGGAGAACCTTTCTGGCTGAGTGAAGTTTAAACAGCGTGTCTTACTACAGTCAGAGAGAGAATTAGGTAGGTGAGGGAAGGGCCCCCTTAAGGAAAATTCCATATCTGTCATATAAACGAATGTACATTTTCAACCCTTTTATGTTCTAAATAAACTCATATGCAGCCTCCATATCTGAGTATAAGCAGGAGTCTCTAGTGATCTCATAAATGCACAAAAAAACAAAAATCACATTTCTGAGAAAGGGGGCTTCTTACCCCCACATGCCACTCCAATATATGTGCACTCAGAAACACATGTCACCCAAACATTTGAACTATACACTTCCATGTCCAGAAAAAATTTTCTTCAGCTTAACTTTCAGACAAAATTATCCACACTATATTTCCAGTGTGGGATATCTTATTTTAATATTTAATCTCAAAGAAATCAAGCTGCAACTTGTCAATTTACTCAAACATTTACACATGTGTTAAGTTTCAATTAGCATGGAAATGCCCATATATACACACACACACACACACACATGCATATTGTAAATGTAGCTTACCTGCTGAGGTTTACTTTTCACACTTTTAACACACAGAGCCAGACACAGAAAGGTACTTTAGCACTTTTATTATTTACAATAACAAAGAAAACAAAATAAAAACCTAACTCCTTTTCGGAGCACTAACTAAAACTTCCTCCTGCAACTAACTATGGCTGGACGGCTGCCGCCACCAGCCAAACCAAGCCCCTTTTAACACACAGTTCAGTTCACACAGTACCTTCTTCAGGGCTCTTCAGCAGCTGGCTTGTGTTTCTTCTGCCAGTCTGCTCACGGTTGTTACTCCATCAGCCCTGACTGCAGGGCTTCTCCTGCTCCTATGCAGGGCTTCATTGGTCTCAGGTGCTTCCCATTTCCTCTGCAGTCCTGTTGCCTTTCTGGGTAATGTAGTCCTGCTGGTCCTCCAGGACTACATGTTTTCCTCTTCCTCCCCTACTCTGCCACAATATATGTGTAAGTAACACAGCAGGGAGGGGTTAAAATCCTCCTGCAAAAAAAAACATGCAAATGCACATTGGTTGATGTAATTGTTTTGTTTTATTATTTAATTATCCCCTGCACCTGGTGATCATTGTAAATTAGAGCCAGGTGCAGGGTATTTAAAGAGAGCAGCCAGTCTGTTCTAGGCTGCTGAGTAGAAGGAGGCAGGAAGAGGTACTCTGCTTCCCAGCAGTCGTAAGGTAAAAGTGTGTTGTATTAAACCTGTGTGGTGTTGTTTATTGTGTAGTGGGGAAACAGCCTAGCTGTCCCACTGGTAGTCAGGGTGTTCCTGTGGTGTAGTTAGTGCTCGTACAGAGCTAGGTGTTTGTTTTGTATTTTGTTTATTTTGGTTTTTGTGACTATTAAAAAAATAGCGCAACAGCGCTGTTAAAAATCAAGTTTTGTGTGTGGCTGGGTCATTTAAAGTGCTGGAAAAGAACCCGAAGGACTAAAACCCTTCACAGTGTGTATATATGTACTGCACTGTGTTCTTTATTGCTATTCATTTAATAGCAGTGCTGTATGTGTCCAGGTTTATACTGCAGTAGGGGGTTCACTCAATTGCAGGAAGGTTCACATTGTGTGTTTTTCACATCATTTCATGGAGTTATTTTATTGTATGTGGAAAACACTGTAGACTCAATAAAAGGAGTAATGAAGTGGTGCCCCTCGATGTGCTATCCTCCAGAATCACCGCTGTGCAGGGCTTTGAGGTTGTGTTACTGGTAATATGTAGGCCTGGTGATTTCTTTTGTTGTTTTTATTTATCTTTGAAAGTCACCTTCTGGTACCATTTCACTGTGACAGACACGTTTACTGTAAAAGATAAGACCCCATTATTAACACCATTATTAGGAGGCTGTGTGGTCCAGTGGTTAAAGAAAAGAGCTTGTAACTAGAAGGTCCCCGGTTCAAATCCCACCTCAACCACTGACTCATTGTGTGACCCTGAGCAAGTCACTTAACCTCCTTGTGTCTTTTCGGGTGAGACGTAGTTGTAAGTGACTCTGCAGCTGATGCATAGTTCACCCAATTGAAAGTCTTCTGTAAGCCGCCTTGGATAAAGGCGTCTGCTAAATAAACAAATAATAACACATACCATTAATAATAATGAAACATATCTGTTAACACGATAGCAACCTAAACTAAAGATTTAACAGTATATCAAATAAAGACTAACAATTGCAAGACAATAGCATTTATCTTTACCATGAAGCCTCCCACTTCACACTTCAGAATTGGGCACACAGACGCACACTCTTTATTCCTAACTTCAATACATAATAAACTTGACGTGTACTTTCGGCTGCTGAAATGCATGTGAGCCTGCATCCTGTTGACAGTGCTATGGCAGGTGAGTCAGTCCCAGTGTGGCTCTACACCCTGTTGACAGTGCTATGGCAGGTGAATCAGTCCCAGTGTGGCTCTACACCCTATTGACAGTGTTATGGCAGGTGAATCAGTCCCAGTGTGGCTCTACACCCTATTGACAGTGCTATGGCAGGTGAGTCAGTCCCAGTGAGGCTCTACACCCTGTTGACAGTGCTATGGCAGGTGAATCAGTCCCAGGGTGGCTCTACACCTTGTTGACAGTGCTATGGCAGGTGAGTCAGTCCCCGTGTGGCTCTACACCCTGTTGACAGTGCTATGGCAGGTGAATCAGTCCCAGTGTGGCTCTACACCCTATTGACAGTGCTATGGCAGGTGAGTCGGTCCCAGTGTGGCTCTACACCCTATTGACAGTGCTATGGCAGGTGAGTCAGTCCCAGTGTGGCTCTACACCCTGTTGACAGTGCTATGGCAGGGGTTCCTATTCTTTCCCATCCTCTGTCCATACACACACACACACACACACACACACACACACACACACAGTGTCAGTGCTATAACACAGTGTCTGTGTATTACTAGCTTCAGTACCCCAGGATTTTTAATCAGGTTTAAAGTATGTGGCACCTACAAGGAGGGGGAGAGTGGGAGAGGGGTGTCCCCGTCCCACTTGGACATTTTTGAAAAAGGGATTAAAATGGTATTTAATCCCAACACTGAGTGTTACGGGACTCCAGTATACAGAAAGAAAACACAAGCAGTTTATTTTATGCAGTTACATTGACTTTAAATGCTTCAGCAATCTAGTAGAGAGAACAAAATACAGTTCCATTAGTCTCTGTGAGGGCAGAGGCACACAGAAGCACTCAGAGACACAGAGAGGCACAGAGACACACAAGACACACAGAGGCACACGAGACACTCACACACACACAGAGAAACACATAGGCACACAGAGACACAAGAGGCACACAGAGGCACAGCAAGGCACAGAGACACACAGAAACACATAGGCACACAGACACACAGAGACACACAGAGACACTGGAACAGATGGTCTTCTATCGCTGCTCCTCTTCTATGGCTGCTCACTAACCTATTCCTCACTCACTTCTTACACACCCTCTCACTACGTGACCTTGTGATCTAAACTGCTTCTTCAGCTTACTTTACAACTTATTTACATCTTATTTTACAGCCTATTTTACGATCCTCCATCCTATCTCCTCAGGACACTGTTGATAGTTTCTGTGATTAACATCTATTTCCCTGAGATACGGTGCAATTGTTTCATATCCTCCTCTAGCTCTCATTCATTTCTTTTCAGGGAGTTGGTTACTAGGCATTGCTATCTCAAGCTTATTTTCAGAACAGAAATTACATGTGCAGTAATATTAACCCATAGTTTTTAACACCTTCAGTTCACTTTCCTGCACCTCTCTGTTACACTTTGGCATGCGCATTCTTTAGAACATTATTATTATTATTATTATTATTATTATTATTTATTTCTTAGCAGACGCCCTTATCCAGGGCGACTTACAATCGCAAGCAAATACAAATACATTCAAGTGTTACAATACAAGTAATACAATAAGAGCAAGAAATACAATAATTTTTTTTTCAAGTGTGACAAACCACAATTCAATAATACAGCAGATAATAGTGAAAGTTACATCAGGATATGATTAAATAGTGATAGTTACATCAGGATATGATTAAATAGTGATAGTTACATCAGGATATGATTAAGTACAAAATACTACAGGTTAAACACTTGGCAGATTACAATATTCTATAAGTACAGGATTAAATGTAGTAAAATAGGGGGCAGATACGAGCAAAATAAAGCATATTTAAATGAAGGGTGATAGTGTCCCAGGATACAACAGAGGAGTTCTACAGGTGCTGTTTGAAGAGGTGAGTCTTAAGGAGGCGCTGAATGTGGTCAGAGACTTGGCAGTCCTGACATCTGTAGGAAGGTCGTTCCACCACTGCGGAGCAAGGGTGGAGAAGGAGCGGCTCGGGAGGCAGGGGGAGCGAGGGAGGAGGTAGAGCCAGTCTTCTAGTGCAAGAGGAGGGGAGAGGTCGAGTGGGGTGTAGGGAGAGATGAGGGTCTGAGGTAGCTGGGTGCAGTCTGGTCAAGGCATCTGTAGGCTAGTACAAGAGTCTTGAACTGGATGCGAGCGTGATCGGGAGCCAGTGGAGCGAGCGGAGTAGTGGAGTAGCGGGCGCGAGGCAGAGAGAACACCAGGCGGGCAGCAGAGTTCTGATGAGCTGGAGCGGACGGGTGGCGGACGAGGGAGGCCAGCCAGGAGGAGTTGCAGTAGTCTAGGCGGAGAGTACCAGGGCCTGGACCAGGAGCTGGGTAGCATAGTTGGTGAGGAAGGGTCGGATTCTTCGGATGTTGCTCAGGAAGAATCGGCAAGTGCGTGCCAGAGTGGAGATGTGCTGGGAATAAGAGAGGCAGGGGTCCAGGGTGACTCCAAGGTTCTTAGCTGAGGAAAAGGGAGAGTGGTAGATTCCAGAGGAACAGAGATAGAGAGATCAGAGGAGGGGAGGAGGAGGGAAAGAAAAGGAGGCAGATTTAGAGAGGTTGAGTTTGAGGTGATGCGAGTGCATCCAGGAGGAAATAGCAGACAGACAGGTAGAGATACGAGAGGAGATGGTGGAGTCAGAGGTGGGGAAGGAGAGGAAAATCTGAGCATCATCAGCATAGAAATGGTATGAGAAACCAGGATGCGATGAGGGGGCCCAGGAGCGGGGTGTAGAGAGAGAACAGGAGAGGACCCAAGACTGACCCTTGGGGACTCCAGTTAAGAGAGGGTGAGGTGGAGGTTGCTCCACGCCAGGTTACCTGGTAAGTGCGTTGGAGAGGTAGGAGGAGAACCAGGCCAGAGCAGTGCCAGAGATCCCCAGGTCAGCAAGAGATGATAGTAGAATAGAGTGATCAACAGTGTCAAAGGCAGCAGAGAGGTCGAGGAGAATTAGGACAGAGGGAGAGAGGCAGCTCAACAACATTGTAAGAGTTTAAAAACAATGTGAGAGTTTAAAAATCCGGATCTGCCTTTCCCTCTCCTTCTCTCTTCTAACCCTAACCCTAACCTCTCCTTCTCTTCAAACCCCAACCTCCTTCTCTTCTCCCCTCCCTTCAGTGTTGTCCTCCCTCAACCCCATCTCCTTCCACGCCTTCCACCTCTGTCTCCTTCCCTCTCTCTCCCTCCACTGTCCTTCTCTTTTCCACTCTCCTGTAATCTCAATGGGAATGCATATGCCAGGTTATCACTATTTAGTATTAGTGTGTGTGTTGCACTTTTACACATATCTACAGAACTGTATCATGTTGAAAATGGACTGTTAGCCCAAACAAAGCAAAAGATCACAGAAAAGTTGTATCAATTTATTTTAAATTTTTCAGATTAGACTTTAAATCAGTCATGAGCTCCAGTTCTGTGAAAAGGATCATGTGTTGGTTTGTTTTATGAGGCGTGTCTGAAGCAGGTACACATTCTTTCACTGACAGTGTGTGGGCATGTTCCTCAAGGGCTGTTTCTCAGGGAACGGTGCAATAAAACCAGGAATTGTACTTTGACCTGTACTTTAGCTTTAGACAGGCTACTTCAGGCTAGAAAGCTGATGAAACAGATGGGAAGTTCTTTACAGAGTGTGTAAATCTTTAGAATACACTTCTCATAACTCAGCTGTACTGATGTGGTTTAAAAAGCTGTTTCTATTTATTCTTAAAGAGCTGAACTGAAGCACAAGGACAGAGTGCAGGTGAAAGTGAAAGCAGGTAAGCAGACTCTAAATCTGTGTGTGTTTAAAGTTACAATAGCTAATAGAACAGTTTTCTTCAACAGTAAGTAGCGTGGTTCTGAAAAAAAAAAAATGCTCACCTGTCTCGCGTGCAGCTACAGCTGTTTAAATACGTACCTGTAATTATTCTTTTCATTAACATCCTGACAGCTTTTTTACACTTATAACTTTAAAGTCTGTTTCAAAGCTCTTTTCAAAAATGGCCTCTAGTGCACTGATAGTGGAAGGATTATTGCCCACATTGTCAAACAGGGAACACAGCGATAACAATCCATGATGTGGTACGGAACAGAAAAGCCAGAGCACTTACAGACTTGGTTTGTTAATGAGCAATGTAATGAGGAAGACACAGTCTGTGATTGAGATGAGAAGTGATACTGGTCAATGGTATGTGGTTTACAGTGAGAAAGAGCAATGCAATGAAGACACAGTCTGTGATTGAGATGAGAAGTGATACTGGTCAATGGTATGTGGTTTACAGTGAGAAAGAGCAATGCAAATGAAGACACAGTCTGTGATTGAGATGAGAAGTGATACTGGTCAATGGGATGTGGTTTACAGTGAGAAAGAGCAATGCAATGAAGACACAGTCTGTGATTGAGATGAGAAGTGATACTGGTCAATGCTATGTGGTTTACAGTGAGAAAGAGCAATGCAATGAAGACACAGTCTGTGACTGAGATGAGAAGTGATACTGGTCAATGCTATGTGGTTTACAGTGAGAGAGCAATGCAATGAAGACACAGTCTGTGACTGAGATGAGAAGTGATACTGGTCAATGCTATGTGGTTTACAGTGAGAGAGCAATGCAATGAAGACACAGTCTGTGATTGAGATGAGAAGTGATACTGGTCAATGGTATGTGGTTTACAGTGAGAAAGAGCAATGTAATGAAGACACAGTCTGTGACTGAGATGAGAAGTGATACTGGTCAATGCTATGTGGTTTACAGTGAGAAAGAGCAATGTAATGAAGACACAGTCTGTGATTGAGATGAGAAGTGATACTGGTCAATGCTATGTGGTTTACAATGAGAAAGAGCAATGTAATGAAGACACAGTCTGTGATTGAGATGAGAAGTGATACTGGTCAATGATATGTGGTTTACAGTGAGAGAGTAATGCAATGAAGACACAGTCTGTGATTGAGATGAGAAGTGATACTGGTCAATGCTATGTGGTTTACAGTGAGAGAGCAATGCAATGAAGACACAGTCTGTGATTGAGATGAGAAGTGATACTGGTCAATGGTATGTGGTTTACAGTGAGAAAGGTAAATCAGTAGCTATGTAGTCCGAGGATCTGGAATCAATTCATTAAATGATGTGACTCCACATGGTGTGAAACACTGCAATGGAAAAAGGTGTGTGTGTTTTTTATCTGTTTTTTACCTGGAGCTCAAACCCCGTAAATTATCATTGAGGAGAGGAGCCTGTTTGTGAACGCTATCGAAAGTTAAACCTCATAGATTATCATTGAGGAGAGGAGTCTGTTTCAGAACGCTATCGAGTCAAACCCCATAGATTATCATTGAGGAGAGGAGTCTGTTTGTGAACGCTTATCGAGTCAAACCCCATAGATTATCATTGAGGAGGAGCCTGTTTGTGAACGCTTATCGAGTCAAACCCCATAGATTATCATTGAGGAGAGGAGCCTGTTTGTGAACGAGTCAAACCCCATAGATTATCATTGAGGAGAGGAGACTGTTTCAGAACGCTTATCGAGTCAAACCCCATAGATTATCATTGAGGAGAGGAGTCTGTTTGTGAACGCTATCGAGTCAAACCCCATAGATTATCATTGAGGAGAGGAGACTGTTTGTGAACGCTATCGAGTCAAACCCCATAGATTATCATTGAGGAGAGGAGTCTGTTTAGAACGCTATCGAGTCAAACCTCATAGATTATCATTGAGGAGAGGAGACTGTTTAGAACGCTATCGAGTCAAACCCCATAGATTATCATTGAGGAGAGGAGTCTGTTTGTGAACGCTATCGAGTCAAACCCCCATAGATTATCATTGAGGAGAGGAGCCTGTTTAGAACGAGTCAAACCCCATAGATTATCATTGAGGAGAGGAGCCTGTTTGTGAACGCTATCGAGTCAAACCCCATAGATTATCATTGAGGAGAGGAGTCTGTTTGTGAACGCTATCAAGTCAAACCCCATAGATTATCATTGAGGAGAGGAGTCTGTTTGTGAACACTATCGAGTCAAACCCCATAGATTATCATTGAGGAGAGGAGCCTGTTTGTGAACGCTTATCGAGTCAAACCCCATAGATTATCATTGAGGAGAGGAGTCTGTTTGTGAACGCTTATCGAGTCAAACCCCATAGATTATCATTGAGGAGAGGAGCCTGTTTGTGAACGCTATCGAGTCAAACCCCATAGAATACACTATGTAACACAATTTTTGTTCCTGGGTAGTAAGTGTTATTTCCTAATTGCTTATGCCTCAAAAGTATAGAAAATGGCTATTATTCCCCACAAACTTTGCTTTTGTGACCAGGACAGTGATATTTTGAAATTTACCTATTTCATTGAGAAAACAGGCGAATTTGTGTCTTTTCGTTCATAAAGTCAGAAAAACAACATATGAATCCAAATTAACATGTATTTATACTAAAGTAATACAAAATGACTACAAAAGATTTATAAGTGAGTAGTTTTTCGAGATTTATTTATTATACTGTAATACTATACTTTCACTAATCAGCCCCCAAATGTAGTCTCCCATCATGTTCTCATTATACTGTCCTTGGTAGCGGCATTCAAAGTCCAGTATATCCTGGTGGAAGCGCCGCCTTGCTCCTCCGAGTACGCCTCCCATGTTCTCCTTGAATTTATCAAGATGAGCATCAAGGATATGGACTTTGAGGGACATCCCACAGCCCATTGTGCCGTAGTTCTTCACCAGAGTCTCAACCAGCTCCACATAGTTTTCGGCCTTGTGATTGCCCAGGAAGCCCTGAACCACTGCGCGACAAAGCTGTTCCAAGCCGCTTTCCCTTACTAGTGAGCTTCTTGGGAATTCATTGCACCCAGGATCTTCTTTATCTGTGGTCCGACAAAGACACCGGCTTTGACCTTGCCTCAGACAGCTTAGGAAGAAGTCTTGAAGGTACTTGAAGGCCGCCGACCTTATCTAGAGCTCTGACAAATTGTTTCATAAGGCCCAATTTGATGTGCAGTGGTGGCATCAGCACCTTCCGGGGTCCACCAGTGGCTCCCACTTGACGTTGTTCCTCCCCAGAGAGACTCGGGTCCGCTGTGGCCAGTCCCGCCTGTGGTAGTAAGTGTTTTGGTGTCCCTGCTGTCCCAAAGGCAAAGATAGCAGGGAAACTTGGTAAACCACCTTGAGACCCATCAGGAATGCCACCATTTTGAAGTCTCCTATGACCTCCCAGCCGCATTTCATCATACTTCAAGGCGCCCAGCAAGGTCTTGATGCTGTTGTAATTTCTTTGAGGTGCACCGAGTGAGCCAGGGAAGAGACGGGTACTTGTTACCATTATGGAGCAGCACGGCTTTGAGGCTCCTGGATGAGCTGTCAATGAAGAGGCGCCACTCATTCTGGTTACAGGCGATTCCAGTTGCCTCGAACAGACTGGTCACATTGTGGCAGAAGCAGAGCCCATCTTGACGGGTGAAGAAGCTGGAAAAGGTTGGTGACGCCTCTGATCTGGCGACTTGCACACTTTCATCCAACAAGTTCCACTGCTTGAGCCTAGACGCCAAAAGCTCGGGCATTGGACTTGGTGAGACCAAGATCTCTAATCAAGTCGTTGAGGTCTTTTTGGTTGGGGTAGTATGGGTTTTCTCCTCAGCTCCACCTCTGAAATTGTCATCTGGATCTACAACGCCTTCCTCGCCTCTGACTTGCTGCTCTTCTAAAGACGGCTGCCTCTCTCCGGAGGAGTGGGTACGGGAGCTCATGGCAGTGTGGCACCGGGCGATGGATGAAGGAAGGTCTGATACGTGATAGCAGGCATTCTTGCCAGTCCGACGCTTGGAAGGGTCCACCATGCAGAAGTAGCAGTTGCTTGAGTGGTCAGTGGGTTCCCGCCAAATTCTTGTGATAGCGAACTTCATGGCTCTTTTCCCTCTGTACCATCCTACAAAATACATTTATTTCACCCATGACTAATGTGTAAGAGATTCTCGCAACATTTTTCATATATGATATATTTTTTCAATAACATTGAAAATTGTAAAACATTTTAAAATTAAAACTTTTACAATTTTAAAAATTAACAAATTTTATAACATAAAATTCGAGCAACAATTGTCCATCTTACCTTCCAGAGTTTTTTTGCAGTGCTTGCAGGTGAAATGAGGTGCCCAGGGTTCTGTCTTTGATCCCGACAGGCATGCCAAATATGCCTTGTAGGCCTCACACAGCTTAGCAGATGCTTCCACGGAGTACTTTTTCGCCTTGTCTTGATAAATTGGCCGGATGCTTGCAGCCCTTGATGCCATCTCAGAAAAATGCAGATATTTATCCACTTAGGCAGCTGGAACTAAACTGAACTGGTGGGCTTAAGGCCCTGTATTTATACTACTATTTATATTACTGGAAAGTTCTAGAAAGTTCTAGAAGTTACCCAAGTTTACTCAGCACTGAATCTATCTGGAATGTTCTGGAAAATAGGTAAATTTCAAAATATCACTGTCCTGGTCACAAAAGCAAAATTTGTGGGGAATAATAGTCATTTTCTATACTTTTGAGGCATAAGCAATTAGGAAATAACACTTACTACCCAGGAACAAAAAAAAAAAAAAAAAAAATTTGTTACACGGTGTAATTATTCATTGTATTGAAGAAGACTGGCCCCCTCCCCTGCAGCCATTTTAAATGCAGTTCTCTGTTTATAAGCACGGCGTCATGGCAACAGACATCATGCTGCTCATGTTCAGCTCTGGGTACGTTAAGTAAGTGAGCCTCTCAGAGTGAGGACGCTCAGAAAGCACACCGAGCAGATTTAAATGACTTCACACTCTGGGTATGTTAAGTAAGTGAGCCTCTCAGAGTGAGGACGCCTGAAAGCACACTGAGCAGATTTAAATGACTTCATACCTGGGTATGTTAATAAGTGAGCTCTCAGAGTGAGGACGCCTGAAAGCACACTGAGCAGATTTAAATGACTTCACACTCTGGGTATGTTAAGTAAGTGAGCCTCAGAGTGAGGACGCCAGAAAGCACACCAAGCAGATTTAAATGACTTCATACTCTGGGTATGTTAAGTAAGTGAGCCTCTCAGAGTGAGGACGCTCTGAAAGCACACTGAGCAGATTTAAATGACTTCACACTCTGGGTATGTTAAGTAAGTGAGCCTCAGAGTGAGGACGCCTGAAAGCACACCGAGCAGATTTAAATGACTTCACACCTGGGTATGTTAAGTAAGTGAGCCTCAGAGTGAGGACGCCAGAAAGCACACCGAAAGCAGATTTAAATGACTTCACACTCTGCATGTTAAGTAAGTGAGCCTCTCAGAGTGAGGACGCCAGAAAGCACACCGAGCAGATTTTAAATGACTTCACACTCTGCATGTTAAGCAAGTGAGCCTCAGAGTGAGGACGCCTGAAAGCACAACCGAGCAGATTTAAATGACTTCACACCTGGGTATGTTAAGTAAGTGAGCCGCCAGAGTGAGGACGCCAGAAAGCACACCGAGCAGATTTAAATGACTTCACACTCTGGGTATGTTAAGTAAGTGAGCCTCTCAGAGTGAGGACGCTCTGAAAGCACACCGAGCAGATTTAAATGACTTCACACTCTGGGTATGTTAAGTAAGTGAGCCGCTCAGAGTGAGGACGCTCAGAAAGCACACCGAGCAGATTTAAATGACTTCACACTCTGGGTATGTTAAGTAAGTGAGCCTCTCAGAGTGAGGACGCTCTGAAAGCACACCGAGCAGATTTTAAATGACTTCACACCTGGGTATGCATAAGTGAGCCTCAGAGTGAGGACGCTCTGAAAGCACACCGAGCAGATTTAAATGACTTCACACTCTGGGTATGTTAAGTAAGTGAGCCTGTGACAGTCTGGCTCGCAGTGGTGAAGTGGATGACGTCACGGACCAGGAAGTAACTGAAACCAAACAGTGAATGGGCGGGTGAAGCTGGGTGCAGTAGCACTCAGCGTATTTATTAACAAACAAAAGATTTAACAAAACACAAAACACAAAACAAAAGGGCACGAGGGCCAAACGAATAAACAAACAAGTAAGTGTCGTGCTGGATACCCAGCACGTTTTAGCAATTGTTTTTTTCCTTCACACTCTGGGTATGTTAAGTAAGTGAGCCTCTCAGAGTGAGGACGCTCCGAAAGCAGATTTAAATGACTTCACATTTAAAAATGGTGAATAATAATGATTTGCTTGTTTGTGTTTCTGAGGTGATGGTAGATGAAATGGCCCGTGTGAAGTTACTGTCCCCTGCTGGACCTCGCTGAGTCCGCGCCTGTTTGACTGAACCTCATATCTGGCTGTGTTTAATACCGACAATACCGATAATGAAAATGATGAATAATATTAATACTACAAGCCTAATAATAATAATACATTAATAACTATAAAACAGCTCTACATTAAAAAAAAATGAAATTAAATGCTACAAATTCGAAAACAACAATTTTTACCATCTTATTTAGCCAATTAATACATAACTTCGAAACCAGTTCATCGTTCTTGACAGACGTATTTGTCAATCCTGCCTGTGATCTCCACTTGTTTCCTGCAGGTGTCCAGTCCGTCCGCTCACTCTGATCCCTGATGATAAATGCTCAGGAGCGGCTCTGAGCGGCTCAGCGGGAGCGGAACAGAGCGAGTCGTGAAGCTGATTCTTTTACTGAGCCGCTCACTTACTTAACAAACCCAGTGTAAGTTTCAGCCTCTTCATAAGTTGACTGATTTTTGCTTCCAGTTATTTTCAAGTGTTTTGGTTCAAATCAGACTGGAGTAGACATGGATTATTATTTTTTTAACAATTCTTCAGTATGTTGAGCTTTATCAAATGTAATCAAGATTCAAACATGATCTTGTTTAAATAATCCTAGGGAAATGGCACAACTGGGCCTGCACAGGATTTGATACACGTTGAAAAAACAAGACCCCACTTCCATAGTCAGTATTTCATGTTTGCTCAGCACTTGTAGACCAGATTCCCGTCTCTTAGACATTTTTACATGTATGTCAAACTTTTATCAATGGCTACTACTGCAAGGTCCAGGCCCTGGTACTCTCCCGCCTAGACTACTGCAACTCCCTCCTGGCTGGCCTCCCTGCGTCCGCCACCTGTCTGCTCCAGCTCATCCAGAACTCCGCTGCCCGCCTGGTGTTCTTTCTGCCTCGCTTCTCCCATGCAACTCCACTACTCCGCTCACTCCACTGGCGCCCGATCACCGCTCGCATCCAGTTCAAGACTCTTGTACTAGCCTACAGATGCCTTGACCAGACTGCACCCAGCTACCTCCAGACCATCACCTCTCCGCTCCGCCTGCACTAGAAGACTGGCTCTACCTCCGCTACGCTCCCCTGCCTCCAGAGCCCGCTCCTTCTCCACCCTCGCTCCGCAGTGGTGGAATGACCTTACTACAGATGTCAGGACCGCCCAGTCCATGACCACATTCCGGCGCCTCCTTAAGACTCACCTCTTCAGACAGCACCTGTAGATCTCATATCACATATCACCCTTCCTTAAATGAGCTTTATTTGCTCTTATCTGCCCCCTATTTTACTGCATTTAATCCTGTACTTCAGACTACTGTAATCTGCCAAGTGTTTAATCTGTAGTATTTTGTATTTAATCATATCCTGATGTAACTATCACTGACACTGTTATCTGCTGTATTATTGAATTGTATTTTGTCACACTTGTACTTGCTTGAACCAAAGTTATTGTATTTATCTTGCTCTTAATTGTATTATTACTTGTACTGTGATTCTTGAAATGTATTTGCTTACGATTGTAAGTCGCCCTGGATAAGGACGTCTGCTAAGAAATAAATAATAATAAAATAATAATAATATTAAAATGTACATGCCATTGATTTTAACCACATCATGTGTAATATGAGGTCTGCTGCTGTATTATTATTATTATTATTATTATTATTATTATTATTATTGTTTCTGCTACATAAATCTAACTACCTCGACAGATTGATATAATCTAATGTGTCAACTATAAGGAAAACCTCAAGTTCTTTACAAAATTACAAGAATTACAGATGACATAATCACGTGATGTAGAAAAGTCATTGGATATTAAAAAAGGTTTTTATTTTATTTTATTTTTACTTTTGCTGGGATACTTGTCAGGTCGGTGATACCATAAGTATAGAGTTTAGAATCATAAACCGTGCATTTAAAATGCCAGTATAACACATGTATTATTTCACTGGCAAAATACACACCTTTAGCACTGCCTGTTTTTTATTGATATGCATTTCAAAATATTTGTGTTAACCGTTGTGTAAATACTGAATACCATTCTGAATATGAATACAGCTGATTTATAAATTGTACATAATATCTTAGAATACTATATACATATTTCATAATTTTGTGTGTCAGCCTCCACACAAAGCCGAGCGCAGTGCGGTATACTGTAATGATGCTGCAGTCAGTCTGCCGGACTGCACCTGAACCATCTTAAAACACGAGCCTCCAATAAGCTCATTTGTAAAAGTTAGTAAAGAATGGCGCTATATAATCTAAGGAAGCTGAAATGAACCCTAGCTGGAGCAACGAGAGAGGGAGAGAGGGGCGGGGCAGAGAAGGAGGCGAGACGCTGCTAGGCAACCGCTCCTGAACATTCCACTCCGCTGAGCAGAGACCGTTAGGATTTAAAATGCCAAAGTTCCGAGCGCGTCAGGCTTCGCTTAATTAACACACCGTTGTTGATATTTTAATTTTGAAGATAACCATATTTTAAATACTCAAATAGCACTGTATTAAAAAATATTTCAGTTCCAGACCGTTTCCAACAAATAAAACAAGGTACGTATTTCTAATAAGATTATATGTTATGATATTAAGACTAAGCCTACGAATGTAATTCAAGTTGCTGCTGCAGTTTGCTGTATACGTTTTTCTGTGGAACATGTTGTTGTATTTCTTTTTTTTAATATTAATATTTGATTGTTTTCACAAAATAACATCCATACATTATCAGTTCATGTGCTAGTGTAATCAAATAATAAATATTATTCAGTAATTCATACATAATTAAAATGAAAGACTAAATGAATGTGGTACAGTTTGGTGTATAATTTATTTTAAAAATGTTGTAGTGTTTCTTTTTTAAAAATATTTCATTGTTTTCACAAAATAACAAACATACATTATCAGTTCATCTGCTAGTGTAATCAAATAATAAATATTAGTCAGTAATTCATACATAATTAAAATGAAAGACTAAATGAATGTGGTACAGTTTGGTGTATAATTTATTTATAAAATGTTGCAGTGTTTTTTGTTTTTTTAATATATATTGTTTTCACAAAATAACATCCATACATTATCAGTTCATCTGCTAGTGTAATGAAATCACAGATATTAGTCCGTAAAGCCCCTTTCACGCTGGCATGCTCTACCCGGGTCAGGACCCGGTGCCACGCGGGTCGGCTATGTGATTTCACACTGTGTTTGATAAAGCAGGGTTGCCCTGGGTGACAGACGCATGTGCACAATGCGCATACCATTACGGACGCATCCATGCAAGCTTCTCTGGATTGAACCGTCAGCTCAAATGATGATTAGAGCAAATGTTTGTACATCCCTGCTGCAATCTGGCTCATGCTGTGTCTCCATCAACAGGTCAAACCCAGGTCAAAGCGTGTCAACTCACATCCTGAGGTGGGTCGCTGGGACCCGGGTTAATCTGGGTATGGCCCAGGTACGTGGTTTCACACGATGCAGGATTGTGACCCGGGTAGCCAGGACCCGGGTAGGAGTGCCAGTGTGAAAGGGGCTTAATTCATACATAGACACACTGTGGTAACTTTAAGAAGTTAAAATGAAAGGCTTGATTAAAGTTTAACCAAACAAATAAATAACTACATTAATAACACTATGAAAGAAAAGTACGTTTTGGTAGCTCATACTTATTTAAATTACAAAATATTATGCGTTTTGTGACAGAGACAAAGTGATTCTTGGTGATACATCTCCCTCCTGGACTGGATGACCAGACAATTCATTCCCAGGGTTAGGCGGAAGTTGGTCATCTAGAAAGGGGGCGGAGCTACAGTACACTAAATCATCGACCCGGAAGGGAAATGATGTGGCAGCCGCAGATTGGAGGAGCTGTTGCACTTGTTAACCAAGGGGTCATGATAGATGGTATAAAAGGGGATGGAGTGATGTGATCTGTTCCTTTGTAATGGTTA
Source organism: Huso huso (assembly GCA_036884735.1). Taxonomy (NCBI): domain Eukaryota; kingdom Metazoa; phylum Chordata; class Actinopteri; order Acipenseriformes; family Acipenseridae; genus Huso; species Huso huso. The sequence goes on along the minus strand of CM072681.1, from coordinate 22,991,321 downwards.
AAGCTAACTGGAAGGAGAACTGTATTGTGAACCGTGAGTGTTTTGTTTGTCGTGTCTAAATTGTACTTGTTTGTTATTTAGACGGCTAACACGATCCGGAGCTGTCGCCAAAGGCCAGCACTAGGAGAGCGTGTACAAGACCAGAGATTTTCTTTCAAGCAAAAAGAAGGTAAATCACATGAATACTGTATTTCTGTATCTTCTGGCGGATTGATTTGGAGCAGTGACTAAACAGTTTGAAAGATAACATCCAAAGCTCTTTTTGTATTGTTTTGTATTGTTTGTTAAAAGAAACCGTGTTCCCATTGGAAAAGAGACACGTGGAACAAATAAACATACAGGTACCGTCCTGCTTAAACCCCTCCTTTTATCCACCAAAGATGTGTTAGGAACCCAGAAATGTGTTCAGTTGTACTTAATGCTCCACATTTTCCATTTTTATCTTAACACATTTTTCACAGGTTTTCAAGTTTATTTTACATATATTAAAATAGGGATAAAATCAGTAAAGATTTGTTTTCAATTGAAACAGCAGGAAAAAAATCTCAGTATATACACTGCATCAGCTGAGGATCCAGTAACGTGGTGCGTAGGTCAGACAAGTCCAGTGCATAGTAGGAGGGGATCAAGAGATCTACAAGTGCAGTCTAAGCAGGGGGGTGTTGTCTCCCAAGCACTGAAAATCATGTGCCACAATCTTCACCTCTGTACTGTGTACCGTTTTCTCAGCTAAGACACTGCATAGTGGCACAAGCACTGACTCTGAGTCATCAAAGCCATTTGAATTACAGGCAATGTATCTGTCAGTCTATCTGTTACCTGTTTAGTGAGAGGATTGAGAGGCGTGTGACTGAGCCTGCTGTCAGTGCCTCCTTGCCCTGGTAGCTTTGGAGTTGAAACAGAGAAAGTTAACATTCAGGTCTTTCAGGATTACTTGCCATTAGTTCACCTGTATGGATTGTGCTTTCAGTTTCTACAGTCACAGCAGAGAGACACCCAGCATTGAAAACAAGACCCTGACACTCAGAAGCTGTGTGGGATTCACACCTTTTAAAAGGTAAGTTACAATGTTGTTTTATTAAGGAAATGTGTAGAAAGGACCTTAAAATGTAACAACTTCTCAGAGCTGATTGATTTGAAACCTGTTCCCTGTAGAGGAACAACAGGGCATATTGTGAAGCCAGAGCAAAAGCAAAGGCCCATTTTCAGATAGTTTTATAATGTTCATACGATTTTAATCCTAACAGGAAACTAGATTTTGTGAATAAAAACAAAGCACAACAATGATCGTGTTGAAACCACAGAATCTAAACCCTGTATCGAGAAAGGCTGCATTCTGTCATTTTAATGTTATTTTATGTTCCTGTAACATGACCCATATGTTGATTTCTGGCACTTCTGGTGAGGAGGAGTCAGAAAACAGTGTGTGAGACGTGATGGTGATAATCGTAGTGAAACAGTAGGGTTCATGTATAAGTTAATACGTTGTGTGTTGGGTGTCTCTTATTGTATAAGAGATGTCATTTCATGCAGTTAGTGAGACAGGACCACAAAGCACAGCTAAGGAAGAATCTCCACAAAAACACAATCACATAAAAGAAGGGGGTTCACTTTTGAATTGTGTGAATGTTTTGTACACAGGATGGCATCTGTATAAGGGAGAGCCTGTCACAGGGATGTGTTGTATAAGGGATAGCCTGTCACAGGGATGTGTTGTATAAGGGATAGCCTGTCACAGGGTTGTGTTGTTCAAGGGATAGCCTGTCACAGGGTTGTGTTGTTCAAGGGATAGCCTGTCACAGGGATGTGTTGTATAAGGGATAGCCTGTCACAGGGATGTGTTGTATAAGGGATAGCCTGTCACAGGGATGTGTTGTATAAGGGATAGCCTGTCACAGGGATGTGTTGTACAAGGGATAGCCTGTCACTGGGATGTGTTGTATAAGGGATAGCCTGTCACAGGGATGTGTTGTACAATGGTAGCCTGTCACAGGGATGTGTTGATTTCGTGATTACAATTGAAGTAGAGAAACATACAATACAGTTGTATACCGTATGTGTTATGCTTCCATCATCTTAAAACCAAAAAGCTGCATTCAGTCACTGGTCAAAGTGAAGGGTGCTGTTAGATTTAATTACAGATCACACCCTGACCCTTGAATTACTCTAAAATAAAATACACACAAAAAAGAATGAAAACCCTTTAGAATTAGAAGAGATGTATATTTTTTATCAGCTGAGGTTTTATTTAATAAGAATTTTACTGTCATCCCTGATTTTACTGTGATCTGTGTGTAATGGCTGTTAAAGTCAGGTCTGGGGTTATACAAATGATCCAATGAGCTTTTTCAACATTATACACATTTATTTAACTTCTTCCTTGTTGCTGCTTATATTGTTTGTTTGTGTGTAAAGAACATGAACCGGTTTGAGCTTCATTGCTGAAGCATTCAGGCATGTCTGCCCAACCCACTGCCTGAGCTGGGCAGGACGCCAGCAACATGCTACAGCTTCATTCTAACATTACAAGAATATATTAAAAAAAACAACTGTACTGAGATCTCTGGGTTTATTTATTTATTAAAAATGTTCAGTCTTAATACCTGCAGGTTCCCAACCACACTAAGTGAAAGACAGGAATTTCAGACAGAATTAAATACCCATCAGAATATAATCCCTGCTTCCCAATCACAGAGAGACAAAGGTGTTTGAGAGGAAACAAATCAGAGTGGAAGCTGGGACTACTTCTAGTCACATGTTCCCTGTGGGTAGAAGCCTTTATCATTTATATATATATTTATAGAGAGAGAGATATGATAATAAGTCAGTGGCTGTGTATTGTACATGTCACTTCTCTTTATCTTCCATGTGGTTCTATACAGCTGAGTGGACATTGTTCCTGATCTTGTTTTCTTGTTGTGTGTCTGATCAGTTGCTGGTGTGGGATGATCAGTAGAGAAGATGGAAAAGAAAAATGCAGACCAGGAAACTGGTAAGAACACAATGATATGTATCATCTCTGTCACAGACAACAATGAATGCTCTTCTAGTGCAGTGCTTCTCAACTCGGTCCTTGGGACACACTGTCCTGCTGGATTTTGTTCCAACCGAGCTTTCAATTACTTAACTGAAACCTTAATTGAACTAATAATTTGCGTAATTTTACTTTTTAAATTGATTAGTTAACAAAATGTTGGAGAATTCAAATTCCTTATATAAATATATATATATATATATATATATATATATATATTTAACTTATAATCTCCAACTCTTTAAAATAAGTAAAAAGCTCTAATTAGTTCCATTAAGGTTTTCAATTAAGTAACTGAGAGCTCGGTTGGAACAAAAACCAGCAGGACAGTGTGTCCCCAGGACCGGAGTTGAGAACCACTGATCTAGTGTAAAAATAAACATCATTGTGGATATAGAACTAGAACAGGCTCTCCAAGAGAAAGACCTCAGTGTTGTAATAGACTCATCACTGTCAGCAACCACACAGTGTGTGGAAGCAATCAAAAAGACAAACACAATGTTGGGGTATTTAAAATCTCAAAAGGAGTTGACATAGTTTAGTTTAACCCAGGGGTGGGCAATTCCAGTCCTGGAGGGTCAGTGTCCCTCCTGGCTTTTATTCCAATTGTGCTCTAAATTACTTAATTAGACTAATAAGTTGGAACAAAAGTCAGGAGGGACACCGGCCCTCCAGGACCGGAGTTGCCCACACCTGGTCTAACCAATTCTTTAAGCGCAGCGCAGAAACCAGGACCAGAGGACGCAATTGGAAATTAAGTGGAGGGAGACTCAGGACATTTTCTTATGTTCCTAAAGTGCTAATATCCTAACAAATATTTAAACAAATGTCCATACCTCTCATTGGCAAAACAACTTCCCTTTTCTTGTACGTTGTTTGGTTTGTTTTTGTGATAGCAGCTCATTACTTCTGCCTTCACACTGTAGATTCACTCTCCCTGTGCAGCAGGTATCAGGACATCACCACCATATAGCCACTGGCTCTCACTTCACTACAGTAAAACCTCCACACTGTAGATTCACTCTCCCTGTGCAGCAGGTATCAGGACATCACCACCATATTAACCACTGGCTCTCACTTCACTACAGTAAAACCTCCACACTGTAGATTCACTCTCCCTGTGCAGCAGGTATCAGGACATCACCAGCCATCACCACCATATTAACCACTGGCTCTTTTTCACAGTTCAATATTCATTCACAGATACACCATGCAGTTCGGTCTCTGAGTTAAAGCTGATAGGAATGTTGATACAGTAATTCCACCCCCTAAACTATTCTGACAGGGCATGTGTGCTGAAACTATCTAGACAGATGCATCGGCTTGGAGTGATTGTTCCACAGCGACTGATCTGGGGTCAGTTTACCTGAAACACACGACAGTAACACTGATATTTACAATTCTGAACTCCACAAACCTGCAATCTGAAACACAACAGTAACACTGATATTTACAATTCTGAACTCCACAAACCTGCAATCTGAAACACACGACAGTAACACTGATATTTACAATTCTGAATTCCACAAACCTGCAATCTGAAACGCACGACAGTAACACTGATATTTACAATTCTGAACTCCACAAACCTGCAATCTGAAACGCACGACAGTAACACTGATATTTACAATTCTGAACTCCACAAACCTGCAATCTGAAACGCACGACAGTAACACTGATATTTACAATTCTGAACTCCAAACCTGCAATCTGAAAGGATTCAAATATAAATCAACTCAGTTTCTATGCATTATCTAAAGAAGTGCAAGTCCAGTCTTATATACATGTATACTTGTTTCTATTGGAATGTATTACTGTGCTTGTGATGCCATGTTCTAGATAGTTAATGATGCAACACTCTGCTATTCCTTTCTATTTAAACCTATATTTGAAAGTGCGTATCAGACAGGGAGATGAACCTGCAGCTTCACGGGAGCGGGCACACCGCTATTTCTAACGCAGCCCCTCAGTGAACAATCAACCCGAGGGACCGCTGCCCTGTCAAATAGCAACATTGAATAGCAAGATTCACTATAATCCCCACTGCGTCCCCAGCCTGTGTCATATACAATGTGTGATTGATAGAGAATCGTGCATATTAATATACTAAGTGGAATATTTAAAATATTTGGTCATGTTTTTTCTTTTTTGTTTGTTGTTGAATTTAAGTAATTCTTAGACTTAAGTTTATGCTATTACGTTTTAAAAGTTATTGATATAATATTACATTTGAAGTGCTTATTTCAACTATAATAAAGTTGTCACTAAGTATTTGTTTTCACTCCTAAAGAGCTGAAGATGAAGACTCAAACAAGCCCTGCCCTTTTTTAACACATTCTATCTTGATTTATCTGCATCTAAAATGAAGAGCAGATCTGGATGCATGTAGAGAACAACATGCTTCATGAATATGTGACAGAAAATAACCACTTGTTTTAAGCACAGCTCAGTATTTCACAAGCACCTGAGAGATGAACATGCCTGATGAATACAGCCCTGTTTCTAATATGAATGTTACCGCTCCTACACTGTCTCTACCTACATCACTGCCTCTGTCTCCACAGTTACTGTTTCTAATATGAATGTTACCTCTCGTACACTGTCTCTACCTACATCACTGCCTCTGTCTCCACAGTTACTGTTTCTAATATGAATGTTACCCTCCCTACACTGTCTCTACCTACATCACTGCCTCTGTCTCCACAGTTACTGTTTCTAATATGAATGTTACCTCTCGTACACTGTCTCTACCTACATCACTGCCTCTGTCTCCACAGTTACTGTTTCTAATATGAATGTTACCTCTCCTACACTGTCTCTACCTACATCACTGCCTCTGTCTCCACAGTTACTGTTTCTAATATGAATGTTACCTCTCCTACACTGTCTCTACCTACATCACTGCCTCTGTCTCCACAGTTACTGTTTCTAATATGAATGTTACCTCTCCTACACTGTCTCTACCTACATCACTGCCTCTGTCTCCACAGTTACTGTTTCTAATATGAATGTTACCTCTCCTACACTGTCTCTACCTACATCACTGCCTCTGTCTCCACAGTTACTGTTTCTAATATGAATGTTACCTCTCGTACACTGTCTCTACCTACATCACTGCCTCTGTCTCCACAGTTACTGTTTCTAATATGAATGTGACCTCTCCTACACTGTCTCTACCTACATCACTGCCTCTGTCTCCACAGTTACTGTTTCTAATATGAATGTGACCTCTCCTACACTGTCTCTACCTACATCACTGCCTCTGTCTCCACAGTTACTGTTTCTGATATGAATGTTACCTCTCCTACACTGTCTTTACCTACATCACTGCCTCTGTCTCCACAGTTACTGTTTCTAATATGAATGTTACCGCTCCTGCACTGTCTCTACCTACATCACTGCCTCTGTCTCCACAGTTACTGTTTCTAATATGAATGTTACCGCTCCTGCACTGTCTCTACCTACATCACTGCCTCTGTCTCCACAGTTACTGTTTCTAATATGAATGTTACTCTCCCTACACTGTCTCTACCTACATCACTGCATCTGTCTCCAGTTACTGTTTCTAATATGAATGTTACCTCTCGTACACTGTCTCTACCTACATCACTGCCTCTGTCTCCACAGTTACTGTTTTAATATGAATGTTACCTCTCCTACACTGTCTCTACCTACATCACTGCCTCTGTCTCCACAGTTACTGTTTCTAATATGAATGTTACCTCTCCTACACTGTCTCTACCTACATCACTGCCTCTGTCTCCACAGTTACTATTTTAATATGAATGTTACCTCCCTACACTGTCTCTACCTACATCACTGCCTCTGTCTCCACAGTTACTGCTTCTAATATGAATGTTACCTCCTACACTGTCTCTACCTACATCACTGCCTCTGTCTCCACAGTTACTGTTTCTAATATGAATGTTACCTCTCGTACACTGTCTCTACCTACATCACTGCCTCTGTCTCCACAGTTACTGTTTCTAATATGAATGTTACTCTCCTACACTGTCTCTACCTACATCACTGCCTCTGTCTCCACAGTTACTGTTTCTAATATGAATGTTACCTCTCCTACACTGTCTCTACCTACATCACTGCCTCTGTCTCCACAGTTACTGTTTCTAATATGAATGTTACCTCTCCTACACTGTCTTTACCTACATCACTGCCTCTGTCTCCACAGTTACTGTTTCTAATATGAATGTACCTCTCCTACACTGTCTCTACCTACATCACTGCCTCTGTCTCCACAGTTACTGTTTCTAATATGAATGTTACCTCTCGTGACACTGTCTCTACCTACATCACTGCCTCTGTCTCCACAGTTACTGTTTCTAATATGAATGTTACCTCTCCTACACTGTCTCTACCTACATCACTGCATCTGTCTCCACAGTTACTGTTTCTAATATGAATGTTACCGCTCCTGCACTGTCTCTACCTACATCACTGCCTCTGTCTCCACAGTTACTGTTTCTAATATGAATGTTACCTCTCCTACACTGTCTCTACCTACATCACTGCATCTGTCTCCAGTTACTGTTTCTAATATGAATGTTACCTCTCCTGCACTGTCTCTACCTACATCACTGCCTCTGTCTCCACAGTTACTGTTTCTAATATGAATGTTACCGCTCCTACACTGTCTCTACCTACATCACTGCCTCTGTCTCCACAGTTACTGTTTCTAATATGAATGTTACCGCTCCTACACTGTCTCTACCTACATCACTGCCTCTGTCTCCACAGTTACTGTTTCTAATATGAATGTTACCTCTCCTGCACTGTCTCTACCTACATCACTGCCTCTGTCTCCACAGTTACTGTTTCTAATATGAATGTTACCTCCCACACTGTCTACCTACATCACTGCCTCTGTCTCCACAGTTACTGTTTCTAATATGAATGTTACCTCTCCTACACTGTCTCTACCTACATCACTGCCTCTGTCTCCACAGTTACTGTTTCTAATATGAATGTTACCTCTCCTACACTGTCTCTACCTACATCACTGCCTCTGTCTCCACAGTTACTGTTTCTAATATGAATGTTACCGCTCCTACACTGTCTCTACCTACATCACTGCCTCTGTCTCCACAGTTACTGTTTCTAATATGAATGTTACCGCTCCTACACTGTCTCTACCTACATCACTGCCTCTGTCTCCACAGTTACTGTTTCTAATATGAATGTTACCTCTCCTGCACTGTCTCTACCTACATCACTGCCTCTGTCTCCACAGTTACTGTTTCTAATATGAATGTTACCTCTCCTACACTGTCTCTACCTACATCACTGCCTCTGTCTCCACAGTTACTGTTTCTAATATGAATGTTACCTCCCTTACACTGTCTCTACCACATCACTGCCTCTGTCTCCACAGTTACTGTTTCTAATATGAATGTTACCTCTCCTACACTGTCTCTACCACATCACTGCCTCTGTCTCCACAGTTACTGTTTCTAATATGAATGTTACCTCTCCCACACTGTCTCTACCTACATCACTGCCTCTGTCTCCACAGTTACTGTTTCTAATATGAATGTTACCTCTCCTACACTGTCTCTACCCACATCACTGCCTCTGTCTCCACAGTTACTGTTTCTAATATGAATGTTACCTCTCCTACACTGTCTCTACCTACATCACTACCTCTGTCTCCACAGTTACTGTTTCTAATATGAATGTTACCTCTCCTACACTGTCTCTACCTACATCACTGCCTCTGTCTCCACAGTTACTGTTTCTAATATGAATGTTACCTCTCCTACACTGTCTCTACCTACATCACTGCCTCTGTCTCCACAGTTACTGTTTCTAATATGAATGTTACCTCTCCACACTGTCTCACTACATCACTGCCTCTGTCTCCACAGTTACTGTTTCTAATATGAATGTTACCTCTCCTACACTGTCTCTACCTACATCACTGCCTCTGTCTCCACAGTTACTGTTTCTAATATGAATGTTACCTCTCGTACATTGTCTCTACCTACATCACTGCCTCTGTCTCCACAGTTACTGTTTCTAATATGAATGTTACCTCTCCTACACTGTCTCTACCTTCATCACTGCATCTGTCTCCACAGTTACTGTTTCTAATATGAATGTTACCGCTCCTGCACTGTCTCTACCTACATCACTGCATCTGTCTCCAGTTACTGTTTCTAATATGAATGTTACCTCTCCTGCACTGTCTCTACCTACATCACTGCCTCTGTCTCCACAGTTACTGTTTCTAATATGAATGTTACCGCTCCTACACTGTCTCTACCTACATCACTGCCTCTGTCTCCACAGTTACTGTTTCTAATATGAATGTGACCTCTCCTACACTGTCTCTACCTACATCACTGCCTCTGTCTCCACAGTTACTGTTTCTAATATGAATGTTACCGCTCCTGCACTGTCTCTACCTACATCACTGCCTCTGTCTCCACAGTTACTGTTTCTAATATGAATGTTACCTCTCGTACACTGTCTCTACCTACATCACTGCCTCTGTCTCCACAGTTACTGTTTCTAATATGAATGTTACCTCTCCTACACTGTCTCTACCTACATCACTGCCTCTGTCTCCACAGTTACTGTTTCTAATATGAATGTTACCGCTCCTACACTGTCTCTACCTACATCACTGCCTCTGTCTCCACAGTTACTGTTTCTAATATGAATGTGACCTCTCCTACACTGTCTCTACCTACATCACTGCCTCTGTCTCCACAGTTACTGTTTCTAATATGAATGTTACCGCTCCTGCACTGTCTCTACCTACATCACTGCCTCTGTCTCCACAGTTACTGTTTCTAATATGAATGTTACCTCGTGACACTGTCTCTACCTACATCACTGCCTCTGTCTCCACAGTTACTGTTTCTAATATGAATGTTACCTCTCCTACACTGTCTCTACCTACATCACTGCATCTGTCTCCAGTTACTGTTTCTAATATGAATGTTACCTCTCCCACACTGTCTCTGTCTCTACATCACTGCCTCTGTCTCCACAGTTACTGTTTCTAATATGAATGTTACCTCTCCTACACTGTCTCTACCTACATCACTGCCTCTGTCTCCACAGTTACTGTTTCTAATATGAATGTGACCTCTCCTACACTGTCTCTACCTACATCACTGCCTCTGTCTCCACAGTTACTGTTTCTAATATGAATGTTACCTCTCCTACACTGTCTCTACCTACATCACTGCCTCTGTCTCCATAGTTACTGTTTCTAATATGAATGTTACAGCTCCTACACTGTCTCTACCTACATCACTGCATCTCTCTTCTCTCTCTCGGACAATCCTTCCCTCCCTTCTTCCATTTTTCTCTTTTCTCTGACAATCCCTCGCTCCCTCTTCTCTCTGACAATCCCTCACTCCCTCCGTTTCTCTTCTCTGACAATATCTCACTCCCTCCATTTCTCTTCTCTGACAATCTCTCACTCCCTCCATTTCTCTTCTCTCTGACAATCCTTCACTGCTTCCCTTTCTCTCTTCTCTCTCTGACAATCCCTCACTCCCTCCATTTCTCTTCTCTCTGACAATCCCTCCCTCCGTCCCTTTCTCTCATCTCTCCTTCTCTCTGATAGCCCCTCCCTTCCTCTCTCATCTCTCTCTCAGACAGTCCCTCACTCCCTCTCTGTCTCCACAGGTACAGGTGCATCAGGAATCCTCAGTCCCTCACTCCCTCTCTGTCTCCACAGGTACAGGTGCATCAGGAATCCTCAGTCTCTCACTCCCTCTCTGTCTCCACAGTTAAAGGTGCATCAGGAATCCTCAGTCCCTCCTCCTCTCTGTCTCCACAGTTACAGGTGCATCTGGAATCCTCAGTCCCTCACTCCCTCTCTGTCTCCACAGTTACAGGTGCATCAGGAATCCTCAGTCTCTCACTCCCTCTCTGTCCACAGTTACAGGTGCATCAGGAATCCTCAGTCCCTCACTCCCTCTCTGTCTCCACAGTTACAGGTGCATCAGGAATCCTCAGTCCCTCACTCCCTCTCTGTCTCTACAGTTACAGGTGCATAAGGAATCCTCAGTCCCTCACTCCCTCTGTCTCCACAGTTACAGGTGCATCTGAATCCTCAGTCCCTCACTCCCTCTCTGTCTCCACAGTTACAGGTGCATCAGGAATCCTCAGTCCCTCACTCCCTCTCTGTCCACAGTTACAGGTGCATCAGGAATCCTCAGTCTCTCACTCCCTCTCTGTCCACAGTTACAGGTGCATCAGGAATCCTCAGTCCCTCACTCCCTCTCTGTCTCTACAGTTACAGGTGCATAAGGAATCCTCAGTCCTCACTCCCTCTCTGTCTCCACAGTTACAGGTGCATCAGGAATCCTCAGTCTCACTCCTCTCTGTCTCCACAGTTACAGGTGCATCAGGAATCCTCAGTCTCTCACTCCCTCTCTGTCCACAGTTACAGGTGCATCAGGGAATCCTCAGTCTCACTCCCTCTCTGTCCACAGTTACAGGTGCATCAGGAATCCTCAGTCCTCACTCCCTCTGTCTCTACAGTTACAGGTGCATAAGGAATCCTCAGTCCCTCACCTCCTCTCTGTCTCCACAGTTACAGGTGCATCAGGAATCCTCAGTCTCTCACTCCCTCTCTGTCTCCACAGTTACAGGTGCATCAGGAATCCTCAGTCTCTCACTCCCTCTCTGTCCACAGTTACAGGTGCATCAGGAATCCTCAGTCCCTCACTCCCTCTCTGTCTCTACAGTTACAGGTGCATAAGGAATCCTCAGTCTCTCACTCCCTCTCTGTCTCCACAGTTACAGGTGCATCAGGAATCCTCAGTCCCTCACTCCCTCTCTGTCTCTACAGTTACAGGTGCATAAGGAATCCTCAGTCCCTCACTCCCTCTCTGTCTCCACAGTTACAGGTGCATCAGGAATCCTCAGTCTCTCACTCCCTCTGTCTCCACAGTTACAGGTGCATCAGGAATCCTCAGTCTCTCTCCCTCTCTGTCCACAGTTACAGGTGCATCAGGAATCCTCAGTCTCTCACTCCCTCTCTGTCTCCATAGTTACAGGTGCATCTGGAATCCTCAGTCCCTCACTCCCTCTCTGTCTCCACAGTTACAGGTGCATCAGGAATCCTCAGTCCCTCACTCCCCTCTCTGTCCACAGTTACAGGTGCATCAGGAATCCTCAGTCTCTCACTCCTCTCTGTCCACAGTTACAGGTGCATCAGGAATCCTCAGTCCCTCACTCCCTCTGTCTCTACAGTTACAGGTGCATAAGGAATCCTCAGTCCCTCACTCCCTCTGTCTCCACAGTTACAGGTGCATCAGGAATCCTCAGTCTCTCACTCCCTCTGTCTCCACAGTTACAGGTGCATCAGGAATCCTCAGTCTCTCACTCGGTCCTCTCGGTCCACAGTTACAGGTGCATCAATCCTCAGTCCCTCACTCCTCTCTGTCTCTACAGTTACAGGTGCATAAGGAATCCTCAGTCTCTCACTCCCTCTCTGTCTCCACAGTTACAGGTGCATCAGGAATCCTCAGTCCTCACTCCTCTCTGTCTCTACAGTTACAGGTGCATCAGGATCCTCAGTCCCTCACTCCCTCTCTGTCTCTACAGTTACAGGTGCATAAGGAATCCTCAGTCCCTCACTCCCTCTCTGTCTCCACAGTTACAGGTGCATCAGGAATCCTCAGTCTCTCACTCCCTCTCTGTCTCCACAGTTACAGGTGCATCAGGAATCCTCAGTCTCTCACTCCCCTCTCTGTCCACAGTTACAGGTGCATCAGGAATCCTCAGTCCCCTCTCCCTCTCTGTCTCTACAGTTACAGGTGCATAAGGAATCCTCAGTCTCTCACTCCCTCTCTGTCTCCACAGTTACAGGTGCATCAGGAATCCTCAGTCCCTCACTCCCTCTCTGTCTCTACAGTTACAGGTGCATAAGGAATCCTCAGTCCCTCACTCCTCTCTGTCTCCACAGTTACAGGTGCATCAGGAATCCTCAGTCTCTCACCCTCTCTGTCTCCACAGTTACAGGTGCATCAGGAATCCTCAGTCTCTCACTCCCTCTCTGTCCACAGTTACAGGTGCATCAGGAATCCTCAGTCTCTCACTCCTCTGTCTCCACAGTTACAGGTGCATCAGGAATCCTCAGTCCCTCACTCCCTCTCTGTCTCTACAGTTACAGGTGCATAGGAATCCTCAGTCCCTCAGTCCCTCTCTGTCTCCACAGTTTCAGGTGCATCAGGAATCCTCAGTCCCTCACTCCTCTCTGTCTCCACAGTTTCAGGTGCATCAGGAATCCTCAGTCCCTCACTCCCCTCTGTCTCCACAGTTACAGGTGCATCAGGAATCCTCAATCTCTCACTCCCTCTCTGTCTCCCACAGTTTCAGGTGCATCAGGAATCCTCAGTCCTCACTCCTCTCTGTCTCCACAGTTACAGGTGCATCAGGAATCCTCAGTCCCTCACTTCCTCTCTGTCTCCACAGGTACAGGTGCATCAGGAATCCTCAGTCTCTCACTCCCTCTCTGTCTCCACAGGTACAGGTGCATCAGGAATCGTCAGTGTTTCTCAGAGTTTTGGCAGTTTTGACCGTGACTACAAGGATGTAACCCCTGCACGTGATGCCAAGTCCTGCAGTATTGATAGACCTAATTTCAGCAACCGTAAGGTATGGTGACACTGATCATTAGAAGAGATTCTAGTTTCCCATGGTAAAAACATTTTAAAATCCACAATATATGCAAAAATCCAGTTTTCCAATCACACTATTTAAAGAACAATGTAATCATCAAATTCTGGTTGATGTGACCACATATCATTTGTATTCAGACACGGGCAGACTGCTGGTTCAGAGAAACCTTAGGGTAAAGTGTTTACTAGGCATTTAACTTTAAACAGTGAAATCATACGAACATTTGGCTCACTGATGATCGCAGACTTTGGTGCCAAGCTTGAATCCTGTCTAAATCTCTTTGTATTATTAAAGTTGCTGATTGGGAGTTGGCTGCCCCTCCCAGTTTTGTGTCGTCTGCAAATTTGCACATCTTACTGATTTATTTTTATTATTATTATTATTATTATTATTATTATTATTATTATTATTATTATTTATTTCTAGCAGATGCCCTTATCCAGGGTGACTTACAATCGTAAACCAAAATACATTTCAAGAATCACAGTACAAGTAATAATACAATTAAGAGCAAGATAAATACAGTGACTTTGGTTCTAGCAAGTACAAGTATGACAAAATACGATTCAATAACGGAGCAGATAACAGTGTCAGTGATAGTTACATCAGGATATAATTAAATACAAAATACTACTGATTATGTCTTGGTCCAGGTCATTTAAGAATAGCAATGGTCCCAGTACTGATCCCTGTGGTGCCTCACTTGTTACGTTACTCCAGTTTGATGCCTGGCCTCTAATTATAAGTCTCTGCTTTCTGTCTTGTAACCGGTTATGAATCCATGCTGCTACTTTACCGTTTATTCCTACTGATTTCATCTTTAAGTTTAGTCTTTCGTGCGGGACCTTGTCAAATTCTTTTTGTAAATCTAAGTAGATGATGTCATATGCACTATCCTTGTCCACTCTAGTAGTCTCCTGCTGAAAGAAATTAGTTAAACAAGATCTACCCTTCCTAAAGCCATGCTGGCTGTCTCCTATAATCTTATTACTATATAAATATTCCTGCATGTTGGTCCTTATTATAGTTTCCATGATTTTATTGATGTTAATCTTATAGGTCTGTAGTTACCAGGGTCAAATTTATCTCCCTTTTTAAATATAGGAACAACATTGCCAATTTTTCCATCCAGTGGGATGGCTCCTTTATGTATAGAGTTGTTGACTGGGTTCAAACATATATGATTTGACAGAAACAAGCAAATAATAAAACAAAAGTGAAAACATACAAACTAACTATATTAACTATGTGGACCAATCAATTTTACTTAAACACATTTAAGAGGTAAACATGCTTTATGAATATGGCCCTTCATCTTTAATCAACCAGCAGTTTCTTTCACCCTCCTCTTTGCAGTGCAGTGTTTCTCTATCTTGTCCATGTTTGCTGAGTAAATCTGACACTGCAGGCTGACTCAGGCTGTGGCAGGACACTGGCTTCAGTTCCACTGAGTGCACTCTCTATACCAGCACTTCAGTGTGTGTTTGAAGACCCCATGCAGCACACAGAATGGGAGTGAACTGTGACTTAGCTGTGTGAGGTGAGGAGCAGCTGTGTGAGGTGAGGAGCAGCTGTGTGAGATGAGGAGCAGCTGTGTGAGATGAGAAGCAGCTGTGTGAGATGAGGAGCAGCTGTGAGGTCAGGGAGCAGCTGTGAGATGAGGGCAGCTCGATGAGGTGAGGTGAGATGAGCAGCTGTGAGGTCAGGAGCAGCTGTGTGAGATGAGGAGCAGCTGTGTGAGGTGAGGAGCAGCTGTGTGAGGTGAGGGAGCAGCTGTGAGGTGAGGAAGCAGCTGTGTGAGATGAGGAGCAGCTGTGTGAGATGAGGAGCAGCTGTGTGAGGTGAGGACAGTTGTGTGAGATGAGGAGCAGTCGTGTGAGATGAGAAGCAGCTGTGTGAGATGAGGAGCAGCTGTGAGGAGAGGAGCAGCTGTGTGAGATGAGAGCTGTGCGAGATGAGGAGCAGCTGTGTGAGATGAGGAGCAGCTGTGTGAGATGAGGAGATGAGTCGCGAGGTGAGGAGCAGTATTGAGATGAGCAGCTGTTTGGTTGAGGAGCAGCTGTGTGAGATGAGGAGCAGCTTGTCGAGATGAGGAGCTGCTGTGTGAGATGAGGAGCAGAGGTCAGGCATGAGATGAGGAGCAGCTGTGTGAGATGAGGAGCAGCTGAGTCAGGGAGATGAGGGAGCAGCTGTGTGAGATGAGGAGGTCAGGAGCAGCTGTGTGAGATGAGGAGCAGCTGTGTGAGGTGAGGAGGCCAGTGTGTGTGGAGGTCAGGAGCAGTATTGTGAGATGAGGAGCAGCGCGTGAGATGAGGAGCAGCTGCGAGGTCAGGAGCAGCTGTGTGAGATGAGGAGCAGCAGTGAGATGAGGAGAGCTGTGTGAGGTGAGGAGCAGCTGTGAGGTCAGGAGCAGCTGTGAGGTCAGGAGCAGCTGTGTGAGGTCAGAGCAGCTGTGTGAGATGAGGAGCAGCTGTGAGATGAGGAGCAGCTGTGAGGTCAGGAGCAGCTGTGTGAGGTCAGGAGCAGCTGTGTGAGGTGAGGAGCAGCTGTGTGAGGTGAGGCGCTATTGTGTGAGGTGAGGCGCAGCTGTGTGAGGTGAGGCGCAGCTGTGTGAGATGAGGAGCAGCTGTGTGAGATCTCTGGAACAAAGTAAAACTAAACCAGAATGTTGTTCTGTGAATTTCTATCTAAATTGTATTTTTCTGCGTACAATAGAGTTAAATGCCCATTCGATGCTGAACCAGATTACAGCTCCCCATGAAACTCATTTTATGATTGATAATAGTCTGGTCCCAAGTGAATGTTAAAATCAGACTTTTAATGTACTGTATGCACTTGTTTTCATATTATAGTAACTCAGTGAATGAACTTTACTTTTGCAGATTCCTGGTTTGCTGAGGAGAGTTTTCAAGGTACAGGGGGGGGGTGGTATTGTTAAGTGACGGATGAATAAGACAGGGGAAGAAAAGGGGAGGTTGTGAGTGAAAGAGAATTGGGAAAGAGAGAGAGAGATGAGAACGGTGGGTGTAGTTAAGTGTCACGATGTATATCATCAATTAAGAGTTTCTTCTTCAAAGGATATTCATGCTGTTATTAACCTACTGTACCATAGGTCACCCTTTATTTGTAATTTCAGTACCAGAAGGAAAACACCAAAGACATATATAAGTAAAACCAATGATTTATTTAGAAAGACAAAGGTTTTTATAGTGTTTGAAATGATTCTTTTTATAACATCATTCATCAAGTTATGCAACAAGTTGGATACAATTGTAATCGTTTCTTTTTGTATGTAGTGCGAATCTTTAAAAGTAAACTTCTAATAAAATCTAATCAAGACTCAGTGAAACATGTCAAATACAAAACAAGCAAAGTGAATATCAAATCAATTCAAACTAAGTGACACGCAAAATAAAATTGCTATCGTGAATTAAAATCCTTAACATGAATTAAAACCATGACAAATCTAATACAAAACTGGAAAACAAGGAATATAATGGATGTAAAGAACTGACCACCTTGTTCACATACATGCAGATTTATTGTACTGCTCTTTCTCCTTTCAAATATATAAAACCTTTTAGAAAACAGGCATTCTACAATGTAGCTAAAACACAGCAGCTTAATATTTAAAAAGTAATGAAACAGAATCAAGTATCCTCAGAGAATACCGTAACCGACTCCAAGCACAAGGTAACTACTCTGTGTGCACAACACTTCTCCACGTATAATACCGTATGATTACAACTAGCACTAAGAGAAAATAAACAATGGTGAGTCTGTGATTTAATAAATAACACAAGAACGAGAATGAGCTAATCTACTCACCCCCACGAGCACAGCAATATATCCAGAAGTCCCGTGTGTTTCTGCTTCCCTGCACTTTAAACCAAAACATACTCATAAATATATAAACAAGTTCTCAAACCAAGCAATAAAATAGAACACACTCGCTACTCACCACCAGCAATGCTGCAGCCTTCTGGATAAACCTGAGTCCCATGTGTCTCTGCTTTCCCTGCACACCAGCAATGCTGCAGCCTTCTGGATAAACCTGAGTCCCATGTGTCTCTGCTTTCCCTGCACACCAGCAATGCTGCAGCCTTCTGGATAAACCTGAGTCCCATGTGTCTCTGCTTTCCCTGCACACCAGCAATGCTGCAGCCTTCTGGATCAATCTGAGTCCCATGTATCTCTGCTTTCCCTGCACACCAGCAATGCTGCAGCCTTCTGGATAAACCTGAGTCCCATGTGTCTCTGCTTTCCCTGCACACCAGCAATGCTGCAGCCTTGTGGATAAATCTGAGTCCCATGTGTCTCTGCTTTCCCTGCACACCAGCAATGCTGCAGCCTCCTGGATAAACCTGAGTCCCATATGTCTCTGCTTTCCCTGTACACCAGCAATGCTGCAGCCTTCTGGATAAACCTATGCTTTTATACAGGGGTTTTCACTAACCCGCCTGTGTTAGCCCTTTCCTAGCTTGACTGAATTGACAACTTGTATTAGCCATGCCACACTACAGTAGTATTATATATGAATCTATTTTAGTAATCTGCATGTGAGCATCTACAGTAAAATAGTGAAGATCTGAACCCATCCTGAAGGTTTGTAATTATTCACTCATTCCACAGGGGTCTGATAGAAAGTCCAGACATCAAGAGGTTGGTAAATGGAGCCTGGAAGAGTGTCGACACTCCATCATGGAGCTGGCAAAGGAGATGAACAGAGTCTTGAAGGTACAGAGAGGGAGGGGAGAGAGGGAAGGAGGGATAGGGGAGTGAGCAGTATTGGTTATTACAGAGAGGTGGAGAGGGGGGGGTGAAAAGGCGAGTCCTGAGGTTACAGGAGAGGAGAGAGGCAGAGGGGAAGAAAGGGCTGAAGTGGGGTGTCAGCATGCCATCGTGTCAGATAAAGCAAAAGCTTAGGAGTCTTGAAGGGCTGGAGAGAGGTGTGTGTGTGTAGGGGGTGGGGGGATTGGTAATTAATGTAGCCAACAAAGACGTTCATGTATAGAATACGGAACAGAGTAGAAACAGCATTGACAGCAACAATTAGGTGTAGTCCAAGTTTAATTGAATTCCATTTTTAAATGTAATTAAGCAATAAAGAACACTGGCGTGTGATTTTAGGATTGTGAAAAGGATTGTGTGAAGAGACCGCAGGCTATTCATCATTTAAACCCCAGCAGCACAAAAACACACACGGCTCATCTTTGTGCATCTACTGAGAGAGTCTAGCAGTTCAATTCAAATCCACAGAGGCACCGATTCTAATAAACAAATGTAGTGTCCATCTGCATTCTATATGCCTAATATTCCTGACTACAGTACTACCAGTTTAACCTCGAGAGTCAGTGAGTATCTGTGTCTTAAATGAGTTACTGCTGTTTGAAATGCCAAAGAGTTCTATCTTAGCTTGAATTGTGGGATGCCGTTCCGTGCCATCTCTCCTGTAGATGAAACCAGAAAACACATGAGATTATTATACAGAGCTAACAAAGGAGTTAAACAGTGTCTTGAAGGTAGAGAGAGGGAGGGGTGAGGGGACTGTGTGTGTGTGTGTGTGTGTGTGTGTGTTTGAAGGGGCGAGGCGAGTGTGTGTGTGTGTTTGAAAGGGGGTGTGTGTGTTTGAAGGGGTGAGGGGAGTGTGTGTGTGTGTGTGTTTGAAGGGGTGAGGGGAATGTGTGTGTGTTTGAAGGGGTGAGGGTTGTGTGTGTGTGTTTGAAGGCGTGAGGGGAGTGTGTGTGTTTGAAGGGGTGAGGTTGTGTGTGTGTGTTTGAAGGGTGAGGGGGGTGTTTGTGTTTGAAGGTGAGGGGAGTGTGTGTGTGTTTGAAGGGTGAGGTTGTGTGTGTGTGTTTGAAGGGGTGGGAGTGTGTTTGTGTTTGAAGGTGAGGGGGTGTGTGTGTGTGTTTGAAGGGGTGAGGGGAGTGTGTGTGTGTGTGTGTTTGAAAGGGTGAGGGGAGTGTGTGTGTGTGTTTGAAGGGGTGAGGGGATGTGTGTGTGTTTGAAGGGGTGAGGGGAGTGTATGTGTGTTTGAAGGGGTGAGGGGAGTGTGTGTGTGTGTTTGAAGGGGTGAGGGAGTGTATGTGTTTGAAGGGGTGAGGGGAGTGTGTGTGTGTTTGAAGGGGTGAGGGGAGTGTGTGTGTGTGTGTGTTTGAAGGGGTGAGGGGAATGTGTGTGTGTTTGAAGGGGTGAGGGGAGTGTGTGTGTTTGAAGGGTTGAGGGGAGTGTGTGTGTGTTTGGGGTTGACTCTGCTTCATTTACCTAACGAAGGAGTTAAACGGTGTCTTGAAGATACAGAGAGGCAGCTTTGACAGCAACAGTTAGGTGCAGTTTAGGAGTTTCTTTGTTGTTTCATTCCTGTTCAATTTCAATTAAAATCACTGGTTTCTGCAGTGCTTGTGGTTAAATTCATTGTTTTAAAGATTTCTTATTGATTGATTTCAGAACTCTGCCATTCCTACCCATGTGTCCAGTGAGGATACGTGCAGCCTGGAAGAGTGTCGCTGCTTCATCATGAAATGGACTGGCGACTTGGACAAGCTGGCCCAGGTAAAGAGAGATGCAGAGAATGAAGCTTGAGGTGGAGACAGAGTGCAGGGAGAGCTGAGAATCAGGTTCACAGACAGGGTGCAGTGAGAGCTGAGAATCAGGTTCACAGGCAGTGAGAGCTGAGAATCAGCTTCACAGACAGGGTGCAGTGAGAGCTGAGAATCAGGTTCACAGGCAGGGGTGAGAGCTGAGAATCAGGTTCACAGGCAGTGGGAGCTGAGAATCAGGTTCACAGGCAGGGTGCAGTGAGAGCTGAGAATCAGGTTCACAGGCAGTGAGAGCTGAGAATCAGGTTCACAGGCAGGGTGCAGTGAGAGCTGAGAATCAGGTTCACAGGCAGTGAGAGCTGAGAATCAGCTTCATAGGCAGTGAGAGCTGAGAATCAGGTTCACAGGCAGGGTGCAGTGAGAGCTGAGAATCAGGTTCACAGACAGTGAGAGCTGAGAATCAGGTTCACAGACAGGGTGCAGTGAGAGCTGAGAATCAGGTTCACAGGCAGGGTGCAGTGAGAGCTGAGAATCAGGTTCACAGGCAGGGTGCAGTGAGAGCTGAGAATCAGGTTCACAGGCAGGGTGCAGTAAGAGCTGAGAATCAGGTTCACAGGCAGTGAGAGCTGAAAAAATCAGGTTCACAGGCAGGGTGCAGTGGGAGCTGAGAATCAGGTTCACAGGCAGGGTGCAGTGAGAGCTGAGAATCAGGTTCACAGGCAGGGTGCAGTGAGAGCTGAGGATCAGGTTCACAGGCAGTGAGAGCTGAAAATCAGGTTCACAAGCAGGGTGCAGTGAGAGCTGAGAATCAGGTTCACAGGCAGGGTGCAGTGAGAGCTGAGAATCAGGTTCACAGGCAGGGTGCAGTGAGAGCTGAGAATCAGGTTCACAAGCAGTGAGAGCTGAGAATCAGGTTCACAGGCAGTGAGAGCTGAAAATCAGGTTCACAAGCAGGGTGCAGTGAGAGCTGAGAATCAGGTTCACAGACAGTGAGAGCTGAGAATCAGGTTCACAGGCAGGGTGCAGTGAGAGCTGAGAATCAGGTTCACAGGCAGTGAGAGCTGAGAATCAGGTTCACAGGCAGTGAGAGCTGAGAATCAGGTTCACAGGCAGGGTGCAGTGAGAGCTGAGAATCAGGTTCACAGGCAGGGTGCAGTGAGAGCTGAGAATCAGGTTCACAGACAGTGAGAGCTGAGAATCAGGTTCACAAGCGGGGTGCAGTGAGAGCTGAGAATCAGGTTCACAGGCAGTGAGAGCTGAGAATCAGGTTCACACGCAGGGTGCAGTGAGAGCTGAGAATCAGGTTCACGGACAGTAAGAGCTGAGATTACGGTTCACAAGCAGGGTGCAGTGAGAGCTGAGAATTAGGTTCACAGGCAGTGAGAGCTGAGAATCAGGTTCACAGACAGGGTGCAGTGAGAGCTGAGAATCAGGTTCACAGGCAGGGTGCAGTGAGAGCTGAGAATCAGGTTCACAGGCAGGGTGCAGTGAGAGCTGAGAATCAGGTTCACAGGCAGGGTGCAGTGAGGGCTGAGAATCAGGTTCACAGGCAGTGAGATCTGAAAATCAGGTTCACAGGCAGTGAGAGCTGAGAATCAGGTTCACAGGCAGGGTGCAGTGAGAGCTGAGGATCAGGTTCACAGGCAGGGTGCAGTAAGAGCTGAGAATCAGGTTCACAGGCAGTGAGAGCTGAAAATCAGGTTCACAGGCAGGGTGCAGTGGGAGCTGAGAATCAGGTTCACAGGCAGGGTGCAGTGAGAGCTGAGAATCAGGTTCACAGGCAGGGTGCAGTGAGAGCTGAGGATCAGGTTCACAGGCAGGGTGCAGTGAGAGCTGAGAATCAGGTTCAGGCAGGGTGCAGTGAGAGCTGAGAATCAGGTTCACAGGCAGTGAGAGCTGAAAATCAGGTTCAGGCAGGGTGCAGTGAGCTGAGAATCAGGTTCACAGGCAGGGTGCAGTGAGAGCTGAGAATCAGGTTCACAGGCAGGGTGAAGTGAGAGCTGAGGATGATGTTCACTGGCAGGGTGCAGTGAGAGCTGGAAATCAGGTTCACAGGCAGTGAGAGCTGAGAATCAGGTTCACAGGCAGGGTGCAGTGAGAGCTGAGAATCAGGTTCACAGGCAGGGTGCAGTGAGAGCTGAGAATCAGGTTCACAGGCAGGGTGCAGTGAGAGCTGAGAATCAGGTTCACAGGTAGGGTGCAGTGAGTTGGATGTCAGGGAGATTTAGTTTTCTTTTATATAGTACAAAAGTAATACTCTGAAAAAAGTCACACTTTGCACAGTAATTTAGCAGTTTCCCATATTATTACATAGTGCTGCATGAAGGGATTTAATTATTCAGATGAAGCTCATCACTGGTGAAGCTCATTGGTGTTGATTGGGCTGATTGACCATTCCAAGTGGAACAACTGAAGAAGATGCTTTGAAGAAAAAGTCACACTTTGCACAGTAATTGTGTGGATTTCATGTTCTAAGAAAGCAGCAGAAACCCAAGCAGCTGTTTCTTCACTCGTTTCACTCTGATGGTAAATCAGCTCAATCAACACCAATGACCCTCACCTGATTGTTGTATTTGCTGTAATTTCCCATGCTTGCATGTGCCTTCACCATCTCATACAAAAGTAAACCTTTATAAGGGACGTGACGAGGATGCAGACTGACGACCAAATGAATCAGTCAGTCAGTGAGCTAGATATTGCAAGTGTTATCCCCTCTGTTCTGCTGGCTGATTTCACAGAGAAGGGGAGCTGCTGCCCTGAGAACACTGATATCTAGTCTGGATTTGTTGTGTTCATAGACACCAAAGCAAAGCCAGAGTGCTGGGCAGGTTGAGCAAAGAAAAGGAGCAGAGCTGAGAAACAAAGAGGATCTCCCAGGACCAGAGGGGGAGGAGCTGAGTGAGGGGGCGGGGCAGAACAAAGAGAAGGGGCTTAACCAAGAGGAGGAGCAAAGAATGAAGGACGGTCATGACATCATCATGCAGTGGGCAAGAGAGCTGAAGACAGTGCCAGAGGTAAGATTTTAACATATTTCAACAGCTGGGTCTGAACATGTTGTCCATGAGTGCATCTCAAAAGAGGTTCCTGTATCTCATTCCTCCACACCCACACTGCTAGTGATCTGATCTGAACATACTGTCCAAGAGTGCATCTCAAAAGAGGTTCCTGTATCTCATTCCTACACACCCACACTGCTAGTGATCTGTTCTGAACATACTATCCATGAGTGCATCTCAAAAGAGGTTCCTGTATCTCATTCCTACACACCCACACTGCTAGTGATCTGTTCTGAACATACTATCCATGAGTGCATCTCAAAAGAGGTTCCTGTATCTCATTCCTACACACCCACACTGCTAGTGATCTGTTCTGAACATACTGTCCAAGAGTGCATCTCAAAAGAGGTTCCTGTATCTCATTCCTACACACCCACACTGCTAATGATCTGTTCTGAACAGGATATCTTTTTATTTTTCATTCATGAGTTAATCACTGCTATAATGTAAGTACATGCAGTCATTTGCTAATACAATGTAGATAGGTTCATTTAGTAAATGTAGCCTCTGATATCAGTTTTTCACAGTGAGGCTCCATTTAGATTGGTATGCAGTGTTGACAGAGAGATAGCAAAGTGTTCTACTGTTTTGAATTCACAGCCATGGCAGGGATGTATGATAATGACATGCTTGTGTGATTCATTTCAAAACATTGCCCAAACCCTTCTCTGGAGTTCCTGACACACTGGGGTCTGGAGTGAACACCCCTTATCCTCTAATCTATATTGTCTTTAACCAGAACTCTGTCTCAGCGGGGGAGGCTGTGGAACAGGGTCTTGCAGAGCTGGTGAAGGAGTGGAAACATGGCAAGCTGAGTAACATCTTACCCATCATGGAGTTCATCATGTGGGCCCTGATCAAGGAGAAGGCAGACAAGGTGAGAGCAGCGAGATAAACCCACAGCAGAACTCAGCTATATACTTGTACATGTGCTTTGTGTCACAGTGGAGCACACAGGGATAGGGAGATGATCATTTCTATTCATTAGCAGACAAGCAATCCTTTTATTAAACTGCACTTAATAATACTTTGTCCTGTGTTAATATCTGTGCCATGTGCAAATGCTAAAGCATCTGTCAAAGGGCACATATATTAACACAGGGCAACGTATAATGAAGTATAATGAATTGACAGCTGCTACACATTCAGTTGTTTCTCTCAACTGAATTGTCGTTGTTTTTTAGGGAATGCTGAAATCTCAGAATATTGGTGAGTACGGCAAACCTGCAACATGTTATAATTCATCTCTGATCGTCCAAACACAAGATTGTCTTGATGACAGAGAACTCAGAATCCTCACATTCCTGTTTGTGGAACAAGAAAGACAATAGCGTTCATATAAGTTAGAACAATACCTGTAAGATGTATTGGACCTTGCTGTGCTGTTTCACTTGAAATAACTTTCAGTACTTTTTTGGCAGTTTTACTGTCCAAAAGATTGGTGGTGTTTTCATTTTTGGCTTCAGTCTCTGTATTACTATCAGTGTATCTATAATTATCACTGTCCTGAAGCTTGGTGTTATTGTTTCATTTTTGGTTTCAGTCTCTGTATTTCTATGAGTGTATCTATCATTATTACTCAAAGCTTGGTGTTATTGTTTCATTTTTGGCTGCAGTCTCTGAATTAGCGCCTTCATTCTTTCCAGTCAGGTAGCACCATGATAAACTTCAATAGATGCACCTATTATTCTCAATGAAGAGTTTCCCTGAGCTCACTTTTACACACGTAGCTGCTCAGGCTGCTAGGAAACGGTCTGCCTGGTTCACGTGCAGCCGTGTCACCTGGGATCAATGAACTCAATGGCCCGTCGGTTTAGACATGTTTCATTTTTCTGTTTTAGGCACCATTAAAACGTTGTTTTGCAACAGCAAGTGTATACAGAAAATTAAATTTAAAAAGACTTAGATACACACTTGAATTATTAAAATAACAAACAACTCTGAAAAGCGTCCCTAAAAGAAATAAAACAGCAGCATTTCACTTTTTTTTTTTAAATAAATGTATTATTATTATTATTATTATTAGTAGTAGTAGTAGTAGTAGTAGTAGTAGTAGTAGTACTACAACTTTTAATAACTGTTTGATTTGCTGTGTGTAGACTAGACATTATTTTTAATTTTATTTTGTCTGTATTTATCCTTTTATTCTTGACTGTGGTCAGGACCACCCGTCTTGAGAAGGCATCTCTTGATAAATAATTAGCAATGTTTATAATAAACATGATTCTCAGTATTGATATCCTCACTAGTCATTTTAGAACAGCGCTAGCCTGAGTGTCGTTCTCCTCCAATGACAAGGAGGCAGTATTTGAGTGACAGGTCACTACTTCTGAGGGGAGCAGGTTCATCTTGATGCCTGTTGTCTTTTTTGAACACAAGTCGATGTTATTTCAAGTTGCACTTTGACTGGTGGAATTGTATTAACGGGACGGAAATTGAAAATCCATGAAGGATTCATTCAGGGAACCCAACAAGGAGGCGGGTCTCTCTGAAATGAGAATCACAAAACATAGCATGGGAACTTTCACAAGCAAAACACAGCATGGGAACTTTCACAAGCAAAAACACAGCATGGGAACTTTCACAAACAAAACACAGCATGGGAACTTTCACAAACAAAACACAGCATGGGAACTTTCACAAGCAAAAACACAGCATGGGAACTTTCACAAACAAAACACAGCATGGGAACTTTACAAGCAAAAAACACAGCATGGGAACTTTCACAAGCAAAACACAGCATGGGAACTTTCACAAAAAAAAAAAAAAAAAAACACAGCATGGGAACTTTTTACAGGAAGGTAGCATTGTTAATAATTGAAAACTAATGCTTGAACAACACTATGAAGTTTAGATCAGATACTGGATCTTTAAAGAGATTCATCTGTACTTCCAGCTGGAATATTGATTCAATTCTTTGCCGACTCTGTCTTCATCTCTTCACACAGGTGCTGGGAGATGCATCCCTGATTTAGGTATGTATCACTGTTGCAGTTTTGTTGATTTTCAGGTGTTGCATTCTACTGTTAAGAATATTACATCTATTTTTCTTTCATTTTTTCTAGCCTGGCAGTGGATTCACAAGGCATCAGGTACTCTTTAATTTTACTATGTGTTGCTGAAGTCTGATATTTCTGATTGATTTTTGGTATAACAGTTTTTTTTAGTGCAGAGGGACAGCCCACTGTCAACAACTGATTTAATAAATTGGTCGTTGACAGTGGGCATCTCCTCTCTGCTCTACAGTTTATTTAAAGCCATGTTCTCCCCTCTCTCTTTTCTTCCCATCTTACTGTCCTCCCTCTCCCTCTCTATTACACCCTTCCCCTTTTCACTACCGCCTCCTCCTCCTCTTAATCTCTCCTTTTCTCCCTCATCTCTTCCCCTTCCTTCTGTTTTACTGTCCTCCCTCTCTTCCCCTGCTTCACCTCTCCCCTCTCTTCTCTCTTCTTCTCCTCTTAATCTTTCCTTTTCTCCCTCATCTCTTCCCCTACCTTCTGTTTTACTATCCTCCCTGTCCCTGCCCCCTGCGCCTTGCGCCCATGTAAAATAATAATGTTTTAATTAATATTAAATATCTCTTCATCTCTCTCCTCTCTCCATAAATATATGTTTTACTCTCCTCTCCTCTTCTCTTCACCTCACGGATAATGTTTTCCCCTGCCTAAATAATCCCCTAATATGTTCACCTAATAAATATGTTTGCCCTGCCTCCTCTCATGTTTGCGTAATAAAATAATCCTCTGGCGTAATATGCGGCTTAATGGCAAATAATCTCTTGTTGCCTCTCCTCTAAATAATAAATAAGTAATAATGACAAAAGTAATAAAATCTTTTTTTCCCTCTCTTAAATAATATCTTTTAATAATAATTTAAATCTGTCCTCCATGTAATAAATATTAAATAATCCCTCCTCTAATCTTGTTTTCTGAACGTAAATGTGCATCAATAATGTTTCCTCGTCTTGTTTTGCATCTTAACGTAAATAATGTTTTTAAAATCTCTGTTTGCGCCGTTCCTTTCTCTCTCACTTCTCCCTCTCTTCCCCTGCCTCCTCCTCTCCCCTCTTCCTCTCTACTCTCCCTCTCTCTTCCTTCTCCCTCTCTTCCCCTACTCCTCTCCCCTCTCTCTCTCTTTCTGTTTCCCTCTTCTCTTCTCTCCTCTCCCTCTCTTCATGTTTCTCCTCTCTCTCCTCTCTCCCCTCTCTCTTCCTCTCTCCTCTCTTCCCCCTCTCCTCTCCCATACCTTTTCCTCTCCTCTCTTAAGATGGTAATGTAAATAATAGTTTAAGCCCCTCTGTTTGTTTGCTCTCCCTCCCCCTCTCCTCTCCTCTCTTCATCTTTTCATTTTATGCTCCCCTCTGTTTCTCTGTGGCTTCCCCTTCTCATTTAGAATGGTTCAGATTCAATTCTCCCTCCTTCCCCTGCCTCTCTCTCCCTCTCTTCCCTCTCCCTCTCTTCCCTGCCTCTCCTCTATCCTCTCTCCTTTCCTCCCTCTCTTTTCCTGCCTCTCTCTCCACCTCTCTGCCTCCCTCCCTCTTAAAGATGCTCATGTAGTTCATTGAAGTGGTTTGGGGTTCCAGGCCTCAGGTCTTTATTTGTGCTCTGCAGTGTTTCTCTAAACACATCAGCATTCTCATTTAAGAATGGGGTCTGTGGCTTGGCTGAATAATGGTTCAGATTCAATTGAAATCAATTCTGAAAATCCTCTTTCTCTCCTCTCTCTATCTTCCCCTCTATCCTCTCCTCCTCACATGGGTGCTCGTCCAGGTGGCAATTATATATTAGATACAGAACGCTATCCAATTTGGGATGAAACTTGGTACGGGCATTCTGTAGAACAAATTACTAAGAGTATCATAACCTGAGCCTGTGTCTCTCCCTCCTGTGTCCCAATCTCTCCCTCATCCCTAACCCCATCTCTCTTTAACCTCCCAGCCCCTCCCCTCTCCTTTCTCCCTTCCCTTCCCCTACTAACCCCCTCTTTCTCTCTCCCAGGTGACAGGTATAACTGAGCTTATTATCACTGTTCATAATTAAATCCCAGTCCCCATATTTCACTTTAGGCCGGAGGGTTCCAATTCACTAAAAAGTCCCTCCATGCTAGCGCTGTCATTGATATGACCAATGATAGCAGGGATCTCGGTTTAGCTGTCCACTCAGAGAAGAGGGGTGTAGTCCGGGAGTGGCATTGAAAGCTCACGACTTTCACTTCCCAGACTGGTTGTGGGATGAGAGGAGGATTCGATGCTTGAGAGCGTTACATTTAAACATGAGTTTAAAAAATACATTTACTTCAGCATTTTACTGAAAATAACATTTTGTTCCCTCAGTTATATCCTTCTATAGATACTGTTGTGCTGTCAAACTAACGTGTTTAACAGCACCACAGTGAAGAAGTGTTTTGTTTCTTGCTTTTTGAATCCCCAGGGCTGGAATGTGGTGGTAGGATATTGAAACAAACAGAGACTGTGAGATGATTTGTTCAATTGTAATAACCAGCAATCCGGACTCCTAGTTAAACATTCAGAAACTCTAGTTGTTGTCTCTGACACTGCCATTAACCCTTTAAGGACGTGATGGTGTAACACGATCATACTGAAGTGTCATTCTGGGCCGGTCGCGGGGTAAACACGATTAAAACACGCCGTTTTCTTTCACTTGCTGGGACACCATACTTTGCAGTACAGCTTGTTAACGCAGGTCATTGGATAGGGGAGGTTGAACTTCACTGCACCCTGATTGGTTGTTATTTTGTGACGTCACTGAGACAGCATTTCATTTCTAAAGGGCGGAGACATTTCATAGCAGCACGTAGAGAGACAAAACATGACACAGGAACTTGTTTACAGCAAAGAAAATAAATTCTACTATAAATACTACACTATAAATTCAATATATTCGACTTATAGTTATATTGGAACATTTATTCTGTCTAGATGTTTTAATATATATGTTTTTTACAACATTTCTAAATATCAACGCAGTGGATATAAGAGGTTCATGTTTCAGGAACTACATTTATTTAATATTTTGTCCTTATTGCTGATAATAATGGAGTGAAGAACTATTATTTTATTTATACATATTTATTTTGAGTAAATAATCGAGAGTAGTGTCCATTATTGCTTCTAAAGACCCTGAGGATAAACGTGTATTCTGTCATTGCAATCACTCAGGTGAAACAGTGTCTTTTGTAATTTCCCCAAACATCAATATTTTTCAACAAAACTTTCAGGAAGTATTGGAAGGTCCATCGGGTCATAGAATAAGACATTTTTTTGCATGTATCTCTAAGCAGAATACAAAATAATAGAAAAATACTTAACGTTAAAAAAAGAAAAGAAATGAAATATCATTTTGAAAAAAAAGTGAAAAGCTTGTCTGGTTTCTGAAGTGCTTTATAATGCTTCACAGAGTGTTCAGAAGAAAAGAACAGTTCCAAGACGCTACCGTAAAAAATAGATGTTTAGTGAATTTTTATAGGAAGAGAGTCAAATACTGACAAAAAATAATTGAGCCCTCTCACAACTTCACACACGACATGACCCTTCTCTCCTGTGTGTGTGGAGAAGTGTGGTGGGGGGGGGGGCATGTGAATCATCCAGACTAGTCCAGACCCAGCTATCATCATCTATCGTTGCTATTGAATAAAATAAATAATAATAATAATAATAATAATAATAATAATAATAATAATAAATGAAACATGTCTAAACTGATACAGACCTCATTGTATTTATTATATAGAAATATGTTTTCTTTAGTGGGTGACCGATATTGATATAGGATATGCTGATATTAACATTAAGAACTTTATTAAACCAAAAGAACTCAAGTCACAACTATTTTTCTTAAACGGGTAAAGAGCAGTGAGGAGCCCTGTCTCACCACTGTGTTTACATCTATATTTACATTGTGCCCCATTTAAACCTCTGTGCACTCCCAGCTCAGCAACGCCAACCTCGTGCCTCCCAAAGGATACACTGAAAGGAGAGGGAGAAAGTGTGTTTTAGTTATAATGCCCCAGATTGTGAACTCACTGTGAAGTGAAGATCACATGTAGACACTACAGGGCTCCCATATGTTACACTTTGACATGCATCTAGAGAACTGCTGATCTGATTGTGATGAAACTTGGTACAGACATTCTTTATACACATTATTAAGAGCGTCACAATCTGGAGCCTGTCTGCACCCTCTCTCATGAGTGTACCCCCCTCTATCCTTCTCTCCCTCTCTCTCCTCTTCTCCTCAGTGGGGATGCATATCCCAGTGTATACTCGAGGCTGGGCTTCTGATTGTCAGTGTTTACCCGACTTTTCTACTCTGCTTTAAGAATTCATCTGATCCTGTGAAGCAGTTTGTGTCTCTCAATCACAACTGAGAAACGTGTTCATAGTAAACTTGATTCATTCTGTTGAAACAACTAAATGGGCTTTTCAATCAGCCAAGCCTTCATTTTCATTACAAGCAGGGCGTGCAAACGAGATCGCTGGAACATGTTAATAAGACTCATCTTTATTAAAGCTAGATCTGCCTCTGCTTTGTATCTCTGACAGTGAAGAGATCCTCCAGAGTAAAGTCTCTTTTTAGGGCTCGATAGCAATCCAGTTTATTTGGGGTTTTTGTTCTTTGTCCCAATGTTCCAGATAGGAGTTTTTGATTTGTGTTACAGTTTGGTTGACTCTGATTGGCAGTGCTGTGCCAGTGCTGTCCTGAAGCTGGTTAGTGTGTTAGTGTGGGTTAATGTAGTGAGACTTCAGGACCAGCTGGCTGAGGAGACTCTTTTCTGGGGCTGAGCTCTTGGGTTAGAAGGGCCTTGTACTGGAGAAAGTCTGCTCACTTCTGTTTAGATGCATCCAGAATTGTAGTGCTCTTTTTTTGCATGTTGGTGAGCAGTGGGTGGCGGCCTAATTCAGCCCTGCATGCATGGTTTGGTGTTTTCTGCTCTACCTGTAATTTGTTTTGCAGAATTCAGCATGCAGGGTTTCTACTGGATGTTTATCCCATTTTATATAGTCTTGTTGTCTGACTGGACTCTCCCATACCTCACTTCCATATAGCACAATGGGATGGATAACTCTTGCCAGATTCTGACAGGTAGATTTATTTTTATAAAGCCTCCTTTGATGGCATAAAAAGCTCTGCAGGCTTTTTCTTTTAGTGCATTCACTGCCATGTTAAAGCTCCCCGACACTGATGGTCAGGCCTAGGTATGTATATGTGTGGTGTGTTCTAGGGTGGTGTTGTGTAGAGTGAAGTGGGACCTGCTTCTTTGAGATCTGCCCTTTTAAGATCATGGTTGGTCTTTTCTCATGTTTACTGTCAGGGCCCAGGTCTGACAGTACTGCACTAGCAGTGACAGGCTGTGCTGTAGCCCCTGCTCTGTGGGTGACAGCAGGACCAAGTCATCTGCATAGAGTAGGAATTGAATTTGTTTGTTGTGTAGAGTGAGGCCAGGGGCTGCAGACTGCTCCAACACCGCTGCTAATTCACTGATGAATTTAAACCTTCATGCCAATGGAATCAAATGCTTTTATAAAGTCTATAAAACAAGAGAAAATGTTTCCTTTATTTTTTGTTGTACATGTTTGTTGATTAGGGTGTGGAGGGTGTAAATATGGTCATTGGTAATTTGGTAGAAATCCAATCTGACTCTTACTCAGGACACTGTGTTCGGTAAGGAAGGCCAGTATTCGGGTATTGATGATACTGCAGAAT
This sequence comes from Huso huso, assembly GCA_036884735.1. Taxonomy (NCBI): domain Eukaryota; kingdom Metazoa; phylum Chordata; class Actinopteri; order Acipenseriformes; family Acipenseridae; genus Huso; species Huso huso. The sequence goes on along the minus strand of CM072681.1, from coordinate 22,959,304 downwards.
ACCTTCCCAGGTTACTGCTCACACAGATGCCTCGGTAGTTGTTGGGGTTGAATTTGTCTCCACTTTTGTAAATTGGGGATATAAGCCCTTGGTTCCAGATGTCAGGAAGCAGCCTTCCTGTAGTACCAGGTTGAATAATTTAAACGGGGCCTCCTGCAGCTCAGGGCTGCTGTGTTTGAGCATCTCGTACTGATGCTGTGGGTCACAGGCTTTCCTGGGTTTGAGTCCTTGAGCTTCTCTGCTAGCTCTGCGGGGAGATTGGGAAGTCCAGTGATTTTGGTTGTCTTTAATAGATAGTTCTAATGATTTAAGTTTTTCCTGAATTAAATTTTGCTCTGTTGTAAAATCCTTTTGTAGGGTTTCTTTGTAAAGATCTTCATTTTGTATTGTCAGTTCTTGTTTCTGTGTGGAGTTCATATTGTTCCACATTCCCAGAACTGATTTTGGTTAATAGATTCCTCCGTGTCTGTGAGGGTTGTGTTCATGTGTTTCTCTTTTGTTCTGTTTCAGGGTGTGTTTGTGTTGCTTTAGGGTCTCGCAGTACCTGAGGTATAAATCTGGGTTGTGTGGCTGATGATGTTTTTGATTTGATTCTTGTCTTAGTTTTCTCCTTATTGTTTCACATTCATCATCAAACCATTTTTCTTTGGGTTTGTGCTTCTGATTGTTTTTACTTGTTCATTTTTTTGAGATTTGCCTTGCTTGCTGTTTTCCTAATATTTCATTCATGTGTTTAACTGCCAGATTTACTCCTCTCACATTAGGCTGGCACTGTGTGATTTGGAAGGTGTCAGTAAGGTTAGTGATTTCAGGAGAGCCAGTTGTTTTATCGAATTCCTCTGTGTGCTGTTTGGAGCCCATTTATAAGTATGGTTCAGATGGTACAGCTTGCATGGCTGTATTAGTGTGTTACTGGGCTGTCCTGTTCTTTGTAGGAACACAGTAATTTGACTGTGGTCTGACAGAGGTGTTTGTGGCCTGACAGTGAATGCATTAATAAAGGAGGGGTCAGGTCAGTAATGGAGTAATCAACCACGCTAGTCCCAAGAGCTGAGCAGTATGTGAATCTACCTAAGAGCCCCCTCTGATCCTGCCATTAATGATGTACAGACCCCAGGCTTGAAAAGAGATGCACTAACTGCCTCCCATTTGTGTTCACAAAACACAATCAGGGTTGTTTCTGTGGATTGAGGTAGGTGTGAGGTACAGAGGGTTTGTCCAAATACATGGCTGTTACCTTGTGTGCTTCTACAGTCAGGCTCTGTTCCTGTTCTGGTGTTGAAATCCCCACAGAGCAGCACATTTCCCTGGGTCTGAAATGGCTGATCTCTGTGTGGAGGTATGAAAATATTCCTCATTGTAGTTTGGGGATTCAGAGGGAGGGGTGTAGGCTGCACACAGGTAAACGTCAGTTTCACCTGGACTGCGATTTTGTTTATTTTGAGCCGTGTGTGTCTGTCCTTGTTTAACTGAGCCGATGGATTGGGCGACTCCCCTCTGTGCCACACCAGTATTCCCCCCCGATTCCCCTGCCGTGTGTGACTGTGCTGTGTTTCAGGAGGGCACCATGATCTCCCTGTAGCCGGAGGGACAGTGGAGTGGCACATCTGCACGGCACCACGTCTCCTAATAGGATCATAATATCAATATTATTTACATTGAGAACAAACTCGGGGTCTGTGCCTTCAGCCCTGAAGACCCGAGGAGTACAGACCCTGGATGTTCAGCAGCTGATTGAAAGAGATCTCAGCTTTTCTCTTTTTATTCTTTTGAAATTTCTATTATTTATAATAAAACAAAATGCAAATTACAACATTAAGTAAATATCTAGATGTGTCTGTGCAGTGATACTGTGTCACGATACGTACACACACACACACACACATATATATATATATATATATATATATATATACACAGTACTAAAAAAGTTTTAGGCAGGGTGAAAAATGCTGTAAAAAAGTAAGAATGCTTTCAAAAATAGACACGTTAGTTTATATTTTATCAATTAACAAAATGCAAAGTGAGTGAACAGAAGAAAAATCTACATCAAATCAATATTTGGTGTGACCACCCTTGCCTTCAAAACAGCATCAATTCTTCTAGGTACACTTGCACAGTTTTTGAAGGAACCGGCAGGTAGGTTGCCCCAAACATCTTGGAGAACTAACCACAGTTCTTCTGTGGATTTAGGCAGCCTCAGTTGCTTCTCTCTCTTCATGTAATCCCAGACAGACTTGATGTTGAGATCAGGGCTCTGTGGGGGCCATACCATCACTTCCAGGACTCCTTGTTCTTCTTTACGCTGAAGATAGTTCTAATGACTTTCGCTGTATGTTTGGGGTCGTTGTCATGCTGCAGAATAAATTTGGGGCCAATCAGATGCCTCCCTGATGGTATTGCATGATGGATAAGTATCTGCCTGTACTTCTCAGCATTGAGGAGACCATTAATTCTGACCAAATCCCCAACTCCATTTGCAGAAATGCAGCCCCAAACTTGTAAGGAACCTCCACCATGCTTCACTGTTGCCTGCAGACACTCATTCGTGTACTGCTCTCCAGCCCTTCGGCCGAACAAACTGCCTTCTGCTACAGCCAAATATTTCAAATTTTGACTCATCAGTCTAGAGCACCTGCTGCCATTTTTCTGCACCCCAGTTCCTGTGTTTTCGTGCATAGTTGAGTAAACAGCCTTGTTTTCACGCCGGAGGTATGGCTTTTTTGGCGCAGGAAGTCTTCCATGAAGGCCCTTCTGACCAGACTTCTCCGGACAGTAGATGGGGTGTAGGGTCCCACTGTTTTCTGCCAATTCTGAGCTGATGGCACTGCTGGACATCTTCGATTGCTGAAGGGAAGTAAGCATGATGTGTCTTTCATCTGCTGCAGTAAGTTTCCTTGGCCGACCACTCGTCCCACGGTCCTCAGCGTTGCCCGTTTCTTTGTGCTTCTTCAAAAGAGCTTTGGACAGCACATCTGAAAACCCTGTCTGCCTTTGAAATTTCTGCCTGGGAGAGACCTTGCTGATGCAGTATAACTACCTTGTGTCTTGTTGCTGTGCTCAGTCTTGCCATGGTGTATGAGCTTTTGACAGTAAACTGTCTTCAGCAACCTCACCTTGATAGCTGAGTTTGGTTGTTCCTCACCCAGTTTTTATTCCTCCTACACAGCTGTTTCTGTTTCAGTTAATGATTGTGTTTCAACCTACATATTGAATTGATGATCATTAGCACCTGTTTGGTATAATTGTTTAATCATACACCTGACTATATGCCTACAAAATCCCTGACTTTGTGCAAGTGTACCTAGAAGAATTGATGCTGTTTTGAAGGCAAAGGGTGGTCACACCAAATATGGATTTGATTTAGATTTTTCTTCTGTTCACTCACTTTGCATTTAGTTAATTGATAAATATAATCTATTAACATGTCTATTTTTGAAAACATTCTTGCTTTTACAGCATTTTTTCACACCTGCCTAAAGCTTTTGCACAGTACTATATATATATATATATATATATATATATATATATATATATATATATATATATATATATATATATATATATATATATATATATACACACACACAGTCACCTCCAAAATTATTGGCACCCTTGATAAAGATGAGCAAAAAGGCTGTATAAAATAAACACAGGTAATGAGCTATATTTTATGCTCAAATATATGGGAAAACTAATTGCTCAGAGAAAGTTTTTTTTATTAACAAGTAATACTTTTTTTTTCTCAAAAAGATAGGTGTCAGAATTATTGGCACCTAAAGATTCTTATAATTAAAATCAAACAAAATTAAATCTGCATTAACATTCTACTTCTTCAAGTTCATCTCAGTCTTAGGAACTGTATTAGGCCTTCCATGGCGTCCCTGTTTCACTGGGGTATAAAAATGAGGTAACACGCATATGAAATCCATTTGTCATCCATCACCATGGGGAAAGGCAAAGAACTCACAAATGAAAAGAGACAAATGGTTGTTGACCATTTGATGTTATGGGGCTGTTTTGCTTCCACTGGTCCTGGGGCCCTTGTTAGGGTCAATGGCATCATGAACTCTACCCAGTACCAGGACATTTTGGCCAAAAACCTGGTTGCCTCTGCCAGGAGACTGAAACTTGGCCGCAAGTGGATCTTCCAGCAAGACAATGACCCCAAGAACACATCAAAATCCACAAAGAAATGGTTAATTGAACACAAAATCAACATTTTGCAATGGCCATCTCAGTCTCTGGACTTGAACCCCATTGAAAACCTGTGGTTTCAATTGAAGAGGGCAGTCCATAAGTGCAGACCGAAGGATATCAAGGATCTGGAAAGATTCTGTATGGAGGAATGGTCTAAGATCCCTCCCAATGTGTTCTCCAATCTCATTAAACATTATAGAAAAAAGACTCAGTGCGTTATCCTTGCAAGGGAGGGTGCACAAAGTACTGAAAACAAGGGTGCCATAATTGTGACACTTCATTTTTTTTGGAAATAAATTTATAATTTGAGAAATGTAATTTTGGTTGATTCAATTGAATCATTAATAAAGTCAAATATATTCCACGTTAGAAAACCACAAATAGCTCAGTACTGGTATTATTTATCTTATACAGTCTTTTTTGCTCATCTTTATCAAGGGTGCCAATAATTTTGGAGGTGACTGTATATACAATATATATATATATATATATATATATATATATATATATATATATATATATATATATATTATATATATTGTGGGGGTGGGGAATTGTGTTGGAAAATAGATATATCAGCTTGAGAATGAAGAGGGCACTGTTCCCAGAAAGCTCCTGATCTTAAAACTTTTTAAAGAAAAGGGTTATGTGCAGAATGTCCACTAGGGGATCAGGAGCCAGTTCTCTCTCATGCTTAACTAGCTGATTAGTAGGAGCAGCTGAAGTCAAGCTGTCTCCAATTAAGCTAAATGAGGCAGTGCTCGGTGATCGCGAGTGAGAGAGTGTGGAAGACAAAAGGCAAGTTAATGTTACATGGTCTGTGAAAAGGAATATACTACAGAAATTAACCCTGTGTTTAGTTACGGTTTGGTAACTGTTTTTTTGTTTGTTGGATAAGCGGCTTATCCGTTCCAACTGTAGTTTAGGAAAGCCTGTGTTTAGTTAGTGCTCTGTGGAGAGCTAGGCCTTTTCTTTTGTGCCCTGTAAGGTGCTGTGGTTTTTTTTGTTTTCGTGTTTATTTCAAACCTGTAAGTAATAAACTGCCAGTCCTGCTTTGAAGACCACTTTCAGCCTCCAAGCGCTTTTATTCTGATTCCAGCTTACCCTTCTAGCCACTGGGTTACAATATATATATATATACACACACACACACATTTTTTTTCTTCATATTCATATCCCATTCGTTTCTGGTATTTTCCCAGGTAAACTAGGGTTTCCTGTGTCCCACCCGAGTGCTGCGGGTCCCCAGTCCAGCAGTCTTGAGCAGAGGTGTTGAGGAGCTTTTTTATCTCACCCAGCTCAGTGGTGGCAGGGGGCTGGCTGAGCGAGGCTCCAGCGAGCTGAGCTGGTGCTGCGACTGGTTGGTGCTCGAGGAGGGGCTCTGGGTCTGGCTGGTCCTGGCTGGGCTGTGCTGCTCTGTGGGTTTGCAATGGCTCAGACAGTGTTGGGTCTGTGTGGGTGAGGGGTGGGTTTGGCCCTCTGCAGGTGTGTGTGTCCTGTGGCTCAGGGTCTCCTCACTGGTGTGTGTCCTGTGGCACCAGGGGTCTCCCTCACTGGCGTGTCCTGTGGCTCAGGGGGTCTCCCTGGTGTGTGTGTCCTGTGGCTCAGGGGGTCTCCTCACTGTGTGTCCTGTGGCTCCAGGGGGTCTCCTCACTGGTGTGTGTCCTGTGGCTCCAGGGGGTCTCTCACTGGTGTGTGTGTCCTGTGGCTCCAGGGGCTCCTCACTGGTGTGTGTCCTGTGGCTCAGGGGTCTCTCACTGGTGTGTGTCCTGTGGCTCCAGGGGTCCCTCACTGGTGTGTGTCCTGTGGCTCCAGGGGTCTCCTCACTGGTTGTATGCTGCGCTGGGGGGTGGGGGGCTGGCTGTATCCTTGAGGGATTTATCAAGACCCGGACGCCTTCCTGGTTGAGGTGCACTCTGTCATTCAGCTGCAGGGGGCTCCAGTGGGGGTACCAGGACGCTGAGCATCAGAGCACAGCCCCAGACGATCTCAGCGTTGATATTACTGGTGATGTGTGGGGGTGTCTGCTCTGTGAAATGACAACTCTGGAGTCTGAACTCTCATTGGCTCTCTCTGCCACCTTCCTCACTGCTTTGGCCACGTCTCCCCTTTGGCCCAGGGCATTGCGGTATGCATGGTGATGTGTGGGGCTCCCCAGGCTGGTTCGGTTCAGTAGCTGCAGGGCTTTCTAATAGTCTTTTCACAGCGAGCACCAGAGCCGAGCCGAGCCCTCGCGTGCGGCTAGTTCCACGGGTCATTTGTCGAGCCGAGCGAACGCGGAAACTCTGGCCTCATGAGATATCTGGTACTGGCTCTGTGCTGAGCAAGGCTGGGGCGGGTTAACTCGTACTGCCTGAAATGATAGAGTCTACCAAAAAAGATTTCACAGGGGATTGAGAAATATGAGACTAAACCGCAGCGAAAACAGTGCTGTGAAAAATAAAAATAATAAAACAGGATTAAAAAAATAAACGATCATAACAATAAAAAGCGTCAGACCGCAGAAAAAGTAAATCTGATGTCTTAATGGACGCAGTTCTTGGTCACAGACCTGCAGCGACCCGGCCCGATGTGTTGAATTCAGAGACTTGTCTTCTGGAAAGTATTTCTCCTTTAAATTGTTTAACGCTGACAGGGATCATTTCAAAGCAGAGACAAATCCAAACCTTACAGTGTGAACTGCAAGGTCTGCTGCTGCTTCATTTCCATACACAGAGAATTGTGAGGGTCCAGACCCAACTCCCCAGTAATGTTGTTGAAGCGACACCTGGGATCAAGAAGCTGCTTGATGAGATTCTGGGATCCAATTGTTAGTAACAACAATAGAAAAAAAACGAGCAAGATGGGCTGAATGGCCTCCTCTCGCTTGTAAACTTTTCTTATGTTCTTATTAATTCCTCCTCAGTAATGTTTTTATATTGCGTGGTATAAGTTAATATTAAATAGATATATAAGGTAGATACTAATGTTAAATTAATAAATATGCAATAGCTGTAACAATCTCAACTTTCAAATGGAAGATCAATTATTTTAACTGGTTGATAGAATTGTATTCTACCTATAAATTACAAACAATTAAAAAGGTAGGTGAGCTGAGTGCCAGAAACCAAGGACAAAAAATGCGGGGGTAAGACAGTAATCAGTGTAATAAATGTGTATTGAGGTGTGGAGAACAACACAATGAAATAGAATACTGATTGTGAGTCTGTCAAAGAAGACAAATAAAGAAAAATACATCCACAATTAGAACAAAAACACAATCAAATGAACAACAAATCATCCAATTAGAGACCTTCTCACAGGGCAGAACTCACCCAAACCAATACAAATGTCCAAAAAGAAAAAATAATGTCCTTATTGAAATGGTCCACCCAGGGCAGAAAAAAAAATAAACCAGCAGCAGAAAATATGAAATTGGTCTCTCACCCAGAGTTCAGGAAATGATGCAGCATCAGAGTTAGGGTTCCTCTGGTGTAAGAAAAGTCCTCCCAACAAACGATTTCCCTTTGGACATAAAGACTGGATGAATAATCCTTGAATAATCCTTCCAGAGGAAACCAGGAACAGCTTGGTGAGACGAGGCCCAGAGATCCGGATGGGGGATAAAAACATTAATACATTACTCTTAATTTACAAATGCCAAACAAAACTCAGCTCAAGAAGATAATTATAATCAGGATTAAAGTCTGAGATACTCTTTCTTTCCTGAGTGTTCTCTTTCTTCTTCAAAACACAGTAGATTAGAATAGACTTCAAACAAACAAACCAACGAACAAACAAACACCACACCCTTCTCTCTCCACAAAAACTACCTCTCCCCTAAACCACTCAGGTGCCTGTTATCAAGAAATTGACCAAATGGCTTTAATGAGACAACGCTCATTAATTAAATGAGAACCAGGGCATTGCAATAAAAGCACTTAAACAATTAACCAGGTAACTAAGAACTGCTGCAAAAAATAGCTAAACACAGTGTTGAGTAGAACACACTGGATTGAATAGTTACTTTGAATTTTCAGCATTTACCACGAAACCCTTGAAACCATTCCATTTGATTCCTTTCTATTTAATGTCTTAAGAATGTTTATTAGACATGATAATAACCGAGCCAGGTTTCCTGACACACAATGAAGTGCAGCTCCTTATGCTGCACAGCTGATGCTACAAGCTGGTTTCTTGCTAAATGTTACCCAAATATCGATTGAAAATGTAAAGGCACGCCACGTCCATTTATATTACGTTTGTTACCGTTGAAAATATGTAATAATTTCCCTTATTGAAAATACAGTTAATCTGACTTGTTTGTCAATGGAAGTAACAAGGAATTGAACATAAATTTAATATGCAATTTAACATTCATTTAATATCAATTTAATTTAATTTACCCACGTAATATAAAAGCATTATCATTTTTCTAATGAATAAAGTGATCAGTAATCACGCATATTATTTTGTGGTTACTTTATAATCCAGTTTAACAGAAAATAAATAAATAAAGAAATAAGTCTCCATTATATTGGAAAAAATGCCAAGTATCTGAAAATCACATTCAATTCCAGTCATTTTAAAAATCTATTAACATTGCATGTATACAAAAACAAGCTGTACAGAAAAATCTCTTTAATGTTTCGTTTAGATTTTGTTTTTAATAGGCCTACTTTAAATCTATTTTTCTGACGTGTTTTACTGACATTTTTAAATACTATCTGTAACTTTTTTTAAAGTTATTATTAGTAAGAGTTAATCTAACTTTAATAATATGAAATGAAATTATTCGGTTTGTATTTGCAGTCAGCAGCATGTAAAACACAAACCCATATTTTGTATTAAATGGAAATCTTTTGGTACTTTATCGTTGGGACAGTCCGACTTCGGGATCATTTCTCAACAAATCCACAGCACTCCTTTCTGTGCGGCGTGTCCGCGATGGAATCTGACGTCCGTTCCACAGGCAGCTTCTTCTTTGAGCTGCAGGTGAACACACCCGCGGGGGGGCGCCGGCTTGGCTCCGGCTTGGCTTCGGCGGCCCGGGTGTGCTGGTCTGAAAAGGCTAAGATGTTTGGGCTCCAGATCTTGTTCACTCGCGGTCCACGGAAGAGCCTCCGTCGGGTTTTCTCTCACACTTTTCAGTTTGTGTTGTTCTTCTCCCTCTTCAGGATCGCGATCTCATGCTCATTCACGTTCACCGCGGTTCCATGACAACAGAACACTGCTACAGTTCAAAATTCGAGAAAAACTGCCACAATTCCAACTGCGATTCCAAACTGCAGCTTGAGTTCATCCTGTCGATTTAAGAGACTTTTACTCAAAATGAGTTATCGGGGTTTAGTTAATATTTATATCTAGTAAATATTATTATTTCAAGATTCATTTTAATTGAGGTAAGAGGCTCAGCTTCTGCCTTTGTCTGCTCCTTTCCTTTCTGTCTTTCTTCTTTTCTTTTTTTTTTCTTCATTCGTTCCTCTTTATATTATTTTATAAATACTGCTCATAATAATAATAATAATAATAATAATAATAATAATAATCTGTCTTAGACGTCATTTTAAGGTTATTTTAGGTTGTGGTTTTGGCTGGTTAAGAAAATGTCCTGTTAGGCCAGTTTTTTTTTTTTTAAACCCTTTTTTTTAAATAATAATAATAATAATAATAATAATAATAAACAATGATAATAATAATAATAATAATAATAATGATGATGATGATGTCTCCTCTCTGCTCCACAGTTGATGTGACTCTGGACCCTGATACAGCACAATTACCTGGCTCATCCTGTCGGAGGGAAACAGGTGAGACAGGGAGGGTGGCAGCGTCTCCCTGACACTCCAGAGAGATTTGATGGCAGGTTCTGTGTGCTGGGCAGGGAGAGCTTCACCTCGGGGAGACGCTACTGGCAGGTGCAGATGGGGGGGAATACATACTGGAGATTAGGAGTCAGCAGAGAGTCTGCCGAGAGGAAGGGGTGGTTCAGCATGATCCCCCAGCAGGGTTACTGGACTGTGGAGTGGTGGAGTGGAGGTGTGTTCATTGCTCTCACTGACCCCCAGACCCCCCTCCCCCGGAGCCTGAAGCCCCAGAAGCTGGGGGTGTATCTGGATTATGAGGAAGGGCAGCTCTCCTTTTACAATATGGAGACCAGATCTCCTATCTACACTTTCACTGACATGGAGTTCAATCCCAATGAGAAACTCTATCCATTCTTCTGTACTGTGGACAGTAATACAGACCTTGTGCTGGAGTCCCCTGACCCTGACCCTGTCAGCGCTGCAGATTAAACACACATTGCTGTCTGAACCAGGAAACTATTCAAACAGCTCAGACAATCTCCTCTTCACTTTCACTGACTCTCTGCACTCTTCTGGGCTGATGAGAAGAAATCCTCTCTCTTCCACCCCTCTTACCCCTGAGCCCTCCTGTTTTATTTCTCTACACACCCCTTCCTACTCTCCTTCCTGTCTCCAACCGATTTCCTCCATCTCATTTTCTCCCTTCCCTTCTCTCTGTAAATAAATGGCTCCCCTCCTCTTCTCTCTCCCTTCCCTGATATGCTAATCCCTCCCTTCCCACTCTCCCCTCTCCTCCATCCCTCTACCTCCCTCTCTCCACCCTGCCTTAAAAGCCTCCCCTCCACCCTGCCTTCTACTCTCCCTAAATAATGCTGGCGTATTAAATAATAATAAACTCACGTTAAATACTTAATAAATAATAATAAATGCGCTGGCGTTTTAATGTAAAACGAACGTGCGATAATGTCTTGAAATAATGTAAATAATAGCGCGGCATGTCTTGAAATAGTAAATAATGTCGGGTCATCGCCAGCCAATAAATATCGCATCATGGCGACAATAACGTTAAATAATGTCAGGATGTCAATAATAATGTAATGGGTCATGGCGTTAATGCTTTAATATTAAAATATAATGTCGAATAATAACAATAGTAAAAATATTAAAAGCGTAAAAATGTAATAATATATAATAAATAAAGATTAAATGTAATAATATAATATAATAAATAAAAGCGTGGCGTTGTCTTGTATTAATGTCTAAATGGGTCATCAATGGCAATAATAAAATATGTATGCATGGCCATGAATGTAATGTCTATAAAAATAATAATAAATGCTTGATAATAGCAGCTAATAATAATAAATAAGATTAAATATGTAAATATGTCATGTCCTCCATCCTCTCTATAATAAAAATAAGGTCATCTTGTAAAATGCCTAAATAAGATTAAATCTAAATCCTAAAAATAATGTCATCTGGTCGTATGTAATATTAAATCTCTGGCGTATGCCTCTCCCTCTCTCTCTCCATATTAAACTCTGCCCTCCCTGCCTTTACCTCCCCTCTCCTCCATCCTCTCTACCTCCCTCTCCTCCATCCTCACACCCCTCTCCTCCCTGCCTTCTACTCTCCCTCTCCATCCCTCTCTCTCCTCTCCTCCATCCCTCTCCCTCTCCTCTATCCTCTCTACTCTGCCCTCTCCACCCTGCACTCTACCTCCTCTCATATCCATCCTCTGCCTCCTCTCTCCACCATGCCTTTCTATCCCTCCTCCATCCTTTATACCTCCCTCTCTCCTCCATCCCCTCTCCTCCCTGCCCCCCTCAATTTTGTACTGTGATATTTTGTAACAGCTGTAAGTCTCCCTGGATAAGGGGGTGTCTGCCAAGAAATAAATAATGATAAAAGACTTTCTAGACAATAGATGAATGCATTATTTTCCATGTAATCAATATTTACACTGAAGCTGAGATGCTCCCCTGAATATTATTCATTGCTAAACTCAGTGAACTGATTTCGCTATTTTGATATGAATCTTCTGTTCTGTTTTTTGTAGCGCATCTATTTTCTATCTTTCTTGATAAATGTATAAAAGATATAACGGTGTTGTGTGATTTACTGCTCAATTGTTTACCCGGCAATCTTGAACTCGTAAAAAGAAAGACATTCATGACAGCAGGTGTTGATTAAATTAGACCATTACACATATGAATGAATTGTATCCTTAAACTGGACATTTTAATTGTGATTCTTCACACATAACTCTCAACAGTAACAAGCCTGTTGGGTCCATGAGCAGATTCTTCACAGAGGCAGCTGGGGCTATACTACAGATCCACACCGCTGAGGAGAGAGGGGAGGGGGAGAGGGAGGGAGGGGGAGACAGCTGGGGCTGTACTACAGATCCACACCGCTGAGGAGAGAGGGAGGGGAGAGGGAGGGAGGGGGAGACAGCTGGGGCTGTACTACAGATCCACACCGCTGGTGAGAGGGGATTTTTTTAGTATGCCTAAGCTTGCCTGTTTAATATTAATGGATGATATCTCTACTTTGTTTGAAACTCAGAGTGGGGATCTGCGGAGGATTGCAGGCCCTGTACACACTCCAGTTAGTTTACATATCCCCACCTCCTCCTCAAAGCACAGAGTTACTTCAGTCTGATTTAGAAATACTGAAAGAAACAGAACAGATTCAGTTCAGATGTGTTTAAATTGTCTGCAGCGCGGAATCTCCTTCACAAGTCCGGCTCTCCCTCTCACAATATTCCTCCGCATTTATAAAGGCAGTAGATGATTGGCAGGGGGGGGAGATCAACAGCGAGCCGCTGGCAAGCAGAGCCGTGGGAACGGAGACGCGGTTGCTAAGCAACAGGGGGCGTGCATTGAGCAGACAGTCCTTCAGCCAATCGGAGTTTCGCTCGTATAGTTCCATAGAGGAAAGAGAGAAAGTAGTTTAGGGGGGTCCAGTGAAGCAAATCCATCAAACCACACTCGAGATGAGAAATAATAATAAAAGAGCTGTACAACAAAACACATTTATATAAATAAATCAACACACACACACACACACACAATACACATTTATCAAATAATAATATGAGAAACACAATCCACACGTGAATAATAATAACACACATAATAATAATAATAATAATAATAATAATAATAATAATCAGATCCTACTACAATCGCACAGTTTCGTTTTTCAAAGCTGGTAAAGGATTTCCTCGTGATTCAGGGCAGTACACGTGTTATTAGAGTGACTGTATCCTGCTTACAGCGCGTCCACTCAAACAACACGGGGGTAAATAAAAACACATACATTTTAACACGTAGTCACGTGATGGTTCTCTATATACGTTTTTAGTATTTTTATTATTTATTTTTGTAAGGTAGCAATGCGCTTCCTTAATATCTGTAATTACAGAACCGCTTGAATTAACTGCGCTGAACCGCAGCTGTGAAAGGGAGACATTAAGGGCGCGTTCACGGAGATCATTATGCGCGGATTCTGTGCAGAATCTGACCAGTTCATAGAAGATCATCGGATAAACTGGTCACATTCTGCACAGAATGATCTTCGTGAACGCACGCTGATCTGTCTTTATTCACTTCAATGCGCAAGCGCAGCTTTAAAAGAGAGAGCGACACTGGGAAATGCAGTCTTTCGATTTCAGTTCAATGCGCAAGCGCATCTGTAAAACGAGAGAGGGACGCTGGGAAATGCAGTCTTTCTTTTTTCACTTCAGTGCGCAGGCGCAGCTGAGAGCAGGGGGTGTAGGGATATATAAATATAATCCTGTAGGTCTAAAGCTGTGTTCATGAATATATCACCACTTCATGGGCGGCTGAAGGACTCCACTTCATCTAGAGCCTCACAACGCACCCAAGGCGTGGTGATATTACCTCATGATAACACACACACACACACACACACACACCCTGTCCTACAACATGAAACAAACATACATGCGGCTATGTTTTAATACAAAATCCATGCATCCATAATTCTGATTATTTATCTAAATAATCTCACAGCTAATTCTTTACAAATGAATCGTTTCTACATTTTCGGAGTGCTAAGTAGTGTGGTTATAGTTTAACATATGAATTATCAGTGCTATTTTTAGTAAAAAAAAATATGGTTATCTTCAAAATTAAAATATCAGCAGCGATTGTGTTAATTAATTAAAGCGCCTGACGCCGCCGGAACTTTCGCATTTTTTAAATCCTAACGGTCTCTGCTCAGCGGAGTGGAATGTTCAGGAGCCGGTTGCCCAGCAAGCGTCTCCGCCTCCTTCTCTGCCCCGCCCCCCTCCCTCTCTCGTGTTAAATCAGCTCTAATCGTGTTAAATTGAACACTCAGAAAGTGTCTATATTGCCCCACTCTACACAGTGTTAATCTTACACTTTTGAAAGTGTTAGCTTTTTAACACTTTAGCAGAGTTACTGTAACTCTGTAAATTGTTAAAAATGAACAGTGGCCAACACTGGTTATTGTTGCATTAACTCTACACTAGTGTAACATGTTAACAATCAACTCCATCAGAGTACATTTTTACTCTGCCAGTTTTCTACCTTTCAACCCTGTAGGGTGTAAATATAAAATCAACTCTCACACTGTAACTTTTACTCTAATAGAGTTCACACTATAGGATGTAAACTTGAATTATAACCATTCCAGCCATATAATACCCCCTGTACCCCCCCCAATGCGTTTGTGCCTTTTAACCTTAGTGTACTTACAACTAAAATAAACACAGCGCCAGAATCTGCTGTTATTTCTTTTAATCTCAACATGTACACCACATATTCAACACGTGACATCACCCTGACTCACACTGAACAGGTAAACATGACACAACTTGTGACAATGTGTTCTCTATCAGTATGATACAAAAAAACAGTCTGATGTACGGCCGATGGTAAAGCAGCACTTCTACACACAAAAACAAAAATGCAAGTCATACAATGTGACAGTATGGGACAATGTATGTTCTCTCTCATCATCCGTGTCATCTAAAACGGTCTGTCATAAGGTCTATGGTAAACCAGGTCTTCTACACATATCACAGTAAATGCATCACTTATTTCTTCAATGCTGAATGCATTTAAGTGATCATCAAAACACAACGTAGCAACATTCGAGGTCAAAAGAAAAGCTTGGTCATCTTTTCCAATCACATTAATGATCTTCTTGAATACAGGCATTTCACTTTCTGTACCTGAGCAAACAAACATACCAATGTGATACTCGCTTCCATAGTTCTTCACCCAACTAGATGTGGAAACATCAGAGTATAAACTTCAACGCAATATTTCAGTTAAAATATCACTACCCTCCAAACTGGTGATCATTTCCATTTTAATGGGACCAAACTGAAACTGTTGAAAATAAAAATTCTCCCAATGAAAAGCCAAATGATGCTGATGTTTCTTTGCTAAAGTCTTAGTGATGTTCTTAAAATTCTTAACAGACCTTTTGAAGAAGTTGTGTTTCCCTTCAAATCTCATGCACCATGTGTGTAGAAGTGGACCGATTCTGCAAACACACCTCGGATAATGTATCATGAAGTGGTGTTTGGGAATCAAGTTTCTATCTGGAAACAGAGACTTAAACAGTTTGTGGTGATCACAAATCAAATGCTTCAAATAATATGTCATACCATTTGTTACAATTGGTGAGAACACAATATTCACGGTGTCTGAAAAGGAGATTTGAATTCCTTCGGTTTCCAAAACTTTGAAATCATTTACAAGTGGCTTTAGGATTTCATCAAATCCATATTTCTTTAAGGCCTCTGAGTGAAAGAGAGCAACAAGATGAATATTCATCAACACAGAGTTCAATTTTGGTGGTAGGTTTCTTAAAATAAAATAAACACAGCCAAGTTTATGAATTCCCTTTTTTGAGCCTAAAGGATTGGCAGTTTCAAAATCGTCATAGTAAAGCTGAATCTGTAGAGCATATTCTTGTTGTGAAAAATAGACAATGATTTCTGAATATGAACCATCATTAATGTCTTTGGAAGTACCTTCTTGATGTTCTCTTACCTGCTGGAAACTTTACACTTCACTGTTCTTAAACATAGACTTCAGAGTTCCTAAGATAGGTACATCAATAAACGTATCATTTACTGGAGCTTGACTGAACACACCAGGTGTTCCATCTCGGTGTACATCAAACCGCACTCCAAGAACATGCTCTACAGGCTCAACTATTTCCCATTTTTCCTCAAAATACCTCTGCCGCTTGGCTCCTGTGTTCAAGACTGAGAAAGGATTTTCAAGCTGATCAAAACAATCCCCAACTTTTCACCTAGGTCTTGACCTTGAGTCTCTGATGAAATACTTTTAGTACAGCTTCCTTGCTTGAGCATGGATGTCATTCACAAGTTCTTCCATTGAACCAACCATAGATTGAACAGTACTTTCAGCAACCCCCGATGCCTGTAACTGAGCTCCAACAGACCCACACATGTCCAGCAATTGCTTCCTCTCAATAGGAACCTGAGTAGGAGGAGAGTCTGTACCGACTGACTGACAACATGAAGGTTCAACATCATTATTGCTCAAAGTCTCAACATTGTCAATGGTATTTGGAGTAACACAGTCACCATGTACACGAACCAAGTGCTTCTTAAAGCCAGAATAAGTGCCAAAAATGGAGGAACACTCAGGATCTCCGCATTTCAAACGCAATGTCCTTCCTGATGGAACTTAAAATGTTGAAAAGCAACGCACAACTTTTGTGGTGTACTTTACAAATGAAACAAGTAAACATCTTTAAGCCCAAAGATGTGTATCAATTCAAGTGTCTCTGTTAAGCAGCCTTGCTCTAATCTCCTTGACCCTTGGGCTCTCCTTTGCATTCCCTACATCAATATTATACACTGTGGTTTGAATGAATGTGTAGAAACTACCCAAAGCTTCGTCACAGGACACGCCGAAGACGTAGTGTGCCTTGAAGAGCTCATCGAAAGCTGCCTCTGATGTTTGGGTCTTGCACGGAATGGCCTTGTGGTCAACGACGATGTAGAATTTCTGGATGATGTTCTTTTGTTCGCCGACACAGAGGAGGAAGGGCTGTTCACATCCAGCTTGCGCAAGGAAGGTCACCATGCTCGTCCCCACCTGAAAGAAAGAACATAGGGGAAACCACAGCCATTCATTTCTGTCACACAACGCAAAGACAAAGTAGCCTGAGGTACAAAGTAGCCTCCATTATTGCACTCAGATTGAGCAAACATGCTGATTGGTTACGATACAGCTGCTGTCTGCAATGCACCTCCAATCACCTTGGTGAAACTGTCAGAAAGCAAGGGGCGGGGGAGGGGCTTGCAGGGGCTGTGTGTATGGCAAGGAGGCACTGTGCTAGATAAAAGGAGAGTGGCACAGAAAAGCACAACCAAAATAAGAGAACATACCTTCATATATTTCACCAGATGGTCAGAGCTTGAGAGACAGCGATCTTTGCAGCCCTCTTGCCTTTTGAGGTCGGGGTAGCAGATGCAGCAGCAACAGAATGTCTGCCAAGTCACTGTCCCATCCTAGTCTTAGTGAAGGATAAACACAGTAGAGCAAACGCTACAGTAATAATAATAATAATAATTTATTTTTAGCAGACGCTTATCCAGGGCGACTTACAAGATATCACATTATTTTTACATACAATTACCCATTTATACAGTTGGGTTTTTACTGGAGCAATCTAGGTAAAGTACCTTGCTCAAGGGTACAGCAGCAGTGTCCCCACTGGGGATTGAACCCACGACCCTCCGGTCAAGAGTCCAGAGCCCCAACCACTACTACACACTGCAGTAAACGCTACAGTAAAACCTGAAGCTCACATGACATGTTAGTAAGACTTAAAACTATTTGGTGGTCAAGCAGAAATGATGTACTCATGTACCCAAATCATCAGAGTCGTGCTGCGCAGAAGAGAGGAGGGCTTCCAAATGGGCACTGGGGGTAGGTTCTTGCAATCTGCGATGACCCTGGGTCTCAACAAAGTTGGCCATTTCGCCAGGAATTTGCCAGATGCATCCTCTCCAAACAGCATTGTGAAGTCTTGGTCGATCTGAAAAACATTGAACCAACATTGTTTCTCAAAACTCTTATCTTTAAATTTACAAAGTATGGCAAAAAGCTTGCTTCTAATCAGAACTACCAAGCCTGGTATGTCAAGGAATCGGGGGAAGACGCCCAAGATGGTTGAGGACTTCTCTGGATCCTGCACAATGTTCTGTCTGTGTTTGAATGTTGCCCTCATCTTCTCCTTGACCAGTGACTCGTCAGTTGAATGCTGAAGCACAGATATCGCCTCTCTGCATTCATCGCCTGTCAGTTGCTCAACAGTTGAATGTGAAGCCCGCTTAGCCTTTGGACCATCTTGGTATGTGGACATGGATCTCTTCTTGGTCCCATGTGATGTGTTGCGTTGGACAGTCTTAATCCTCCAGGCCAGGTAACCTGATCCACATTCGGCATCGTAGTAGGGTTCCTTTTAAAAGGAAAACACAGTAAGAACTTGACAAAACAGAGTTCCCCTTACCATTGTATATGCAGGGCAGACCTGCCTGCCTAGGTCTCGTGCTCCCCCACCAGAAAGACTTAGGCTTCTACTGGTTTCTATTGACAGTTTCGGATAAAGAGGATCTGGATGAGAGATGGAGCCTTCCCACCCTGTCTGGACTATAATCTAGGGGAAACACTGACAAATACATAAGGTCACTATTTATGACCATAGTACTCTTGGCCAGGTGTCCCCAGTACAAGATGAGTCCTGAGCTGGTAATTTAAGCAATTTGGCCCCACCAATTTAATTAAGAAAGGTTAAAAATGTGCATGCATTGTTACCTACAATAATCCAAACTTACATATCCATTACTTGAATCTGGATCCTTCAAATAGGGGAATAAAGTCACGATTCCCAGGGCATGCTTGGTGCGCTCACTTGATGGGGGGACCCTCCTTTTAAGATAAATTGCAACAGAACACCACAACATGAATATATGAAAATTAATGACTAAGACTAAGTCTGACTAAAATCGTGCTAGACAAAATGTTGGTTTGTGATTATGTTATCAGTAATGAAAGGTAATTCTAGCATTGTTATCATACAGACCCAGCACATTGAATCATTCACTTACCCATGCTTCTCAATCATATCTGCCACAAGCATGTTCACTAATAGCCTACGGGTGCTATCAGAGAGACTCTTGGTTTTGGCAAACTCAAGGAATATCTTCTCACCACCTGCCTTCGAGTCAAGGATGGCACTGATCATCTGGAAGAACAAGATAAAAACCTAATAGCCACAGCAGTGCATCTTCAAGGGTGCTGGAAATGGCAGAAACCACAAAATGTGTTCTAAAACATTCACAAATACACAAGCAGTGCATATAATAAAAAATATATATTTTTAAACTCACATCTCCTGCTGCATTACTGTCTACGGGACTATCAGTCCGATTTCTTCTCCTTGCTATGGTTTCTTAAAGAATCACAGTTGAACCTGATGATGAATCAGACCCCACTGAGCAGAACGAGGCCTCGGATAGATCTGAAGACATGGGGGATGGGGCAGAAGCAGACACGACAAACCGGCTCATTACTTTCGATATATCGTGTTAAAGCCCATTGACTGTGTTTGCACTGGCCAAAAACAAGCAATCAGTTGAAAGGAGAGTTGTGATTTTGCCGTTGCCACGACAATTCTGTCAATTGATGAGTCATCCTATCGTCCGTTGTCATAAAAACGGATGATAGGATGACTAATGACATCTAATTTGACAGAAAATTGTCATGACAATGCCAAAATCACAAGCTCCTTTTCAATAAATTCCTTACATTAGCCAATGCAAAACACGGTCAATGGTCTTTAAAGCACAGCTAGCTTGAGTACTTAGCCAGGACGTCATGTCCGCTTCGTCCGTATGATATCATTTTGAGAATTTAAAGGGTTTTAAGCAGAATGCGCAACAGGATAAACTTTGCTTAGCCTATAACTCAAAGTCTTACCAGATTGTTCTCCAGTGAAGGCTTTGAAGGGAATCAATAATTAGTATCACTTACCACGCGGTACATTGAAATTAATACCAGTTAAAAATAATAATCTGGTTTATGAAAATGGACTTCTTGAATGCATTTAAAATACCATGTATTGATGGGCTTTTATAATAATAACAAGAAAGAAAGAAAAAAAGGAAAAACGATGGGTTTCCTCTTCAATTCTGACTAGTGTATCGTTATTGTGTAACTACAGGCTAGGATGAAGGATACGAGCACCGCCCTACAGGTCCAGTGTGCCGAATAACAGAACATTAACAGAACATAAACCACAATAACAGAGCACACGCACACGCACACGCACACACACACGCGCGCGCGCACAACACACACACACACGCACACACACACATAGAGCACACCACACACACACACACACACACACACACACACACACACACAGAGCACAGTGATATTCCATTGATAAGAAACACACACACGCACACGCACACGCACACGCACACAACACGCAGTCCAGTGGCCACGCCCCCTGCTCGCGCCGCAGTTCTGAGAGTTCTCAGCTGTCAGTCTCGCGCAGCTACACAACACAGACCCCGTTCAAATATCTCGACTTTAACCGACTTTTCTGCTCTCCTTTAATAATTAAATCGATACCTGTTGAACCATTCGTGCATCTCAATCACAACTGAGAAACCAGTTAATAGCAAAATTGATTTGATTTACGTGTTTTTTTCTCTGTGAAACAACCAAATTAAGCTTTAATTTTTGATTAACAAGCAGACACGAGATCGCAACGTGTTAATAACGACAAATCTTTATCAAAGCTACAATTAAAAATAAAGTATTTGATGCTGGACTCACAATCGTTGTGCGTGACTGTATTTACATAAGAAGAGTCGCTTCTGCTTTGAAATGAAAAAGTCAGACTTACGATTTAAAAGCCCATTTAGTTGTTTCACAGAAAAGAAAAAATAATTAAATCAATTTTACTATTGACGCGTTTTTCAGGATGTGATCGAGATACACGAATGGCTTAACGCAGGGCTCTTCAGCTCGTTTTTTTAGGGGGTCAGATTGTAAAAAAGTTAAGAGTAGGCGGGCCAGAAACATTTTATTCAGCACATTTTTAAGCAACATAATACGTATTATATGAACTAATGTTAGTATATTTACATAATTTCACCATCTGAATAGTGCTTTAACAGAACACTTTAACATTACCGTTGTATCATCAAAAGACAGCGCACACGAGTATTATTAATGACTATTTTAATAGTGTTAAGCACTTGTATTGCTCTGACGGCATAATGACCTTCATAGATTTTAAAGCTAACAGTACTGCATAGCATAAACATCATATACTCACAGCTGTTGAGTTGTGACTGCCCTTCTTTCTTATTCCAACTCGGTTTAATGGGAACAATTGCATTTATTTCCCTGGGCCACATGCATGAAGTTAGGCTCATATGACGTTACAGTGATTCTGTCATGAATGACCAAGTTGTTAAAATGGTGGGGGTGGAGCAGGTGTTATTATTATTGTGTGTACTAAATATTTCTTTTTAATATATTCACGGTTATTATTAATGTGTTTAATTTTTTATTATTATGATGTGTTTGATTTTTATTGTTATAATTCTTGTGTGTGAAGTTTCTTTTTTTTATCACTGCGTGGTTTGATTTTGTTGTATTCTCGAATTGTTAA
Organism: Huso huso; assembly: GCA_036884735.1. Lineage (NCBI taxonomy): Eukaryota > Metazoa > Chordata > Actinopteri > Acipenseriformes > Acipenseridae > Huso > Huso huso. The sequence goes on along the minus strand of CM072681.1, from coordinate 22,937,579 downwards.
TATGCTTGAACACCACACCTGAGACCAGTTTGGGATCCCTGACTCCCGACTCCCACAGTAATCATCTCCAGTGTTTTCACCTGCCCTAATCTATCCCTCACAGACAATAAAAAGAGAGCTTTGACTCACAAACGAGAGAAAGGAAAATGAATGAACGGTGACAAGGGAAGAGGAATAAAGACCCGCAAGATTGACCAGATATTAATGGATTAAGTAGGGGAGCAGGTGGACAAGAGTGTGTGAACAGAGCTGTAGAAAGTAAAGAACCGTGGATGAAAGAGTACGAAGATTGAGAGACCCGACTCCGGCAGCACACAGGGAAGTACAATACTAAAAATAAAAAAAAGCCGTATTGTTGCTCATGTTTGGCTGCTTAAAGACACTGACGGATGTTATTTTTGAGATTTCAATACTGTGACTGTTATACCCCCTCCCGTGATAAACCGGGTGGAATTGCTTGAGCCTAGACTGTGTTTTCTTTCTCTCCTTTTTTTGATAGATCGATTGAGTCAAGTTTGACTATGCAGTAAATCTGTGTAGGGACTAAAATCTGGGTTTATAACACGTTGTGCTGAAGATTGATTTTTCTGGGGCTAGAGTGTGTGCCGGGATCAGCGTTGCTGCAGCTGGAGCTGTTATTGTTGCACGGGAGAATCCGCGCGCGTTCCTGGAGGCTAGAGTGAGCTGCGCTGAACATGGACTATTCTTTCTAGAGCCCTCTGTAGGCGCGGGTGTAGCGAGTTGGATTTTTTTTTGAGTTATAAACGGAACCGGGACAGAGATTCGTGAGATTGATATTGATTTTTTTTTTTTCTTAATGTTTTGTTTTCTCTTGTCTACTCAGATTTCTAGCTGGTCGCGTTGGACAAGTAGTTGCACTACGATTTAGTGGATTTTATTCAATTGTTCTGCCAAATATTGATCTTATCTTTTTAGTTGCTATACCCTCGTTATTGAATGATTTGTTTTAAAATGGGTACTAAGTATGCTATCCCGTGTTAACCAGATGAGCGAGAATAAGGAATAATACTGTGTTGTAACTGAAGTTTCTTTTATATTTAAGAATTTTCTGTACAAAATTAAGCCTATTTATGATTGTACCTTGTGTGGAGTGTGTTGTGTGGTCCTGGGATACAAAAAAGAACCTGCAAAGAAGGATTTGGATAAAAGTTTATTAAATATTACATCTAATCACGAAAGTATATAAATATTTCGGGACCTGGTGCCCTATATTCCACCAGGTGGCGTAGTTTGGCTACCTTTAGAAATTAAAGTAATTATACTTTTGACTTAATTGTCCTTCGTGACGTGTGTGTGCGTGCATGTCAGTACCTGTGTGTCTCATTGTGTGTCTCAGTGTGTGTGTTTGTTGTAGCACTAGCTACATGAATGCAGCATAAGTAATTTGCTGCCTGCTGCTCTTAATTGAGTTAAGTTTTCACACAAATGCAGCTACTGTGCCGTCTCAAACGTTTTAACGAGTGTGTAAAATACCCTTTCACACAGCATGAAATCACACAATCCATGCGGGTGTAATAACATCATCACCCTTTCACACAGCATGAAATCACACAATCAATGAGGGTGTAATAACATCATCACCCTTTCACACAGCATGAAATCACACAATCCATGCGGGTGTAATAACTTCATAACCCTTTCACACAGCCAAAGAGATCGCGCGAGTACAACCTTCAAACCTGTCAATCAACAGACTGTTCACTGACAAGACTGAACACGTGCACGCAGCGCTTAATGTGTAAAGAAAGAGCCGGGACGCAAGCAATGACAATAATACCGACCCTAAGAAGAGCAGATTCAAAATCAGAACACGTTTAAGAACATAAAGTTTACAAACGAGAGGAGGCCCCATTCAGCCCATCTTGCTCGTTTGGTTGTTAGTAGCTTATTGATCCCAGAATCTCATCAAGCAGCTTCTTGAAGGATCCCAGGGTGTCGGCTTCAACAACATCACTGGGGAGTTGGTTCCAGACCCTCACAATTCTCTGTGTAAAAAAAAATCGCCTCCTATTTTCTGTTCTGAATGCCCCTTTATCTAATCTCAATTTGTGACTCCTGGTCCTTGTTTCTTTTTTTCAGGTCAAAGAAGTCCCTGGGTTGACATTGTCTATACCTTTTTTAGGATTTTGAATGTTTGAATCAGATCGTCGATAGTCTTCTTTGTTCAAGACTGAATAGATTCAATTCTTTTAGCCTGTCTGCATATGACATTTTTTAAACCCGTGATAATTCTGGTTGCTCTTCTTTGCACTCTTTCTAGAGCAGCAATATCCTTTCTGTAACGAGGCGACCAGAACTGAACACAATATTCTAGGTGAGGTCTTACTAATGCATTGTAAAAGTTTTAACATTACTTCCCTTGATTTAAATTCAACACTTCTCACAATATATCCGAGCATCTTGTTATCCTTTTTTTATAGCTTCCCCACATTGTCTAGATGAAGACATTTCTGAGTCAACAAACTCCTAGATCTTTATCATAGATTTCTTCAATTTCAGTATCTCCCATGTGATAAATATAATGCACATTTTTATTGCATGCATGCAATACTTTACACTTTCCTCTATTAAATGTCATTTGCCATGTGTCTGCCCAGTTCTGAATGCTTTCGAGATCATTTTGAATGACCTTTTCTGCTGCAACAGCGTTTGCGTCCTCCTATTTTTGTGTCGTCTGTAAATTTAACGAGTTTGCTTGCTACAACAGAATCTAAATCATTAATGTAGATTAGGAACAGCAGAGGACCTAATATTTATTTGAAAGAGTATTGTACGGACTAGTGTTAGATGTTTACAATCACGTATTCTACATTAATAAAGTCCAGAAGGACGATATTGATGAAAAAACGCCCCCCCCACACGAGCATTGGTTTGCCCCGCGGTCTGCACTATTATCAGCGATGTGTGTGCAACAGAAGCTGCTGGTAGATTACAATAAACATCAATTAAACTTAGGCTAGGAATTTGTTAACTTTAGTATGTTTTATTCTTTATTAATTAAATTATATTCATTGAAAAAGGCAAGAGATCCAGATTGTTATTGTTTTGGTTTAATATAATATAGCAGGCTCATGTTCCTATTGAAGTGGGCTACAATATATTTTTTCATTAAAGTTGCCGTTTGTTCTTTGAAATTTAATGTTCCGCTTTCATATTTTGTCGTGTACTAATTTAATCAAACCAAGTAGTGTAAGAAGATGCTTGTATCGTTCATGACGTTTTTCAAATCAAGTTAGCTTATTTGTCTATAAAAAACGAGAATAGAGTTGCAGCCAGTGACATCTTACTTAAAGGCGCTCAAGCTGAAATCGTAAAGTAATTTAAAAGTCGGCTACAAACGTGGCAGCGGACTGTCTCTCTTTAACGCGCACGCAAGAACTTGCAGAGTTGATGCAACTGTGTTGAGATTTTAAAAAAGCGTTTTATGAGATTTTTAACTATAGGTACCGGCACTATGACTCAAGCTCAGACACACATGAATCCTTACGCTGTAGTGACGTGGCATGTTGCTTTGAAACCACGCCCACTGTAGTGCTTCAGTGGCGGTACAGCCTTTCACACAGGCAGTTAAGACGCTTCAGTGCCATCTCTGAACCACCTGGTGAGGTGCTTCAGAGACGCTATAAAATATGCCAGTATTGCTGTGGCGGTATAAGCAATTCACACAGACCTATAAGCCGCTACAGTGGCGGTTCTGAACCGTCATAACTCCTCTGTGTGAAAGCACTTAGAATACCTGGCCAGGTTAAGTTAATTCTCTATTCAATTGCTAAGCAATTTATTCCTCGTTTATAAAGTTGGTCTTTCAGATTCATAAGGTAAAATTAGGTGAAGCAATATCAATTTACTGTCAGTTTTTGGTAAGGGGTTTATCTCTGCACTGGTCTCTCTCGTTGTTTTAACTGAATGATCTTTTCCTTAATTTCCACATGGAAATTCTAATTTGATTCAGGTGTTTTGCCAATTGCCTTGGCAAAGGGCTTATTGAGCTTGATTTATCATGATGTCTTTAAGTATCTTAATTGGGAGCTCTTTAAATATGGCTATTACTTCCTGTGAAGGGGAGTGGGTTCCTTTTTCTGGGGTGATTCTTTTCGGTGGTGTGGTTTTGTGGATGCAGAGCGTTTGGAGGAAGGAGCAGGGTTTTTTTTGAAGAGGAAGGTTGCTGGTCTGTAAAGGAGACCCGGGGAAGCAATAATCTTTTGGTTGTTAGAAACAATGTGTTTTTCTAATCTGCTATTTTCCAGTTTGAAAGTAACCAGTTATCTAATCTCCTGCCAAATTGAAACTATCCACATCATCCAAATGGTTTATTTTTATCCTAAGAGCAACAACGGTGACTAATCCATTTCTTATCCAAATCATCACTTTTTGTCTCCTTACCTGGTTGGAAACTCCAAGCTCTACAGGACCCAGGAGGAACCGGGCGAGATCCCCTGATGGGGAGGAATCTCTTATTTTTTAGCTGCCGGATTATCTGTTCTGTTCTGACTGTTTGTTTGGGATTATTATCCTTTTTGTTTATTTATCAGGGTTTAACGAGCACCCCGCTCAGAAGTCTCATTTTGTTTTTTTTTGTTTTGTGTTTAAACTGTTCTGGCTCCACTGCATTCTCAATACAGACCTGATATTTAACAGCTTGGGACTTTCAAAGCATTGGCTGTTGTTGTTTCATGGACATTTTGTTTTCTATAAGGACTGCCTGATGGACTCCTTGGTAAACACTTTAATCAACATTGGCTATGTTAGGCTGTACATTACTGAAAGCTTTGATCTGTCCTATATGACTGGTATTGATGCGTGTTCTGGTAATTTTGACTGGTCCAAATGCTGTCTGATTCAAACCCATGTACACCAAATGTTTGACAGGAGGCTGTGTGGTCCAGTGGTTAAAGAAAAGGGCTTGTAAATAGAAGGTCCCCGGTTCAAATCCCACCTTGGCCACTGACTCATTGTGTGACCCTGAGCAAGTCACTTCACCTCCTTGTGCTCCGTCTTTCGGGTGAGACGTAGTTGTAAGTGACTCAGCAGCTGATGTATAGTTCACACACACTAGTCTCTGTAAGTCGCCTTGGATAAAGGTGTCTGCTAAATAAACAAATAATAATAAACACATCTGTCTACAAGTATAATATTCCACGCATATTCAATAACATCTGCTATTTGAATTCTGGTGTTGTCTTCTGGTTTAATTTTCTTCCTATTTTCTAGGTGTTGTAAACAATCCTGACTTACCCAGCAATTTTTCTTGGTTCTGTCGCGCAATCCTACTGCTTTGGAGAGTTTATATTGTTCAGGGTAGTTTATTTGTATTTCCGTCATAAAATACTAGTTAATGGACGTTGCTTAAGGATTAGGTTTGTTACATATTTAGCATTAAAAAGCAATCCATGTGATTTCTTTACTAGTCGTTCATTATTTTGTGTATCGGCCTCCACACAAAGCCGAGCGCAGTGCGGTATACTGTAATGATGCTCCAGTCAGTCTGCCCGGACTGCACCTGAACCATCTTAAAAACACGAAGCCTCCAATAAGCTCATTTGTAAAAGTTAGTAAAGAATGGCGCTATATAATCTAAGGAAGCTGAATGTGAACTCCTAGCTGGAGCAACGAGAGAGGGAGAGAGGGGGCGGGGCAGAGAAGGAGGGGGAGACGCTGCTAGGCAACCGGCTCCTGAACATTCCACTCCGCTGAGCAGAGACCGTTAGGATTTAAAAATGCCAAAGTTCCGAGCGGCGTCAGGCGCTTCGTTTAATTAACACACCGTTGCTGATATTTTAATTTTGAAGATAACCAGATTTTAAATACTCAAATAGCACTGTATTAAAAAATACTTTACTTTAGTTCCAGACCGTTTTCCAACAAATAAAAGGTACGTATTTATAATAAGTATATTTGTTATGATATTAAGAGTAAACGAATGTGCTGCAGTTTGGTGTATCATGTATTTGTTTATAAAATGTTGCAGTGTTTCTTCTTTAATATTAATATTTTATTGTTTTCTCAAAATAACATCCATACATTATCAGTTCATCTGCTAGTGTAATCTCAATATTACTCGTCAGTAATTCATGCATAGACACGCTGTGGTAACTTCAAGAAGTTAAAATGTAAGGCTGGATTACAAATAAATAAATAAATAAATACATTAATAACGATATGAAACAAAAATACGTTTTGGTAGCTCATAGGTATTTAAATTACGAAATGCGACCCGTTTTAGAAATGGATTTATATACTAACTGCCGTATTAATCTAAATGATATTTCAAAGTGTTGGAGGTGCAGACTCGCATAGGTGATTTGTAAAATCCAGTAGTGTTGTAGCGGTCCGTGTATTTGTGTTTTGTGTTGTGTATTCGCTCTTGTCTCCCCTGTCTGGGTGCTGTTATTACCGCTGTATTGTGTTCCTCCCCTCGTCTGTATTCCCTGTAGCTGCGGGTTCGCTCTGTCTCTGTGGCTGTGCGAGCTGTCCTGCACGCAGGGTGCGCCCTGCTCCCTGTCATTGGTCCTGGTGTGCGGCTTGGGGCCAATGGGATAGTTGTTCGGTCCGGCACACGATTAGCATAAAGGGATGGAGCTGAGTTATAAAAGGGGGCGTTGCACGCTCGTTGTTGTTCAAGGGCAAGTCGGGAACTGTGTTGAGCAGTGGCGTGGTCTGAAGCGTGCTGAGAGATAGCAGCTTAAATAAAGCTTTGAACTTGAAAGCAGCGTCTTGTCTCCTTCTCTTCTGCCTGTTGCGTGAAACGCTTCAATATGTTTAAAAAAAAAAAAAAACTATAACGCCACATTACTTAGCACTCGGGGGGGAAACACAAATGATTCATTTGGAAAGAATTTGCTGTGAGATTATTTGGATAAATACTCAGAATTATAGATGTGTGGACTTTTGATTAAAATATACCCACATGTATTTTTGTTTCATGTCGTAATTTATTTATTTATGTATTTATTTAAACTTTAATTGGTGCTTTCATTTGAACCTCTTGCTGGTGCCACGGCTTGTCTCTGTATCTATTCACAGATATTTGAGATTGTGTTTAGTACACACTAGCAGCTGACCTGATAATCTTATTGATGTTATTTTGTGTAAACAATAACACGTTATACTGTATTACAGAAAAAAAAGACTGAGGAGGAGGCAGTGTGGTTCAGTGGTTAAAGTCCCGGGCTTGTAACCAGAAGGTCACGGGCTCACATCCCACCACTGCCGCTGCCTGACTCGCTGTGTGACCCTGAGCAAGTCACTGAACCTCCTTGTGCTCCATCCTGTGGATGAGATGTTAAATCAATGTCCTATTGGACGTGACAGTTCACAGACTACCTCTTAAAGCGCTTTGTGATGGTGGTCCACTATGAAAGGTGCTATATAAAGACATTATTATTATTATTATTATTATTATTATTATTAATAAAGTATACTGAGCCGTGCGGGTGATTTCATAGGTTGTCATGGCAGCGCCGCTCATTACGGGAGTGGTTATCCGGGACAAACGCTTCCTTCGCTGGGTCGAAGAAACGCTGGAGTTCCGCTGGCTTCTCAATAAGGATCCCGAGGTATCCAACCTGACTATCTAAATCAATACAGTGACAACAAAGGAAAGTGACATCTAAACCTAATGACTGACATTAACAGTAATACGACGGGGGTGTGTGTTATCATGAGGTAATATCACCACGCCTTTGGAGTGCGTTGTGAGGCACTAGACGAAGTGGAGTCCTTCAACCGCCCAGGAAGTGGTGATATATCTCATGATAACACACAGACCCTGGAGTGTATTATTGCTATTGTTAAATTGGTCTGTGAGTGTGTTGTTGTTGGTAAATGAAGAAGACTTTAAACTTTATTTTAATATTTGTTATGTGTCTCCCCTTCCACTGAGAGAAGTAGTTCCACAGTAACTAACATTGTTAGATTAACAATTAAACATTGATTTCAAACCGTTTTTTATAATTTCTTTTTCGGGGACTTCGATAATAGTTTCTTGTTTAGTCTTTGTAGATATTGAACTGGATCACTGTTTCAACGTGTATGTCTGGGTTTTGTCCAGTAGATGGCGCTGCTGCTGCTGTTGTGACGTTTTGTTTAAATCAATGTCAATGTTCTTTTCAGTTAGCCAGTCACGGAAAACTTTCATAGCCCATTCTGTCTGGTGCTTGGTGTTTCCCTCAGTTGTATTTGTTTCTAGGTTGTCTAAATCTGCTTCATTTACCTCAGTATGGCAAAATGTAGTTAATCTCAGGGATTGCTGTCATGCTGATTCGAGTGGTGTTGTAGTTAATCTCAGGGATTGCTGTCATGCTGACTGACTCGAGTGGTTTTGTTTACCCAGCCGTACAGTTGCAGTTGGCGTATTGATTTTATTTACTGTGATGAGGCCGCTTCACAGAAAGAAGTTCCGCACTGTTGTGTTATCACCAGATATCTAATGGCTAGGGAGAATCTAGTATTTTCACCAATTGTTTCTACCCATTTCATAATAACAAATAACATGATGTCTAAACCTAATATCTAAATGAATAACAGCAAATCAATATGACATCTAAACCTAATATCTAATAAACAGGGTGACCAGATTTTCAAAGCTGAAAACCGGGACACATTGTTAAATAATTGACAAGACTAATTAAACCATTTTAAATACAGGCTGTTTTAATGGCTATTTAAACAACATATCAATCCTGTCACTGGCAGCTCTTTTATTTATTTCATTTTCTTAAGCAGATAGCTCATTTCAGTTCACTCCTGGGTGTATCATTTGCGGCTATTTAGTTTAGGTAGCCATATTGTGTTATATGCGTATTGCTACTTTTACATTGAGTATAATAATAATAATAATAATAATAATAAATAATAATAATGATTCAATACATTTACGGTTTGGCATTTCTTTCTTTTTGTTTCTATTTTTACTCCCTGTGTCGGGACGGCTCTGTTTCTTAACGTTGTTGATGTGTTTAACCTGGTGGATTCGGATGCTTGCATCCTCTCACTGCTCTGTCTAGTGTCTGGACTAAATCCCACCAGAACTGAGCAGCTACGAAATTACTGTGTTAGACACAATTAGATTCATATGGAATATAAACTCAATGAAAATGTAAGGCGCACTGAGGAATAAGCATGTATGTCTGTGTTAATCACTTTATAAAAATATTGTTCTTGATTATCCTTGTGTCTTTTTATTGCCTTCCCATACAGACAACAGCCTGCCACAGAGAACAAGCAGACGTGCATCACCTGAGCTCCTTCAATCCAATGGTGAGCACCATGTCTATCACTGATTGTTAACAATCTTCAAAATCACAACTCCTGTATGTAGAAGCATTTTCATTAGCAAAGAATAGTTAAAAGATGCAAGTTCACTTTACCAGCAGTGTGCACCCCGCTACCCAAAATGATATATCACACTCAAAAAAACAACAAATGTATAAATACAGATTTCATTCTTATGCCATTCCCCGATCCCTGACAAGCAGACACACACAGATTGAATAAACATTCAGTTATGAGGTAGTTCTGTCTGTCCATTTACGGAAAGAAAGTGAATCAGTTTTTAGTTTGCAGTTTCGTTTTCAAAGCTAGTGTGGGTGGAGAACCGCTTTCTGGCTGAGTGAAGTTCAAACAGCGTGTCTTACTACAGTCAGAGAGAGAATTAGGGTAGGGTGAGGTAAGGGCCCCCCCTTAAGGAAAATTCCATATCTGTCATATAAACGAATGTACATTTCAACCCTTTTTATGTTCTAAATAAACTCATATGCAGCCTCCATAGCTGAGTATAAGCAGGTGTCTCTAGTGATATCATAAATGCACAAAAAAACAAAAATCACATTTCTGAGAGGGGGCTTCTTATCCCCACATGCCACTCCAATATATGTTCACTCAGAAACACACGTCACTCAAACGTTTTAACAATTTAATGATCTTTTATTAACAGCATTTTAATTCCAATAACACCAACAAGGGCTATTTTTAAATATTCCTGCGTATATGATGATGCTCTGATGGGTTTTCTGAGGTGCGTTCAAGGCATAGTGCTGAATCTGGAGGAGAAATACACATAAAATCAATGAGTAACAGTATAGCTTCTGAGTGCTACCATTGTGATACTACTGTGACTATGAATTAAGAGTCTTTCATCATCCAGCCGAGATGTGGGAGAGTTTGAAATGCTACTTTTATTAAAGAAAGTCAAAAGATATAAAGATTTTAATCTTGGAGACTAAAATACCAAGATCAGATTGGAGCTAATAATAATAATAATAATAATAATAAAGGCTACTTAGTATTGAACAATCTCATTTATTACAATTCTGTCACTTTTTAACTTTGTCATTTTTCATTGTACACACGTTTTTCATTCAAACTACAACACAAGGTAAGACTGTGCTATAGCCGTCCTTGACACACTTCATTAGGGCCCAGCTAGAGAGTCACTGTAGAATTTGGGGAGGGCTCAATAAACTTCTCCTAGTAATACGATACAAAGTGTCATATTTTCATAAAACCCTCCTAGCTTGCAATTTACTTCATCATGGGGTAAGAGGCCTCCCATAGGCTTCTAACCCCAAACAGTGGGGGGGAGGCAGGCCTCTCACCCAAAAGGCAGGCATTTTGTTTTCATTGTTTTAAGGCCTGTGCATAATTAGCACCTACACAAACACAACATTATCATGAAGCCAATAGTTCAATTTTAATATACCTCCTTAAACCTTCAGACCTCACAGTGTTCACACCATGCAACCAAATTGAAAAAAAAAATTATAAGAGTAAAAAGTTTTAGAAATTCTCACATGTGGTTGTCTGAGCTGCAAAAACTGATAGCAGGTTCGTTTAGAGGGCGGCAATCACTTCTGATTACATCATTTCCTGTTAGCACCAGGACAAAAAGTCCTCTTACCCCACATAGGCCTCTTACCCTGCCCTACCCTACGTTTCTCCATCACAGACTTACAGTGCTTATCAAACAATAAAATAAACTGTGTAATTTAAACAACAACTCTGCAGAACAGAAACTAATAGGATAGATGAAGGCAGAAGATAAGTTTTGCCTACAAGTGGATTATTATTATTACTACCATGGTTACATGGAAAGGCATAAGCTTCCGTCCACACAGCTTTTTTTACAAGATATACTGAAACACACGCTGATCAATGTGTCCCTTCTTTATTAATCCAGAGAGATGGAAGATGTAATCCACGAAATAATGATACACTTCAGCAAGTAAGTGATAGTTCCAAACCACAATCACAACATGAAGGACAGATACCAGTCAGAAGTCAAAGGGCATGGGTCAAAGTCCTGGATAATGAATAATGAATGGCGCTGTTTTGATTTACTGTAACCGACTTCCTAGTTGTTACAAATGTATAAATGAGTGAACAGATTTCAGGACACAAGATTAAAAACCTTTATTGGTGATTAACAAAATCCTGCATCCCCCAAAAAACACGTTTAATATAAGTTGGCTCCCAAAAAGGAAAACAGAGTATTATTCCTTCCTAAAGAGCTGAAATAATAACTCATGTTTCTAAGAGTGTGGCAGACACCGATATGAACATTATTAAAAATTATATATATATATATATAGCTTTCTGGATTAGAATAATTAATTGAATTAGACATAAATGTGACAATATTGTTTAAACACCCTGTAAGTCATCATGTTTTGCCATGTTATGTTTGGATCACGTTTGAGAGGAATACTATACACTTCCATGTCCAGATAACAATTATTCAACTTAGCTTTTTCAGACAAAGTTATCTACACTATATTTCCAGTGTGTGTTCTCATTTTGATATTTAATCTCAAAGAAATCAAGCTGCAACTTGTCAATTTACTCAAACATTAGCATGGAAATGCCTATATATATATATATATATATATATATATACACACACACACACACATATTGTAAATGCAGTCTACCTGCTGAGGTTTAATTTTCACACTTTTAACACACAGAGCCAGACACAGAAAGGTACTTTAGCACTTTTATTATTTACAATAACAAAGAAAGTAAACAAAACAAAAACCAAACTCCTTTTCGGAGCACTAACTAAAACTTCCTCCTGCAACTAACTATGGCTGGACGGCTAAGCCGTTTACCAGCCAAACCAAGCCCCTTTTTAAACACAGTTCACACACAGTGCCTTCTTCAGGGCTCTTCAGCAGCTGGCTTGTGCTTCTTCAGCCAGTCTGCCTACGGCTGCTACTCCATCAGCCCTGACTGCAGGGCTTCTCCTGCTCCTATGCAGGGCTTAATTGGTCTCAGGTGCTTCCCATTTCCTCTGCAGTCCTGTTGCCTTCTGGGTAATGTAGTCCTGCTGTTTCCTCCAGGACTACATTTTTTCCTCTTCCTCCCCCTACTCTGTCACAATATATATTTGTGTATATATGTATTGCACTGTGTTCTTTATTGCTATTCATTTAATAGCAGTGCTGTATGTGTCCAGGTTTATACTGCAGTAGGGGGTTCACTCAATTGCAGGAAGGTTCACATTGTGTGTTTTTCACATCATTTTATGGAGTTATTTTATTGTATGTGTAAAACACTGTAGACACAATAAAAGGAGTAATGAAGTGGTGCCCCTCAATGTGCTATCCTCTAGAATCACCGCTGTGCAGGGCTTTGAGGTTGTGTTACTGGTAATATGTAGGCCTGCTGATTTCTTTTGTTGTTTTTATTTATCTTTGAAAGTCACCTTCTGGTACCATTTCACTGTGACAGACACGTTTACTGTAAAAGATAAGACCCCATTATTAACACATCCCATTAATAATAATGAAACAGATCTGTTAACACGACAGCAACCTAAACTAAAGCTTTAACAGTATAGCAAATAAAGACTAACAACTGCAAGACAATAGCATTTATCTTTACCATGAAGCCTCCCACTTCACACTTCAGAATTGGGCACACACACAGACGCACACTCTTTATTCCTAACTTCAATACATAATAAACTTGACATGTACTTTCGGCTGCTGAAATGCAGGTGAGCCTGCATCCTGTTGACAGTGCTATGGCAGGTGAGTCAGTCCCAGTGTGGCTCTACACCCTATTGACAGTGCTATGGCAGGTGAGTCAGTCCCAGTGTGGCTCTACACCCTATTGACAGTGCTATGGCAGGTGAGTCAGTCCCAGTGTAGCTCTACACCCTATTGACAGTGCTATGGTGGGTGAGTCAGTCCCAGTGTGGCTCTACACCCTATTGACAGTGCTATGGCAGGTGAGTCAGTCCCAGTGTGGCTCTACACCCTATTGACAGTGCTATGGCAGGTGAATCAGTCCCAGTGTGGCTCTACACCCTATTGACAGTGCTATGGCAGGGGTTCCTATTCTTTTCCATCCTCTGTCCACACACACAGTGTCAGTGCTATAACACAGTGTCTGTGTATTACTAGCTTCAGTACCCCAGGATTTTCAATCAGGTTTAAAGTATGTGGCACTTACAAGGAGGGGGAGAGTGGGAGAGGGGTGTCCCCGTCCCACTTGGATATTTTTGAAAAAGGGATTCAAATGGTATTTAATCCCAACGCACAGTGTGTTACGGGACTCCAGTATACAGAAAGAAAACACAAGCCGTTTATTTTATGCAGTTACATTGACTTTAAATGCATCAGCAATCTAGTACAGAGAAGAAAATACAGTTCCATTAGTCTCTGTGAGGGCAGAGACACACAGAGGCACACAGAGACACACAGAGTTGCAGTGCTTATCAAACAATAATATAAAATGTGTAATTTAAACAACAACTCTCCAGAACATAAGTAAATAGGATAGATGAAGGCAGAAGATAAGTTTTGCCTACAAGTGGATTATTATTATTACTACCATGGTTACATGGAAAGGCATACGCTTCCATCCACACAGCTTTTTTGCAAGATATACTGAAACACACGCTGATCAATCTGTCCCTTCTTTATTAATCCAGAGAGATGGAAGATGTAATCCACTAAATAATGATACACTTCATCAAGTAAGTGATAGTTCCAAACCACAATCACAACATGAAGGACAGATACCAGTCTCAAGTCAAAGGGCATCGGTCAAAATCCTGGATAATGAATAATGAATGGCGCTGTTTTTGATTTACTGTAACCGACTTCCTAGTTGTTACGAATGTATAAATGAGTGAACAGATTTCAGGACACAAGATTAAAAACCTTTATTAGTGATTAACAAAATCCTGCCTCACCCAAAAAACATGTTTAATATAAGTTGGCTCCCAAAAAGCAAAACAGAGTATTATTCCTTCCTAAAGAGCTGAAATAATAACTCATGTTCGTAACAGTGTGGCAGACACCGATATGAACATGGCACTTTAAAAAAAATATATATATATATATATATATATATATATTTATATATATATATATATATTAAGCTTTCTGGATTAGAATAATCAATTGAATTAGACATAAATGTGACTATATTGTTTAAACACCCTGTAAGTCATCATGTTTTGCCATGTTATGTTTGGATCACGTTTGAGAGGAATACTATACACTTCCATGTCCAGATAACAATTATTCAACTTAGCTTTTTCAGACAAAGTTATCTACACTATATTTCCAGTGTGTGTTATCTCATTTTGATATTTAATCTCAAAGAAATCAAGCTGCAACTTGTCAATTTACTCAAACATTAGCAAGGAAATGCCCATATATATATATATATATATATATATATATATATACACACACACACACATTGTAAATGTAGTCTACCTGCAGAGGTTTACTTTTCACACTTTTAACACACAGAGCCAGACACAGAAAGGTACTTTAGCACTTTTATTATTTACAATAACGAAGAAAATAAACAAAACAAAAACCAAACTCCTTTTCAGAGCACTAACTAAAACTTCCTCCTGCAACTAACTATGGCTGGAGCTAAGCCGTTTACACCAGCCAAACCAAAGCCCCTTTTAAACACACAGTTCACACACAGTGCCTTCTTCGGGTCTCTTCAGCAGCTGGTTTGTGCTTCTTCAGCCAGTCTGCCACGGCTGCTACTCCATCAGCCCTGACTGCAGGGCTTCTCCTGCTCCTATGCAGGGCTTCATTGGTCTCAGGTGCTTCCCATTTCCTTTGCAGTCCTGTTGCCTTCTGGGTAATGTAGTCCTGCTGTTTCCTCCAGGACTACATTTTTTCCTCTTCCTCCCCCTACTCTGTCACAATATATATTTGTGTATATATGTATTGCACTGTGTTCTTTATTGCTGTTCATTTAATAGCAGTGCTATATGTGTCCAGGTTTATACTGCAGTAGGGGGTTCACTCAGTTGCAGGAAGGTTCACATTGTGTGTTTTTCACATCATTTCATGGAGTTTTGCTTCAGGTTATGCCAGTGCAGATTCATTCTTTTTAATCTACACATTTGTTTTTGTGTTGCATTTTATTGTATGTGTAAAACACTGTAGACACAATAAAAGGAGTAATGAAGTGGTGCCCCTCGATGTGCTATCCTCTAGAATCACCGCTGTGCAGGGCTTTGAGGTTGTGTTACTGGTAATATGTAGGCCTGGTGATTTCTTTTGTTGTTTTTATTTATCTTTGAAAGTCACCTTCTGGTACCATTTCACTGTGACAGACACGTTTACTGTAAAAGATAAGACCCCATTATTAACACATCCCATTAATAATAATGAAACATATCTGTTAACACGATAGCAACCTAAACTAAAGCTTTAACAGCATAGCAAATAAAGACTAACACTTGCAAGACAATAGCATTTATCTTTACCATGAAGCCTCCCACTTCACACTTCAGAATTGGGCACACACACAGACACACACTCTTTATTGCTAACTTCAATACATAATAAACTTGACATGTACTTTCTGCCGCTGAAATGCAGGCAAGCCTGCATCCTGTTGACAGTGCTATGGCAGGTTAGTCAGTCCCAGTGTGGCTCTACGCCCTATTGACAGTGCTATGGCAGGTGAATCAGTCCCAGTGTGGCTCTACACCCTATTGACAGTGCTATGGCAGGTGAGTCAGTCCCAGTGTGGCTCTACACCCTATTGACAGTGCTATGGCAGGTGAGTCAGTCCCAGTGTGGCTCTACACCCTATTGACAGTGCTATGGCAGGTGAATCAGTCCCAGTGTGGCTCTAAAACCCTGTTGACAGTGCTATGGCAGGGGTTCCTATTCTTTCCCATCCTCTGTCCATACAGACAGACACACACACACACACACTCTGACATACACACACACTCTCAGTGCTATAACAGTGTCTGTGTATTACTAGCTTCAGTACCCCAGGATTTTCAATTTTCCTTCTCTCTTCTAACCCTAACCTCCCCTTCTCTCTTCTAACCCTAACCTCTCCTTCTCTCTTCTAACCCTAACCCTAACCTCTCCTTCTCTCTTCTCCCCTCCCTGTTTCTTTCAGTGTTCTCCTCTCCCTCAACCTCATCTCCCTTCCACGCTCTTCCACCCTCTGTCTCCTTCCCTCTCTCTCCCCTCCACTGTCCTTCTCTTTTCCACTCTCCTGTAATCTCAATGGGAATGCATATGCCAGGTTATCACTATTTAGTATTAGTGTGTGTGTTACACTTTTACACATCTCTACAGAACCGTATCCACTTGTGTTGAAAATTGACTGTTAGCCAAAACAAAACAAAAGATCACAGAAAAGTTGTATTAATTTATTTTAAATTTTTCAGATTAGACTTTAAATCACTCATGAGCTCCAGTTCTGTGAAAAGGATCATGTGTTGGTTTGTTTTATGAGGCGTGTCTGAACCAGGTACACATTCTTTCACTGGCAGACAGTGTGGGCGTGTTCCTCAAGGGCTGTTTCTCAGGTAACGGTGCAATAAAACCAGGAATTGTACTTTGACCTGTACTTTAGCTTTAGACAGGCTACTTCAGGCTAGAAAGCTGATCAAACAGATGGGAAGTTCTTTACAGAGTGTGTAAATCTTTAGAATACACTTCTCATATCTAAACTCAGCTGTACTGATGCGGTTTAAAAAGCTGTTTCTATTTATTCTTAAAGAGCTGAACTGAAGCACGAACACAGAGTGCAGGTGAAAGTGAAAGCAGGTAAGCAGACTCTAAATCTGTGTTTAAAGTTACAATAGCTAATAGAACAGCTCTCTTCAACAGTAAGTAGCGTGGTTCTGAAAAATCTAGCGTTACCCGTCCCCGCGTGCTGCTACAGCTGTTTAAATACGTACCTGTAATTATTCTTTTCATTGTTAACATCCTGACAACTTTTTACACTTATAACTTGAAAGTGTGTTTCAAAGCTCTTTTCAAAATGGCCTCTCTAGTGCACTGATAGTGGAAGGATTATTGCCCACATTGTCAAACAGGGAACACAGCGATAACGATCCATGATGTGGTACGGAACAGAAAAGCCAGAGCACTTACAGACTTGGTTTGCTAATCAATAGATGTTTTAATGAATTAACCTAACTTGCATTCACCAGTGTTTGCCTGAGCAATGTAATTAAGACACAGTCTGTGATTGAGATGAGTGACGAGTCAAACCCCATAGATTATCATTGAGGAGAGGAGCCTGTTTGTGAACGCTATCGAGTCAAACCCCATAGATTATCATTGAGGAGAGGAGTCTGTTTGTGAACGCTATCGAGTCAAACCCCATAGATTATCATTGAGGAGAGGAGCCTGTTTGTGAACGCTATCGAGTCAAACACCATAGATTATCATTGAGGAGAGGAGCCTGTTTGTGAACGCTATCGAGTCAAACACCATAGATTATCATTGAGCTAGAGAGGAGCCTGTTTGTGAGAAGCTTATCGAGTCAAACCCCATAGATTATCATTGAGGAGAGGAGTCTGTTTGTGAACGCTATCGAGTCAAACCCCATAGATTATCGTTGAGGAGAAAAGCCTGTTTGTGAACGCTATCGAGTCAAACCCCATAGATTATCGTTGAGGAGAAAAGCCTGTTTGTGAACACTATCGAGTCAAACCCCATAGATTATCGTTGAGGAGAGGAGCCTGTTTGTGAACGCTATCGAGTCAAACCCCATAGATTATCGTTGAGGAGAGGAGCCTGTTTGTGAACGCTATCGAGTCAAACCCCATAGATTATCATTGAGCTGGAGAGGAGCCTGTTTGTGAACACTATCGAGTCAAACCCCATAGATTATCATTGAGGAGAGGAGCCTGTTTGTGAATGCTATAGAGTCAAACCCCATAGATTATCATTGAGGAGAGGAGCCTGTTTGTGAATGCTATCGAGCTTCTGAGGTTAAGACTCGATCCTGTTCACAGGTCCAGCACTAAACACCCTGTGCAGCTCTAATATTTATGACAAACTAGTATCTTTAATAGTTACAATCAGCACTTTAAACTAGTAGAGCTGAATAACTCTGAGCACTCTGTCAAGCTGCTTGCCTCTCTCTACGTAACAAAGACAGAATCACTGCTGTCTCCGCCCCTCCTCTCCACTCCTATTGGCTGGGCAGCTATAGAGCTTGCAGCCTAAATACAATGATGTTAATGTAAATCCAAAACTAAATGAGAAAATGTAACACTTTCTGGCTCTGGTTTGGGAAATACTAAACCCCCATTTTCAGTGATGTCTCAGGTTTCAGCATTTGTTTTGGGCACGCCCCTGATTTCTATTGGCTGCTCTGTATGTCAGTCACACTGGCTACTCTTCAGAGGCGTGGAGTGATTATTATTATTTATTTCTTAGCAGACACCCTTATCCAGGGCAACTTACAATTGTTACAAAATATCATATTATTTTTACATACAATTACCCATTTATACAGCTGGGTTTTTACTGGCGCAATCTAGGTGAAGTACCTTGCTCAAGGGTACAGCAGCAGTGTCCCCCACCTGGGATTGAACCCACGACCCTCCTGTCAAGAGTCCAGAGCCCTAACCACTACTCCACACTGCTGCCCAGCTGATACGCAGCAAACTTCATAACCTTGATAATGTCTGAATTATTATTATTATTATTATTGTTCTGCAGTAGGCTATAGTAATCCTGTGCTGCACAGTTCATATGTGGTGATACTACAATGGAAACTGCAATCTAATTTAAAAAACAAGCATACAGTCAGAAATCCAGTTAAGTGATTGTTTTGTACTCAGACAGAGGAATTTTGAAATTCAAAAGTCGTACAGCTTTCATTTATACAGTGGCTTTCATGCTATGGGGCTAAATCCATGTTGTGAAAGATATGAAATTTACACTGGCTTACCTACAGACGACGGATTATTATTATTATTATTATTATTATTATTATCGTTGTTTTAATAATATGCTGCAGAGAGTTTGAAACGTGTGGGGTACAGTTTCTCTTTTAATTGTCTTGCTGTCCTTGTGGGATCCACAGCATAGTAAAGGTCAGTGAAATTCAGGTTCTGATTCGGATTATTATTCAGCAGTGGGTCGACTGGACTTGCCTCTGATTCACTTACATCCGACAGGCCTTAGGCCAGCCTCCACAGGTTCTCTGCTTACAATTGCAATGAATCAATACTGTGTCCTGCCATTGTCCATACACTGCAACACACACTGAGAGCCATTTCAACCAGCTTCTCTCTATAACCCTAACCCATGCACTGCTCCACACACTGAGAGCCATTTCAACCAGCTTCTCTCTATAACCCTAACCCTAACCCATGCACTGCAACACACACTGAGAGCCATTTCAACCAGTATTCTCTATAACCCTAACCCTAACCCATGCACTGCTCCACACACTGAGAGCCATTTCAACCAGCTTCTCTCTAACCCTAACCCTAACCCATGCACTGCTCCACACACTGAGAGCCATTTCAATCAGCTTCTCTCTATAACCCTAACCCTAACCCATGCACTGCTCCACACTGATAGCCATTTCAACCAGCTTCTCTATAACCCTAACCCTAACCCATGCACTGCAACACACACTGAGAGCCATTTCAACCAGCTTCTTTCTATAACCCTAACCCATGCATTGCTCCACACACTGAGAGCCATTTCAACCAGCTTCTCTCTATAACCCTAACCCTAACCCATGCACTGCAACACACACTGAGATCCATTTCAACCAGCTTCTCTCTATAACCCTAACCCTAACCCATGCACTGCAACACACACTGAGAGCCATTTCAACCAGCTTCTCTCTATAACCCTAACCCTAACCCATGCACTGCTCCACACACTGAGAGCCATTTCAATCAGCTTCTCTCTATAACCCTAACCCTAACCCATGCACTGCTCCACACACTGATAGCCATTTCAACCAGCTTCTCTCTATAACCCTAACCCTAACCCATGCACTGCAACACACACTGAGAGCCATTTCAACCAGCTTCTCTCTATAACCCTAACCCATGCACTGCCCATGATGTTTTTCACCTGCAAAGCTGCTAGTTCTAACTGTGATACACAGACAGGCTGCTGATAATCAGATCACTAGTTTTAACTGTGATACACAGGCAGGCTGCTGATAATCAGATCACTAGTTCTAACTGTGATACACAGGCAGGCTGCTGATAATCAGATCACTAGTTCTAACTGTGATACACAGGCAGGCTGCTGATAATCAGATCACTAGTTCTAACTGTGATACACAGGCAGGCTGCTGATAATCAGATCACTAGTTCTAACTGTGATACACGGACAGGCTGCTGATAATCAGATCACTAGTTCTAACTGATACACAGACAGGCTGCTGATAATCAGATCACTAGTTCTAACTGTGATACACAGACAGGCTGCTGATAATCAGATCACTAGTTCTAACTGTGATACACAGGCAGGCTGCTGATAATCAGATCACTAGTTCTAACTGTGATACACAGGCAGGCTGCTGATAATCAGATCACTAGTTCTAACTGTGATACACAGGCAGGCTGCTGATAATCAGATCACTAGTTCTAACTGTGATACACAGGCAGGCTGCTGATAATCAGATCACTAGTTCTAACTGTGATACACAGGCAGGCTGCTGATAATCAGATCACTAGTTCTAACTGATACACAGGCAGGCTGCTGCTACACTGGTGACACTGAAGTGATTGTGATGAAATGTAAATGAGATCCTTTTTATTCTCATGATGTTTTTCACCTGCAAAGCTGCTATGATTTCTATATAAACCCATATGAGGCAGTCTGTGTTTAAGATGCAGTTCAGAAGTGTGACTTTGTGCTTGATATTGTCACAGTTTAACATGGAAAGTGACGAAGCAATCAGAGTGCATCTTTTAGGACTGCCTGTATATTTGTTTCAGTCTTTATAGCTCTATCACACTATAAAGTGGGGTATGTTTAGCAGTGCTGGTTCAATGTACAGTACAAAGTGCAGCATTGCTGAAAGTGTTCAGGATTATTCCCTTCTTAGAGCAGCTCAATCATTGAACAGGTAAATATGTATTCATATTTCTTGGTATTATTTACGTCATGTCAGTCAGTTTCATGTGTGATATATTTCAGAAAGGAGACAGCCACCAATGGAATGAAATGAATGATTTATTGAATTGATAGACAGACATGCCTGTAAATGATTATTATTTAGACTGATGTCTTTAATTGTAAATATCTTTATTTATTTAGTTCTACCAAATTTATTTAGTTCTACCAAAATATGAGCTCTCTAATATTTATACAAGTCCTTTAGAGTTGTGCATATAACTAGAGAACATATTTACTGTAGGGCAGCAGTGTGGAGTAGTGGTTAGGGGCTCTGGACTCTTGACCGGAGGGTTGTGGGTTCAATCCCAGGTGGGGGACACTGCTGCTGTACCCTTGAGCAAGGTACTTTACCTAGATTGCTCCAGTAAAAACCCATCTGTATAAATGGGTAATTGTATGTAAAAATAATGTTAAAAATAATGTGATTTCTTGTAACAATTGTAAGTCGCCCTGGATAAGGGCGTCTGCTAAGAAATAAATAATAATACTGTTGTGTTGAAACTCACTGAAGACCTTCTTTAGCACAGCAGGTTATTGATTGTGTCATAATGTCTCTGCATATAGAGGCTGTTTGTCTGCCAAGTCGGTTGCTATCATATTCAACTGCTTAAAATACAACAACTTGTTAAGACACTAAAGTGATACTAAAACAGTAATTTAATGGCTGTACTCACTTGTTTGTTGTCTCATGCTGTTGAATATGTGAACTATGCAGCTGGTGACTGTATTTGAGATGTTTTGTGTATGTGTTGTGTATGGATTTGGTGACGGTCTCTCTAATTGTGTCCAGTTGTAATATGGTGAATAGCTGCAGCTCGCATGCTCCGTGTTAGTTAGTGGAGTCCTGGTGTGAGAGCATGTAACACAGGCAGCTCTCATTTTTTTTTTTTTTACTGTACATGTAACCATGTATTGTTTCAATAAAAAACAGGTTTCAGTTTCAGTGAGTTTGTTCTGTTATTTCAATATTAAATAGTGCTAGCAAGCAACACTGATCCAAATACACCACAGTAAACACAGTAGCGTATATTTTAGATATTTCCAAACCATTCTTTTCCATTATCACAATCTGAAAGCTAAGTTTAATGAGTGGCAGTTTTTCTACTGCAATCCAGCTGCAGTGCATTTCATTTTTAATTTGCTTAATGTTTTTTTTTTTTTTTTTGAGGAGTGCACTTTTTAATTACAGTCCCAAGTATGTAATTGTGCTGTGCTGTCACCGTTCTTAAAATGGTCAGTTTGAGAAATAAATTCTGGGTTGCGGTTGACTTAACTCACACACTCAAAAATAGAAAAATCTGCCAATATTTTGCTTGTTAAGCTTTAGTAGGTCATTTTAAGACAAGTAAAGTGAGGAAAATACAGAAATGATGAATTATGAATTTTTTTATGAAAATATAGCTGAACACATTACTGTGCATTACCTTTCAGTTGAAGGCAGTGAGCGTCAGATATAGTAGCCAGTAGAGGCCACTAGAGGGTGCAAAAGAAACGGTGTTGAAATAATAGTAACAGAGTTTGATAGTGACATTTAGGTGTAGGGTTAGGTTTAGGGGTAGAAGTTAGGTTTAGGGGTAGGTGTAGAGGTTAGGTTTAGGTTAGGTTACAGGCATCTCTTTAGTTGCTGTAGCTGAATGGGCACTGCGGCCGTAGTTGCCATGGATAGACATACATTTTGAGGGCACTCACAGCAATAGCCACCCTTAATGTCGAGCCCTGTAACCGAGAACAATAATTTCATACACAAGCCCTAATTAAAATATCTCTTATATAAGCTTTGCACAGCTGGCTGGACATTATTCCTGATATCACTGTCTTTGTGTCTAATCAGTGTGGATGAACAGTACAGAAGATGGAAAAGAAACCTGCAGACGTGGAAACAGGTAAGAATGAAAACATCCAAATCTTAAAAGCAATCACTTACCTGTGATTAGCAAAACAACTTTCTCGACAGTCCCTTTCTTGTAGGTTGTTTGGTTTGTTTTTGACTGTGATAGCAGCTCATTTCTTCTGCCTCCACACTGTAGATTCACTCTTCCTGTGCAGCAGGTATCGGGACATCACCACCATATTAACCACTGGCTCTCACTTCACTACAGTAAAACCTCCACACTGTAGATTCACTCTCCCTGTGCAGCAGGTATCAGGACATCACCATATTAACCACTGACTCTCACTTCACTACAGTAAAACCTCCACACTGTAGATTCACTCTCCCTGTGCAGCAGGTATCAGGACAGCAATCACCATATTATCCACTGGCTCTTTTTCACAGTTCAATATTCATTCACAGATACATGATGCAGTTTGGTCTCTGAGTTAAAGCTGATAGGAATGTTGATACAGTAATTCCACCCCCTAAACTATTCTGACAGGGCATGTGTGCTGAAACTATCTAGACAGATACATCGGCTTGGAGTGATTGTTCCACAGCGACTGATCTGGGGTCAGTTTACCTGAAACACACGACAGTAACACTGATATTTACAATTCTGAACTCCACAAACCTGCAATCTGAAACACACGACAGTAACACTGATATTTACAATTCTGAACTCCACAAACCTGCAATCTGAAACACACGACAGTAGCACTGATATTTACAATTCTGAACTCCACAAACCTGCAATCTGAAACACACAACAGTAACACTGATATTTACAATTCTGAACTCCACAAACCTGCAATCTGAAACGCACGACAGTAACACTGATATTTACAATTCTGAACTCCACAAACCTGCAATCTGAAAGGATTCAAATATAAATCAAATCCATTTCTATGCATTATCTATACGTTTCTTTTGAAATGTATTACTGTGCTTGTGATGCCATGTTCTAGATGGTTAATGATGCAACACTCTACTATTCCTTTCTATTTAAACATATATTTGAAAGCGTGTATCAGACAGGGGAGATGAACCTGCAGCTTCAGGGAGCTGGCACACACCATTCTAGCTACGAACGCAGCCCTCAGTGAACAATCAACCCGAGGGACCGCTGCCCTGTCAAATAGCAACATTGAATAGCAAGATTCACTATAATCCCCACTGCGTCCCCAGCCTGTGTCATATACAATGTGTGATTGATAGAGAATATTTTACATTTTTGGTCATGTTGTTTTTTTTTTTGTTTGTTTTTGAATTTAAGTCATTCTTAGACTTAAGTTTATGATATGAAGTTTTAAAAAGTTATTGATAT
The DNA here is from genome assembly GCA_036884735.1 of Huso huso. Lineage (NCBI taxonomy): Eukaryota > Metazoa > Chordata > Actinopteri > Acipenseriformes > Acipenseridae > Huso > Huso huso. Next base: position 22,912,954 of record CM072681.1, on the reverse strand, counting down.
AATATTACATTTGAAGCGCTTATTTAAACTATAATAAAGTTGTCACTAAGTATTTGTTTTCACTCATAAAGAGATGAAGATGAAGACTCAAACAAGCCCTGCCCTTGTTTAACACATTCTATCTTGATTAGCTGCATCTAAAATGAAGAGCAGATCTGGATGCATGTAGAGATCAACATGCTTCATGAATATGTGATGGAAAATAACCACTTGTTTTAAGCACAGCTCAATATTTCACAAGCACCTGAGAGATGAACATGCCTGATGAATACAGCCCTGTTTCTAATATGAATGTTACCTCTCCTACACTGTCTCTACCTACATCACTGCCTCTGTCTCCACAGTTACTGTTTCTAATATGAATGTTACCTCTCCTACACTGTCTCCACCTACATCACTGCCTCTGTCTCCACAGTTACTGTTTCTAATATGAATGTTACCTCTCCTACACTGTCTCTACCTACATCACTGCATCTCTCTTCTCTCCGTCCTTCCATTTCTCTCTCCTCTCTGACAATCCCCCACTCCCTCCCTTTCCCTCTTCTCTCTCAGACAATCCCTCACTCCCTTGCATTTTCTCTGACAATCCCTCACTCCCTGTCTCTCTGAGACATCCCTCACTCCCTCTCTGTCTCCACAGTTACAGGTGCATCAGGAATCCTCAGTCCCTCACTCCTCTCTGTCTCCACAGTTACAGGTGCATCAGGAATCCTCAGTCTCTCACTCCCTCTGTCTCCACAGTTACAGGTGCATCAGGAATCCTCAGTCCTCACTCCTCTCTGTCTCCACAGTTTCAGGTGCATCAGGAATCCTCAGTCCCTCATTCCCTCTCTGTCTCCACAGTTACAGGTGCATCAGGAATCCTCAGTCTCTCACTCCCCTCTCTGTCTCCACAGTTACAGGTGCATCAGGAATCCTCAGTCCCTCACTCCTCTCTGTCTCCACAGTTACAGGTGCATCAGGAATCTCAGTCTCTCACTCCTCTCTGTCTCCACAGTTACAGGTGCATCAGGAATCCTCAGTCTCTCACTCCTCTCTGTCTCCACAGTTACAGGTGCATCAGAATCCTCAGTCCCTCACTCCCTCTCTGTCTCCACAGTTTCAGGTGCATCAGGAATCCTCAGTCTCTCACTCCCTCTGTCTCCACAGTTACAGGTGCATCAGGAATTGGGGGGTCCCTCACTCCCTCTCTGTCTCCACAGTTACAGGTGCATCAGGAATCCTCAGTCCTCACTCCTCTCTGTCTCCACAGTTACAGGTGCATCAGGAATCCTCAGTCTCTCACTCCCTCTCTGTCTCCACAGTTACAGGTGCATCAGGAATCCTCAGTGTTTCACAGAGTTTTGGAAGTTTCGGCCGTGACTACAAGGGTATAATCCCTGCACGTGATGCCAAGTCCCTGAGTTGGAGGAGACCTGAATTCAGCAACCCTAAGGTATGGTGACACTAATCATTAGAATAGATTCTAGTTTTACATGGTAAAGTCTATGATTTAAACATTTTAAAATCCACAATACATGCAAGAATCCACATATTATTTGTATTCAGACACGGGCAGACTGCTGTTTCAGAGAAAGCTTAGGGCCGTATTCATAAAGTGTTTACCAGGCATTTAAGTTTAGACAGTGAAATCATACGAACATAAGAAATTCAAGAACGAGAAAATGCCATTTGGCCCACCTATGCTCGCTCACTTTGGTGCCAGTGTGGTCCGTTAGCGCTCGGGAGAGGAAATACAAAAAAAACCCGAACCAGGTTAGCAGGGGAAATGAAACCTCTGGGAATCCGTGGCTAGACAGACTAAAGGTCTTATTGTGGTCACAGAGAGGGTTATACAGTATTGTTCATGACAGCATCCAGTCTGTTCTTGAAGGATCTGCTTAAACAACTCTGTCCAGCAGCTGTTCCAATGGTTCACCACCCTTTCTGTGAAAAAGCACCTTCTCCCCTCAGTTCTGAATATGCTCTTCTTCAGCTTCCACCCGTGGTCCCTGGTTCTGTTCTCTGATCTGTGAAAAATATTCTCAGCAGTTACTTTGTTAAACCCTAGACCATTTTAAAGACCTCTATTAAGTCACCTCTGGCTCTCCTTTCTAGGCTATATAGATTCAGCTCTTTCAGTCTATTTTCATATGAAATACCCAGTCCTGGAATTAATCGTGTTGCTCTTCTCTATACTCTCTCCAATGCCTCAATGTCTTTTTTTATGATAAGGGGACCAGAGCTGTACACAGTATTCTAGGTGTGTATTCTGTGTGAGATGAGGAGCAGCTGTGTGGGGTCAGGAGCAGCTGTGTGGGGTCAGGAGCAGCTGTGTGGGGTCAGGAGCAGCTGTGTGGGGTCAGGAGCAGCTGTGTGGGGTCAGGAGCAGCTGTGTGGGATGAGGAGCAGCTGTGTGAGGTGAGGGGCAGCTGTGTGAGATGAGGAGCAGCTGTGAGGTCAGGAGCAGCTGTTTGAGATGAGGAGCAGCTGTTTGAGATGAGGAGCAGCTGTGTGAGATGAGGAGCAGCTGTGTGAGATGAGGAGCAGCTGTGTGAGATGAGGAGCAGCTGTGTGAGATGAGGAGCAGCTGTGTGAGGTGAGGGAGCAGCTGTGAGGGGAGGAGCAGCTGTGGTGAGGTGAGGAGCTGTGTGAGGTGAGGAGCAGCTGTGTGAGGTGAGGAGCAGCTGTGTGAGGTGAGGAGCAGCTGTGTGAGGTGAGGAGCAGCTGTGTGAGGTGAGGAGCAGCTGTGTGAGGTGAGGAGCAGCTGTGTGATATCAGGAGCAGCTGTGTGAGATGAGGAGCAGCTGTGAGGTCAGGAGCAGCTGTGTGAGATCTCTGGAACAAAGTAAAACTAAATCAGAATGCTGTTCCGTGAATTTCTGTCTAAAATGTATTTTTCTGCGTACAATAGTTAAATGCCCATTCGATGCTGAACCAGATTACAGCTCCCCATGAAACTCATTTTATGAGTGATAATAGTCTGGTCCCAAGTGAATGTTAAAATCAGACTTCTAATGAACTGTATGCACTTGTTTTCATATTATAGTAACTCAGTGAATGAACTTTACTTTTGCAGATTCCTGGTTTGCTGAGGAGAGTTTTCAAGGTACAGAATGGTGTGGGGGGACGGGGGGGTATTGTTAAATGACGGATGAATAAGACAGGGGGGAAGAAAAGGGGAGGTTGTGAGTGAAAGAGAATTGGGAAAGAGAGAGAGATGAGAAGGGTGGGTGTAGTTAAGTGTCACGATGTATGTCATCAATTAAGAGTTTCTTCTTCAAAGGATATTCATGCTGTTATTAATCTACTGTACTATAGGTCACCCTTTATTTGTAATTTCAGTACCAGAAGGAAAACACCAAAGACATACAGACGTGCTCAAATTTGTTGGTACCCTTACAGCTCATTGAAATAATGCTTCATTCCTCCTGAAAAGTGATGAAATTAAAAGCTATTTTATCATGTACTTGCATGCCTTTTGGTATGTCATAGAATAAAAGCAAAGAAGCTGTGAAAAAGATGAATTATTGCTTATTCTACAAAGATATTCTAAAATGGCCTGGACACATTTGTTGGTACCCCTTAGAAAAGATAATAAATAATTGGATTATAGTGATATTTCAAACTAATTAGTTTCTTTAATTAGTATCACACATGTCTCCAATCTTGTAATCAGTCATTCAGCCTATTTAAATGGAGAAAAGTAGTCACTGTGTTGTTTGGTATCATTTGTGCACCACACTGAACATGGACAGAGAAAGCAAAGGAGAGAGTTGTCTGAGGAGATCAGAAAGAAAATAATAGACAAGCATGGTAAAGGTAAAGGCTACAAGACCATCTCCAAGCAGCTTGATGTTCCTGTGACAACAGTTGCAAATATTATTAAGAAGTTTAAGGTCCATGGAACTGTAGCCAACCTCCTAGGGGCAAGAGGAAAATCGACCCCAGATTGAACAGAAGGATAGTGCGAATGGTAGAAAAAAGAACCAGGATAACTGCCAAAGAGATACAAGCTGAACTCCAAGGTGAAGGTACGTCAGTTTCTGATTGCACCATCCGTCGCTTTTTTTGAGCGAAAGTGGGCTCCATGGAAGAAGACCCAGGAGGACTCCACTTTTGAAAGAAAAACATAAAAAGCCAGACTGGAATTTGCTAAAATGCATATTGACAAGCCACAATCCTTCTGGGAGAATGTCCTTGGACAGATGAGTCAAAACTGGAGCTTTTTTGGCAAGTCACATCAGCTCTATGTTCACAGACAAAAAAATGAAGCTTTCAAAGAAAAGAACACCATACCTACAGTAAAAACATGGAGGAGGCTCGGTTTATGTTTTGGGGCTGCTTTGCTGCGCCTGGCACAGGGTGCCTTGAATCTGTGCAGGGCACAATGAAATCTCAAGACTATCAAGGCATTCTGAGCGAAACGTACTGCCCAGTGTCAGAAAGCTCTGTCTCAGTCGCAGGTCATGGGTCCTCCAACAGGATAATGACCCAAAACACACAGCTAAAAGCACCCAAGAATGGATAAGAACAAAACATTGGACTATTCTGAAGTGGCCTTCTATGAGTCCTGATCTGAATCCCATCGAACATCTATGGAAAGAGCTGAAACTTGTAGTCTGGAGAAGGCACCCATCAAACCTGAGACAGCTGGAGCAGTTTGCTCAGTAAGAGTGGGCCAAACTACCTGTTAACAGGTGCAGAAGTCTCACTGAGAGCTACAGAAAACATTTGATTGCAGTGATTGCCTCTAAAGGTTGTGCAACAAAATATTAGGTTACGGTCCCATCATTTTTGTCCATGCCATTTTCATTTGTTTTATTATTTACAATATTATGTTGAATAAAAAATCAAAAGCAAAGTCTGATTTCTATTAAATATGGAATAAACAATGGTGGATGCCAATTACTTTTGTCAGTTTCAAGTTATTTCAGAGAAAATTGTGCATTGTTCGTTTTTTGTGGAGGGGTACCAACAAATTTGAGCACGTCTGTATATAAGTAAAACCAATGATTTATTTAGAAAGACAAAGGTTTTTATAGTGTTTGAAGTGATTCTTTTTATAGCATCATTCATCAAGTTATGCAACAAGTTGGATACAATCGTAACCGTTTCTTTTTGTATGTAGTGTGAATCTTTAAAAGTAAACTTCTAATAAAATCTAATCAAGACTCGGTGCAACATGTCAAATACAAAACAAGCAAAGTGAATATCAAATCAATTCAAACTAAGTGACACGCAAAATAAAATTGCTATCGTGAATTAAAATCCTTAACATGAAAACCATGACAAATCTAATAAAAATCTGCAAAACAAGGAACATAATGGATGTAAAGAACTGACCACCTTGTTCACATACATGCAGATTTATTGTACTGCTCTTTCTCCTTTCAAATATATAAAACCTTTTAGAAAACATGCATTCTACAATGTAGCTAAAACACAGCAGCTTAATGTTTTAAAAAGTAATGAAACAGAATCAAGTATCCTCAGAGAATACCGTAACCGACTCCAAGCACAAGGTAGCTACTCTGTGTGCACAACACTTCTCCACATATAATACTGTATGATTACAACAAGCACTAAGAGAAAATAAACAATGGTGAGTCTGTGATTTAATAAATAACACAAGAGTGAGAATGAGCTAATCTACTCACCCCCACGAGCACAGCAATATATCCAGAAGTCCCGTGTGTTTCTGCTTCCCTGCACTTTAAACCAAAACATACTCATAAATATATAAACAAGTTCTCAAACCAAGCAATAAAATAGGACACACTCGCTACTCACCACCAGCAATGCTGCAGCCTTCTGGATAAACCTGAGTCCCATGTGTCTCTGCTTTCCCTGCACACCAGCAATGCTGCAGCCTTCTGGATAAACCTGAGTCCCATGTGTCTCTGCTTTCCCTGCACACCAGCAATGCTGCAGCCTTCTGGATAAACCTGAGTCCCATGTGTCTCTGCTTTCCCTGTACACCAGCAATGCTGCAGCCTTCTGGATAAACCTGAGTCCCATGTGTCTCTGCTTTCCCTGCACACCAGCAATGCTGCAGCCTTCTGGATAAACCTGAGTCCCATGTGTCTCTGCTTTCCCTGCACACCAGCAATGCTGCAGCCTTCTGGATAAACCTGAGTCCCATGTGTCTCTGCTTTCCTGTACACCAGCAATGCTGCAGCCTTCTGGATAAACCTGAGTCCCATGTGTCTCTGCTTTCCCTGCACACCAGCAATGCTGCAGCCTTCTGTAATCACCTATGCCTTTATACAGGGTTTTCACTAACCCACCTGTGTTAGCCCTTTCCTAGCTTGACTGAATTGACAACTTGTATTAGCCATGCCACACTACAGTAGTTTTATATATGAATCTATTTTAGTAATCTGCATGTGAGCATCTACAGTAGAATAGTGAAGATCTGAACCCATCCTGAAGGTTTGTAATTATTCACTCATTCCACAGGGGTCTGATAGAAAGTCCAGACATCAAGAGGTTGGTGAATGGAGCCTGGAAGAGTGTCGACAGTCCATCATGGAGCTGGCAAAGGAGCTGAACAGAGTCTTGAAGGTACAGAGGGAGGGGGAGAGAGCAGTATTGGTTATTACAGATAGGTGGAGAGGGGGGGTGAAAAGGCGAGTCCTGCGGTTACAGGAGAGGAGAGAGGCAGAGGGGGAAGAAAGGGGCTGAAGTGGGGTGTCAGCATGCCATCGTGTCAGATAAATCAAAAAGCTTAGGAGTCTTGAAGGTACGGAGAGAGGGGTGTGTGTGTAGGGGGTGGGGGGATTGGTAATTAATGCAGCCAACAAAGACGTTCATGTATTGAATACAGAACAGAGTAGAAACAGCATTGAAAGCAACAATTAGGTGTAGTCCAAGTTTAATTGAATTCCATTTTTAAATGTAATTAAGCAATAAAGAACACTGGCGTGTGATTTGAGGATTGTGAAAAGGATTGTGGGAAGAGACCGCAGGCTATTCATCATTTAAACCCGAGCAACACAAAAAACACACACGGCTCATCTTTGTGCCTCTACTGAGAGAGTCTAGCAGTTCAATTCAAACCCACAGAGGCACCGATTCTAATAAACAAATGTAGTGTCTATCTGCATTCTATATGCCTAATATTCCTGACTACAGTACTACCAGTTTAACCTCGAGAGTCAGTGAGTATCTGTGTCTTAAATGAGTTACTGCTGTTTGAAATGCCAAAGAGTTCTATCTTATCTTGAATTGTGGGATGCCGTTCCGTGCCCTCTCTCCTGTAGATGAAACCAGAAAACACATGAGATTATTATACAGAGCTAACAAAGGAGTTAAACAGTGTCTTGAAGGTAGAGAGAGGGAGGGGTGAGGGGAGTGTGTGTGTGTTTGAAGGGGTGAGGGGAGTGTGTGTGTTTGGGGTTGACTCTCCTTCATTTAGCTAACGAAGGAGTTAAACGGTGTCTTGAAGGTTCAGAGAGACAGCATGGACAGCAACAGTTAGGTGCAGTTTAGGAGTTTCATTCCTGTTCAGTTAAATGCATTGGTTTCTGCAGTGCTTGCAGTTGAATTCCCTATTTGAAAGATTTCTTATTGATTGATTTCAGAACTCTGCCATTCCTACCCCTGTGTCCAGTGAGGATACGTGCAGCCTGGAAGAGTGTCGCTGCTTCATCATGAAATGGGCTGACGAGTTGGACAAGCTGGTCCAGGTAAAGAGAGACACAGAGAATGAAGCTCGAAGTGGAGACAGAGTGTAGTGAGAGCTGAGAATCAGGTTCACAGGCAGGGTGCAGTGAGAGCTGAGAATCAGGTTCACAGACAATCAGGCTGTCAGGGAGATGTAATTTTCTTTTATATAGTACAGAAGTAATACTCTTAAAAAAAGTCACACTTTGCACAGTAATTTAGCAGTTTCCCATATTATTACATAGTGCTGCATGAATGGATTTAATTATTCAGATGAAGCTCATCACTGGTGAGGCTCATTGGTTTTGATTGGGCTGATTGATCATTCCAAGTGGAACAACTGAAGAAGATGCTTTGAAGAAAAAGTCACACTTTGCACAGTAATTGTGTGGATTTCATGTTCTATGAAAGCAGCACAAACCCAAGCAGCTGTTTCTTCACTCGTTTCACTCTGATAGTAAATCAGCTCAATCAACACCAATGACCTCACCTGATTAGGGCAGCTTGATCAATAATACTTCTACCATGTGTTGTATTTGCTGTAATTTCCCATGCTTGCATGTGCCTTCACCATCTCATACAAAAGTAAACCATTATAAGGGGCGTGACGAGGATGCAGACTGACGACCAAATTAATCAGTCAGTCAGTCAGCTATGTATTGCAAGTGTTATCCCCTCTGTTCTGTTGGCTGATTTCACAGAGAAGGGGAGCTGCTGCCCTGAGAACACTGATATCTAGTCTGGATTTGTTCTGTTTATAGACACCAAAGCAAAGCCAGAGTGCTGGACAGGTTGAGCAAAGAAAAGGAGCAGAGCTGAGAAACAAAGAGGATCTTCCAGGACCAGAGGGGGAGGAGCTGAGGAGGGGGCGGGGCAGAAACAGGGGGAGGAGCTGAACCAAGAGGAGGAGCAAAGACTGAAGGACGGTCACGACATCATCATGCAGTGGGCAAGAGAGCTGAAGACAGTGCCAGAGGTGATATTTTAACACATTTCAACAGCTGGGTCTAAACATACTGTCCATTGGCTTCTAATTGAAATGCAGGAGCTCCTTATAATCAATACAATATCAAACTAAATCAAAAGCAAATACAAAGTGCACCAAACCCAGGGAGAGCACTGGGGGATAAAAGCTGCATAAATAACTAAAAACAGGGTGGTTAAAAACAGCCTGATAAACAAAAAACACAAAAAGAGAGCAATAGCCTCCCTGTATTTCTGTTGTTTCGCCTGGTTCACATTACTCTGCAGTTATTACTGTGCTTTGTTCCAATCTAGGATCCACACATGGCTCCGTCCCTGTTGCTACTGCCGTACTTGATTCCAACACAGATCCACACAGCTGAGGTCCCGAGGCTTTCACTTTCTCTTTTCCTTTCTATTCTATTCTATTCTATTCCTATATATTCTATTCTATTATATTCCTTTCTATTCTATTCTATTCTTTTCAATTCTTTTCAATTCTTTTCTTTTCAATTCTTTTCAATTCTTTTATGTTCTATTCTATTCTTCTTTCTTTTCTATTCTTTTCATTCTTTTCTATTCTATTCTATTCTTTTCTATTCTATTCCATTCTTTTTCTATTCTATTCTTTTCTATTCTATTCTTTTCTATTCTTTTCTATTCTTTTCTATTCTTCTTCTTTCTTTTCTTTTCTTTGTCCGTGCCCTCCCCGTTCCTCTGCCCTCCTCTGCTCTCCCTCTGCGCTTCTTTTCTATTCCATTCTTTTCTATTCTTTTCTATTCTTTTCTATTTTCTATTAATTTCTTTTCTTTTCTTTTCTATTTTCTATTCTATTATTTTCTATTCTTTTCTATTCTTTTCTATTCTATTCTATTCTATTCTATTCTATTCGTCTTTCTTTTTCTTTTCTTTGTCCGTGCCCTCCCTGTTCCTCTGCCCTCCTCTGCTCTCCCTCTGCGCTTCTTTTCTATTCTATTCTATTCCATTCTTTTCTTTTCTATTCTTTTCTATTCTTTTCTATTCTTTTCTATTCTATTCTTTTCTATTCTATTCTTTTCTATTAATTTCTTTTCTATTCTTTTCTATTCTTTTCTTTTCTATTTTCTATTCTATTCTTTTCTATTCTTTTCTATTCTTTTCTATTCTATTCTATTCTTTTCTATTCTATTCTTCTTTCTTTTTCTTTTCTTTGTCCATTGCCTCCCTGTTCCTCTGCCCTCCTCTGCTCTCCCGAGCAGGTTCTTTTCTATTCTATTCTATTCCATTCTTTTCTTTTCTATTCTTTTCTATTCTTTTCTATTCTTTTCTATTCTATTCTTTTCTATTCTTTTCTTTTCTATTCTTTTCTATTCTTTTCTTTTCTATTTTCTATTCTATTCTTTTCTATTCTTTTCTATTCTTTTCTATTCTTTTCTATTCTATTCTATTCTTTTCTATTCTATTCTTCTTTCTTTTTCTTTTCTTTGTCCGTGCCCTCCCCGTTCCTCTGCCCTCCTCTGCTCTCCCTCTGCGCTTCTTTTATATTCTTTTCTATTCTTCTTTCTTTTTCTTTTCTTTGTCTGTGCCCTCCCTGTTCCTCTGCCCTCCTCTGCTCTCCAGACAGGCTTCTTTTATATTCTTTTCTATTCTTCTTTCTTTTTCTTTTCTTTGTCTGTGCCCTCCCTGTTCCTCTGCCCTCCTCTGCTCTCCCTCTGCGCTTCTTTTATATTCTTTTCTATTCTTCTTTCTTTTTCTTTTCTTTGTCTGTGCCCTCCCTGTTCCACTGCCCTCCTCTGCTCTCCCTCTGCGCTTCTTTTATATTCTATTCTATTATATTATATTCTATTCTATTCTTTTCTATTCTTTTCTATTCTATTCTTTTCTATTCTATTCTTCTTTTCTTTTCTTTTCTTTGTCCGTGCCCTCCCCGTTCCTCTGCCCTCCTCTGCTCTCCCTCTGCGCTTCTTTTCTATTCTTTTCTATTCTTTTCTATTCTATTCTTTTCTATTAATTTCTATTCTATTCTATTCTTCTTTCTTTTTCTTTTCTTTGTCCGTGCCCTCCCCGTTCCTCTGCCCTCCTCTGCTCTCCCTCTGCGCTTCTTTTATATTCTATTCTTTTCTATTCTGTTCTTTTCTATTCTATTCTATTCTTCTTTCTTTTCCTTTTGTTTTCTTTGTCCGTGCCCTCCCCGTTCCTCTGCCCTCCTCTGCTCTCCCTCTGCGCTTCTTTTATATTCTATTCTATTCTATTATATTCTATTCTATTCTTTTCTATTCTTTTCTATTCTTCTTTCCTTTTCTTTTCTTTGTCCGTGCCCTCCCTGTTCCTCTGCCCTCCTCTGCTCTCCCTCTGCGCTTCTTTTATATTCTATTCTTTTCTATTCTTTCTTTTTCTTTTCTTTTCTTTTCTTTGTCCGTGCCCTCCCTGTTCCTCTGCCCTCCTCTGCTCTCCCTCTGCGCTTCTTTTCTATTCTTTTCTATTCTATTCTTCTTTCTTTTTCTTTTCTTTGTCCGTGCCCTCCCTGTTCCTCTGCCCTCCTCTGCTCTCCCTCTGCGCTTCTTTTATATTCTATTCTATTCTTTTATATTCTATTCTATTCTTTTCTATTCTTTTCTATTTTATTCTTTTCTATTCTATTCTTCTTTTCTTTTCTTTTCTTTGTCCGTGCCCTCCCTGTTCCTCTGCCCTCCTCTGCTCTCCCTCTGCGCTTCTTTTATATTTTCTATTCTTTTCTATTCTATTCTTTTCTATTCTATTCTTCTTTCTTTTTCTTTTCTTTGTCCGTGCCCTCCCTGTTCCTCTGCTCTCCCTCTGCGCTTCTTTTCTATTCTTTTCTATTCTTTTCTATTCTATTCTTTTCTATTCTATTCTTCTTTCTTTTTCTTTTCTTTGTTTTTGCCTCCCTGTTCCTCTGCCCTCCTCTGCTTCCTCCATCTCTCCCTCTGCGCTTCTTTTTATTCTTTTCATTCTATTCTTTTCTATTCTATTCTTCTTTCTTTTTCTTTTCTTTGTCCGTGCCCTCCCCGTTCCTCTGCTCTCCCTCTGCGCTTCTTTTATATTTTCTATTCTTTTCTATTCTTTTCTATTCTGTTCTTTTCTATTCTGTTCTTTTCTATTCTTTTCTATTCTATTCTTCTTTCCTTTTCTTTTCTTTGTCCGTGCCCTCCCTGTTCCTCTGCCCTCCTCTGCTCTCCCTCTGCGCTTCTTTTATATTATTTTCTATTCTTTTCTATTCTATTCTATTCTGTTCTTTTCTATTCTTTTCTATTCTGTTCTTTTCTATTCTTTTCTATTCTATTCTTTTCTATTCTATTCTTCTTTCCTTTTCTTTTCTTTGTCCACGGTTCCTCCTGTTCCTCTGCTCTCCCTCCCTTTCTTTTATATTATTTTCTATTCTTTTCTATTCTTTTCTATTCTGTTCTTTTCTATTCTTTTCTATTCTATTCTTTTCTATTCTATTCTTCTTTCCTTTTCTTTTCTTTGTCCGTGCCCTCCCCGTTCCTCTGCTCTCCCTCTGCGCTTCTTTTATATTATTTTCTATTCTTTTCTATTCTTTTCTATTCTGTTCTTTTCTATTCTTTTCTTTTCTATTCTTTTCTATTCTATTCTATTTTCTATTCTTTTCTTTTCTATTCTATTCTTTTCTATTCTATTCTTCTTTCCTTTTCTTTTCTTTGTCCGTGCCCTCCCTGTTCCTCTGCCCTCCTCTGCTCTCCCTCTGCGCTTCTTTTCTATTCTATTCTATTCTTTTATATTATTTTCTATTCTTTTCTATTCTATTCAAAATTCTATTCTTTTCTTTTCTTTTCTTTGTCCGTGCCCTCCCCGTTCCTCTGCTCTCCCTCTGCGCTTCTTTTATATTATTTTCTATTCTTTTCTATTCTTTTCTATTCTGTTCTTTTCTATTCTTTTCTATTCTATTCTTTTTTCTTTTTCTTTTCTTTGTCCGTGCCCTCCCTGTTCCTCTGCCCTCCTCTGCTCTCCCTCTGCGCTTCTTTTCTATTCTTTTCTATTCTATTCTATTCTTTTCTATTCTTTTCTATTCTATTCTTCTTTCTTTTTCTTTTCTTTTCTTTGTCTGTGCTCTGCCCTCCTCTGCTCTCCCTCTGCGCTTCTTTTCTTTCTACTGCTTTCTTCTTCCTGTTAAATCAGAAACGTCCCCTCCTCTTCTGTCCTACCAACCTATTGCCCGCTGAACTAAATTATTTCCACCTGTACCCGATCAAATCATTAATCTGCTCTTAAGTAATGTCAGCAAAACTACACCTCCCAGAAGCCTCGCTCTCACCACATCTAGCCCAACTCGTACAGCCCGTGCCTAAACCAAACAATCCTCTTCGTGACAAAGCAAAACGTGTAAAATCAAAAGTACAAATAATAATAAAACATACAATTATAAAAACGTGCTCCAATATAGTATAAATCAAAAAGTGAAAACACACATACATTATCTAGAAACGTGCTCAAAATAAAAGTACTTATAAAAGGGCTGCATGACTGGCATTTCAGTCACCCTGTGACAAGTGCATCTCAAAAGAGGTTCCTGTATCTCATTCCTACACACCCACACTGCTAGTGATCTGTTCTTAACATACTGTCCATGAGTACATCTCAAAAGAGGTTCCTGTATCTCATTCCTACACACCCACACTGCTAGTGATCTGTTCTTAACATACTGTCCATGAGTACATCTCAAAAGAGGTTCCTGTATCTCATTCCTACACACCCACACTGCTAGTGATCTGTTCTTAACATACTGTCCATGAGTGCATCTCAAAAGAGGTTCCTGTATCTCATTCCTACACACCCACACTGCTAGTGATCTGTTCTGAACATACTGTCCATGAGTGCATCTCAAAAGAGGTTCCTGTATCTCATTCCTACACACCCACACTGCTAGTGATCTGTTCTGAACATACTGTCCATGAGAGCATCTCAAAAGAGGTTCCTGTATCTCATTCCTACACACCCACACTGCTTCATTTAGTAAATCTAGCCATTGATGTCAGGTAGTTTTTCACAGTGAGGCTCCATTTAGATTGGTATGCAGTGTTGTCAGGGAGATAGCAGAGTGCTCTACTGTTTTGTATTCACAGCCATGGCAGGGATGTATGATACTGACATGCTTGTGTGATTCATTTCAAAACATTCCCCAAATCCTTCTCTAGAGTTCCTGACACACTGTGGTCTGGAGTGAACACCCCTTATCGTCTAATCTCTATTGTCTAACCAGAACTCTGTCTCAGCGGGGGAGGCTGTGGAACAGGGTCTTGCAGAGCTGGTGAAGGAGTGGAAACATGGCAAGCTGAGTAACATCTTACCCATCATGGAGTTCATCATGTGGGCCCTGATCAAGGAGGAGGCAGACAAGGTGAGAGCAGCGAGATAAACCCACAGCAGAACTCAGCTATATACTTGTACATGTGCTTTGTGTCACAGTGGAGCACACAGGGATAGGGAGATGATCATTTCTATTCATTAGCAGACAAACAATCATTTTATTAAACTGCACTTAATAATACTTTGTCCTGTGTTAATATCTGTGCTATTTGACAAATACGTCAAGTACAAGTCTCTGTCAAATGGCACAAATATATTAACACAGGGTAAAGTATAATGAAGTATAATGAATTGATAAAGAAGACACTCAGACAGTCACATATATTAACACAGGGCAATGTGTAATGTATTGACAGCTGGTACACATTCAGTTGTTTCTCTCTTGACTGTATTGTCGTTGTTTTTTAGGGAATGCTGAAATCTCAGAATATTGGTGAGTACGGCAAACCTGCAACATGTTATAATTCATCTCTGACCGTCCAAACACAAGATTGTCTTGATGACAGAGAACTGAGAATCCTCACATTCCTGTTTGTGGAACAAGAAAGACAATAGCGTTCTGTGACAGGGATGACGAGTGGTGACGTCAGACCAGAAGAAGGCACAACAAAACAAACACAGGTTGCAGTGGAATTGGCGCCGTTTTATTTAAATAATCCAAAATAAATATTTAAACAAAAATAAACACTTGCTCATAGAGCAGAAATAAAAGGTTAAACAGAAACAAATCTGAACACAAAATAAACGGCAAAACCCAGGTCAGGCTGAGCAAATGCCTTCACTGTTCCTGGGTTTTAAGTTTCGATTTTGTTTCTCTCCTCGTTCTCTCCTCTCGCTCCAAACACCCACACCTAGCTAGAGAGCTGCAGGCTTTTTTATAACAGGTGACCATCTCGATTAGCAACAAATTAAATCACTTAATTAATTCGGGAGATGGCCACCTTCTGCACGAGTTTTAATTATGTTGTGTATTGGACCTTGCTGTGCTGTTTCACTTGAAATAACTTTCAGGACTTTTTTGGCAGTTTTACTGTCCAAAAGCTTGGTGGTGTTTTCATTTTTGGCTTCACTCTGTATTTCTATGAGTGTATCTATAATTATTACTCAAAGCTTGGTGTTATTGTTTCATTTTTGGCTGCAGTCCCTGAATTAGCGCCTTCATTCTTTCCAGTCAGGTAGCACCATGATAAACTTCAATAGATGCACCTATTATTCTCAATGAAGAGTCTCCCTGAGCTCACTTTTCCACACGTAGCTGCTCAGGCTGCTAGGAAACGGTCTGCCTGGTTCAAGTGCAGCCGTGTCACCTGGGATCAATGAACTCAATGGCCCGTCGGTTTAGACATGTTTTTTTGTATTTTATACACTATTAAATCATTTTTTATTTCTGTAAATGCTACAGCAAGGGTAATTGTATACAGAACATGAATTACCAAGACCAGTCAGAACCAGTGTGCAGTTATCATCTCGTACCCTTTTCTAAACCAGAAGCCTGGTCTCTCTGAACTATCATTCTGGTATTGTGTGCTGTTGTTTTATTCATTCATTCAGGTTTTTATGTTACTGTAATAATCGAAAAAAAAGACTTACAAACACAGCTGAATTATTAAAATAACAACTAACTCTGAAAAGCGTCTCTAAAATAAATAAAACAGCATTTCACCTTTCTTTTTTTAATAAAGGTGTATTGTTGTTGTTATTAGTTTTAATAACTGTCACTTTTGACTGTGTAGACTAGACATTATTTTTAATTTTATTTTGTCTGTATTTATCCTTTTATTCTTGACTGTGGTCAGGACCACCCGTCTTGAGAAGGCATCTCTTAATAAATAATTAGCAATGTTTATAATAAACATGATTCTCAGTATTGATATCCTCACTAGTCATTTTAGAACAGCGCTAGCCTGAGTGTCGTTCTCCTCCAATGACAAGGAGGCAGTATTTGAGTGACAGGTCACTTCTTCTGAGGGGAGCAGGTTCACCTTGATTCCTGCTGTCTTTTGAACACAAATCGATGTTATTTCAAGTTGCACTTTGACGGGTGGAATTGTATTAACTGGACGGAAATTGAAAATCCATGAAGGATTCACTCAGGGAACCCAACAAGGAGGCGGGTCTCTCTGAAATGGGAAACGAGAGAATCACAAAACACAGCATGGGAACTTTCACAAGCAAAACACAGCATGGGAACTTTCACAAGCAAAACACAGCATGGGAACTTTCACAAACAAAACACAGCATGGGAACTTTCACAAGCAAAACACAGCATGGGAACTTTTACAAGCAAAACACAGCATGGGAACTTTTACAAGCAAAACACAGCATGGGAACTTTCACAAGCAAAACACAGCATGGGAACTTTCACAAGCAAAACACAGCATGGGAACTTTCACAAGCAAAACACAGCATGGGAACTTTCACAAGCAAAACACAGCATGGGAACTTTACAAGCAAAACACAGCATGGGAACTTTCACAAAGCAAAACACAGCATGGGAACTTTCACAAGCAAAACACAGCATGGGACTTTCACAAACTTTCACAGCATGGGAAACAAAAACACAGCATGGGAACTTTCACAAACAAAACACAGCATGGGAACTTTCACAAACAAAACACAGCATGGGAACTTTCACAAGCAAAACACAGCATGGGAACTTTACAGGAAGGTAACATTGTTAATAATTGAAAATGAATGCATGAACAACACTATGAAGTTTAGACTGTGATACTGGATCTTTAAAGAGATTCATCTGTACTTCCAGCTGGAATATTGATTCAATTCTTTGCCGACTCTGTCTTTATCTCTTCACACAGGTGCTGGGAGATGCATTCCTGATTTAGGTATTTATCACTGTTGCAGTTTTGTTGATTTTCAGGTGTTGTATTCTACTGTTAAGAATATTTCATCTATTTTTTCTTTCATTTTTTCTAGCCTGGCAGTGGATTCACAAGGCATCAGGTACTCTTTAAGTTTACTATATGTTGCTGAAGTCTGATATTTCTGATTGATTTTGGTATAAAGTTTTTTTTAGTACAGAGGGACAGCCCACTGTCAACAACTGATTTAATTTGGTCGTTGACAGTGGGCATCTCTCTGCTCTAAACATGTTCTTTTTTTCTTCCCATGTCCTCCCCCTCTCTCTTTTCTTTTCCCATCCTCCCTCTCATCTCTCTTTTATCCCTCATCTCTTCCCTTCCTGTTTTTTCACTCCCTCTCCCTCTCCTCCTCTTCTTCATCTCTTCATTTCTTCCCTGTCTCTCTTCCCTCTCTTCTTCTCCTGTCCTCCCTCTCTCTCCCCTCTTCCTCCCCTCTCTTCCCTGCCTCCTTCATCTCTCCTTTTCTCCCTCATCTCTTCTCCTTCCTTCTGTTTTCTCTTTCCTCTCTCCCCTCTCTTCCCCTGCCTCTCCTCTCCCCTCTCTTCCTCTCCTCTCTTCCCTGTTCTCCTCTCCCCTCTCTTCCCCTCTCCCCTCTCTTCCTTGCCTCTTCCCCTCTCCTCTTCCCCTCCTCTCTTCTTCTCTTCCTCTCCCTCTCCCCTCCCCTCTCTTCCCCTCTCCCCTCTCTTCCCCTGCCTCTCCTCTCCCCTCCCTCCTCCCCTCTCTTCCCCTGCCTCTCCTCTCTCCTCTCTCTTCCCCCTCTCCCTCATCTTCCCCTGCCTCCTCTCTCCCCCTCTCTTCCTCTCCTCTCCTCTTCCCTGCCTCTCCTCTCCCCTGCCTCTCCTCTCCCCCTCTCTCCCTCTCTCTCCCCTCTCTTCCCCTCTCCTCTCTTCTCCCCCTCTCTCTTTCCTCTCCCCCTCTCTTCCCCTGCCTCTCCTCTCCCCCCTCTCTCTTCCTCTCCCCTCTCTTCCCTGCCTCTCCTCTCCCCTCTCTCTTCACCTCTCTCCTCTCTTCCCTCTCCCTCCTCTCCCTCTCCTCTTCCTCCTCTCTCTTCTCCTCTCCCCTCTCTTAAAGATGTTCCTGTAGTTCGTGAAAAGTGGTTTGAGGGTTCAAGCCCCAAGTCTTTGCCTTTCTCCCCTCGGCTGTTTCTCTAAACACATCTGCATCCTGTCATTCTCTTTAAGAATAGGGGGTTAGTCTCTCCCCTTCTTGAATAATGGTTCAGATTCAATTGAAATCTCATTCCCCTCTCCTCTCTCTCCTCCCCTCTCCTCTCCCTTTTTCCCTCTATCCTCTCCTTTTCCTCACATGGGTGCTCTCGTCCCAGGTGGCAGGTATATATTAGATATAGAACCGCTATCAATTGTGATGAAACTTGGTGCGGGCATTCTGTAGAACAAATTACTAAGAGTATCATAACCTGGAGCCTCTGTCTCTCCCTCCTCCCTGTGTCCCCAATCTCTCCCTCATCCCCTAACCCCATCTCTCTTTAACCTCTCCCTCTCCCAGCCCCTCCCTCCCTTTCTCCCTTCCTTCTCTTCCCTACTAACCCCTCTTTCTCGCTCCCTCTCTCCCAGGTGTCAGGTATATACTCTGTGTTTACACTTTTACATACATCTAGGTAACCACTTATCTGATTGGTGTTTCACAATTTGGATCTGAATCCCCTCTTTTCTCCTCTCCCCTTCTCTAGCCTCTCCTCTTTCCCCTGCCAGTATTCCCCCTCTTCACCTTCTCCTCTCTCTGCCTCTCCCCCCCCTCTTCACCCTCTCCCCTCTCTCCCCCCTCTCTCTCTCTCTCTCTCTCTCTCTCTCTCTCTCTCTCTCCCCTCTCTCTCTCTCTCCTCTCCCCTCTAAGGATCTCTCATTAATCTCTGGGTAACTCGATTATTATCACTGATCATAATTAAATCCCCAGTCTTCATATTTCACTTTAGGCTGAGGTTAGTCCCCCCTGCTAAAACCTGTCTCTCTTCCCCTGCCTCAAGATTTAATAAAACAAAATCTCCCCTGATAGGTGGCCTCTCCTCTCCCCCATAACATCAATCATTTCTTTAATGGACACTTGAAGCATCCAATGATAGCAGGGATCTCGGGTTTAGCTGTCCACTCAGAGAAAGAGGTGTAGTTCGGGGAGTGGCATTGTCTCCTCACTCCCCTCTCTTCACTTCCTCAGACTGCCCCGGATGAGAGGAGGAGTCGATGCTTCCCCCTCCGTTACATTTAAACATGAGTTTTAAAAATACATTTACTTCAGCATTTTACTGAAAATAACATTTTGTTCCCTCAGTTATATCCTTCTATAGATACTGTTGTGCTGTCTCTTCAACGTGTTTAACAGCACTAATACAGTGAAGAAGTGTTTTGTTTCTTGCTCTCCTCCCCCTTTTTGAATCCCCAGGGCTGGAATGTGGTGGTAGGATATTGAAATAAACAGAGACTGTGAGATGATTTGTTAAATTGTAATAACCAGCAGTCCGGACTCTAGTTAAACATTCAGAAACTCTAGTTGTTGTCTCTGACACTGCCATTAACCCTTTAAGGGCGTGATGGTGTCCCACGATCATACTGAAGTGTCATTCTGGGCCCGTGATCTCCTCCACGATTAAAACACACTTCGTTTCTTTCACTTGCTGGGACACCATACTTTGCAGTACAGCTTGTTAACGCATGTCTTTGGATAGGGGAGGTTGAACTTCTCACTGCCTGATTGGTTGTTATTGTGTGTGACGTCACTGAGACTCCTCGTTTCATTATTCCTCTTTTGGACACTTCGGCACTCAGGAAACAAAACCATCACAGGAACTTGTTTAGAGCTAATGTGAAAACCTGTCAATCCGATGTGTTTGACTGATAGTTATATTAGAACATGGATTCTGTCTCACATTTATATATTATTTATCTCTTCACGTCCTCTGCATTCATCACTGAACTCTCTTAAACTGATACAGACCTCATTGTATTAATTATATAGAAATATGAACTAAACTGATACAGACCTCATTGTATTAATTATATAGAAATATGAACTAAACTGATACAGACCTCACTGTATTAATTATATAGAAATATGAACTAAACCCTCTCTTACAGACCTCGTATTAATTATATAGAAATATGAACTAAACTGATACAGACCTCACTGTATTAATTATATAGAAAATATGAACTGGTTTGAGTTACAGACCTCATTGTTTATTAATTATATAGAAATATGATTTAAACTGATACAGACCTCATTGTATTAATTATAGAAATATGAACTAAACTGATACAGACCTCATTGTATTAATTATATAGAAATATGAACTAAACTGATACAGACCTCACTGTATTAATTATATAGAAATATGAACTAAACTGATACAGACCTCGTATTAATTATATAGAAATATGAACTAAACTGATACAGACCTCACTGTATTAATTATATAGAAATATGAACTAAACTGATACAGACCTCATTGTATTACTTATATGGAATTCTTTTTTTTAGTGGTCGACTGATATTGATATAGGATATGCTGATATTAACATTAAGAACTTTATTAAACCAAAAGAACTCAAGTCACAAGTATTTTTTTTAAAGGGCAAAAGAGCAGCGAGGAGCCCCGTCTCACTCACTGTGTTTACATCTATATTTACATTGTGCCCCATTTAAACCTCTGTGCACTCCCAGCTCAGCTAACGCCAGCCTTGTGTGCCTCCCAAAGGAAACATTGAAAAGGAGAGGCGAAAGTGTGTTTAGTTATAATGCCCCAGATTGTGAACTCACTGTGAAGTGAAGATCACATGTAGACACTGCAGGGCTCCATATGTTACACTTTGACATGCATCTAGAGAACTGCTGATCTGATTGTGATGAAACTTGGTACAGACATTCTTTCTACACATTATTAAGAGTGTCACAATCTGGAGCCAGTCTGCACCTCTCCTCTCATGAGTGTACCCCTCCCTCTATCCTTCTCTCCTCTTCTCCTCAGTGGGGATGCATATCCCAGTGTATACTCGAGGCTGGGCTTCTGATTGTCAGTGTTTTACCGACTTTTCTACTCTGCTTTAAGAATTCATCTGATCCCTGTGAAGCAGTTTGTGTCTCTCAATCAACTGAGAAACGTGTTCATAGTAAACTTGATTCATTCTGTGGAAACAACTAAATGGGCTTTTCAATCAGCCAAGCCTTCATTTTTCATTACAAACAGGAGACTCCGTGCAAACGAGATCGCGACATGTTAATAAGAGACTCCTCTTTATTAAAGCTAGAATGAACAATACAGTATTTTATGCTGGACTCACTTTATTACAATCGCTGCGTGACTGTATTGACATTAATAAAGAGAGTCGCTTCTGCTTTGCAATGAAAAAATAAGACTGCCTGATTTAAAAGCCCATTTACTAGAAAAAGAAACGTAAATTCAATCAGTTGTACAGTTGTGATTGAGAAGCATGAATTGCTTAAATTCTATTTAAAATGAGAAAACTGAGGGTGAAAAACAGAAATCGAAGCCCTAATTATGTTTATATGCAAATGCCCTCCCTCTCCCTCCCTGTGGATAGTGGGTCCATGTTTTATTATTATTTGTATTTGTTTATTGCAATAATAATGGATAAAAGAACTAGCGTTTTTTTGTTATTATTTTTTTATTTTTATAATTTAAAACCCAGTGAGGATGCATGACCCTGATCAGCTACTGATTATTTAACTAGCTGACAGTCATGCATCCTTACTAAACACTTGCAGACTGTGGCTGAGGGGTAATAAGATAATTAATTTTTAGTTACCCCTCGGGCCAATACAAAATAAGAACTTGTCCGTGCTGCAGGGTTGGGGTGTGAACAGAGTCTGAGGTGAAGTGGGAGATAGAGAGAGGAGACAGAATATAAAACAATTGCTAAAACGTGCTGGATTAGCCAGCCAACACTGTTAAACTTGTTTGTCTGTTTAAATGTTTGGTCCTAAAGGGTTAACCACATTATAAATGTTTTTTGGTTCTGTTTTGTTGTTTGCTTAAATCTCTCATTTTGTTTTGTTTTTAAAAATCAGCTGAGATCGTTGCATTCAGCCTTCACCCTGATCCCATCCATTGTTTTAGTTCAGTTACTTTTCCTGGTCTGTGGCATCCTTGACACCTCAAATCATAAAAGCCATCCTGTCACACTCCTTTACACCTTCCCTCTCCTATCCCTCCTCTCCTCTACCTCTCCATCTCCTCTACCCTCTCTCTCCTCTCCCCTCCCTCCCTCCATCCCTTCCCTCCTCTCTCTCCTCTCCCTCCCTCTCCTTTTTCTCCTCCTCCATCTCTCCTCCCTCTCCCTCCTACCCTCCTCTCCTCCACCTCCCTCTCCTCCTCTCTCCTGTCCATCCCTCCCTCCTTTCCCTATCTCCTCTCTCCTCTCCCTCCCTCTCCTTTTCTCTCTTCCTCTTCTCCCTCCCCATCCTCTCCTTTCTATCCTCTCCTCCTCTCCCTTTCTATCCTCCACCTCTCTTTCCTTTCTATCTCTCCTCCTCTCCTCCTCTTCCTATACGCCCTTCTGCCACCCTCTCCCTTCTCTTCTCCCTCCCATCTCTCTCCTCCCTCCCATCTCTCTCCTCTCCCTCTCTCTCCACTCCTCTCCCTCTCCCCTGTCTCTCTTTTCAATTCAATTGAATTCAAAGGTGCTTTATTGGCATGACAGACATCAGTAGTATTGCCAAAGCAATTACATTACATATCATATGAACAATAGATTTACAATAACAATAACAACAAAAATAACAATGATAATATTAATAATGATAATGATAATGATAATGATAATGATAATAATAATGACCGCTGGTATATAGAATGTAACTCAGAGTAGTGTTATTGAAGTAACGTCCTGTGCAGAGTGTTCACTGTGTGTCCCTCAGGCTGTGACAGGCGCACATACTGGGCAGCCAGTGGGGCTGTGTGTCCCGCACCCAGGAGGACTGCCAGTTTATCTGGGTCAGTCAATTGTGGGAAGTGTGGGAGGGAAATAGTCATTTTTTTCAGGAATTTGTCCCTTGTTTGGTTGTATTTCTCACAGTGTAGGAGAAAGTGCATCTCTGTCTCGACCTCTCCTGTCTCACAGTGACCACAGAGCCTGTTCTCTCTGGGTAGCCAGGTCTGCCTGTGTCGGCCTTTTTCAATGGCCAGGCTGTGGTCACTGAGCCTGTACTTGGTCAGGATCTGCCTCTGCTTTGTATCCCTGACAGTGAAGAGATACCCTCCAGAGTAAAGTCTCTTTTTAGGGCTCGATAGCAATCCAGTTTATTTGGGGTTTTTGTTTCTTTGTCCCAATGTTCCAGATAGGAGTTTTTGATTTGTGTTACAGTTTGGTTGACTCTGATTGGCAGTGCTGTAGCAGAGCTGTCCTGAAGCTGGTTAGTGTTAGTGTGGGTTAGTGTAGTGAGCTTCAGGACCAGCTGGCTGAGGAGACTCTTTTCTGTTCTGAGCTCTTGGGTTAGAAGGGTCTTGTACTGGAGGGAGTCTGGCTCACTTCTGTTTAGATGCATCCAGAATTGTAGTGCTCTTTTTTGCATGCTGGTGAGCAGTGGGTAGCAGCCTGATTCAGCCCTGCATGCATGGTTTGGTGTTTTCTGCTCTACCTGTAATATGTTTTCTGCTCTACCTGTAATTCAGCATGCAGGGTTTCTACTGGATGTTTATCCCATTTTATATAATCATGTTGTCTGACTGGACTCCATACCTCACTTCCATGTAGCACAATGGGATGGATAACTCTTGCCAGATTCTGACAGGTAGATTTATTTTATAAAGCCTCCTTTTGATGGTATAAAAAGCTCTGCAGGCTTTTTCTTTTAGTGCATTCACTGCCAGGTTAAAGCTCCCTGACGCACTGATGGTCAGGCCTAGGTATGTATATTGTGTGGTGTGTTCTAGGGTGGTGTTGTGTAGAGTGAAGTGGGACCTGCTTCTTTGAGATCTGGCCTTTTTAAGATCATAATTCTGGTCTTTTTCATGTTTCCTGTCAGGGCCCAGGTCTGACAGTACTGCTCTAGCAGTGACAGGCTCTGCTGTAGCCCCTGCTCTGTGGTCGACAGCAGGACCAGGTCATCTGTGTAGAGCAGGAATTGAATTTGTTTGTCGTGTAGAGTGAGGCCAGGGGCTGCAGACTGATCCAACACCGCTGCTAATTCATTGATGTAAATATTGAACAGTGTTGGACTCAGACTGCAGCCCTGTCTCACTCCACGACCCTGTGTGAAGAATTCTGTTCTTTTCTTGCCAATTTTTATTCCACACTTGTTTTCTGAGTACATTGACTTTATTCTGTCGTACATTTTACCCCCTACACCACGTTGTAGAATTTTATCATTTAAACCTTCATGCCAAATGGAATCAAATGCTTTTTTAAAGTCTATAAAACAAGAGAAAATGTTTCCTTTATTTTTTTGTTGTACATGTTTGTTGATTAGGGTGTGGAGGGTGTAAATATGGTCATTGGTAATTTGGTAGAAATCCAATCTGACTCTTACTCAGGACACTGTGTTCGGTAAGGAAGGCCAGCATTCGGGTATTGATGATACTGCAGAATACCTTCCCCAGGTTGCTGCTCACACAGATGCCCCGGTAGTTGTTGGGGTTGAATTTGTCTCCACTTTTGTAAATTGGTGATATAAGCCCTTGGTTCCAGATGTCAGGGAAGCAGCCTTCCTGTAGTACCAGGTTGAATAATTTAAGCAGGGCCTCCTGCAGCTCAGGGCTGCTGTGTTTGAGCATCTCGGTACTGATGCTGTTGGGCCACAGGCTTTCCTGGGTTTGAGTCCCTGGAGCTTCTCTGCTAGCTCCTGCGGGGAGATTGGGAAGTCCAGTGGATTCTGGTTGTCTTTAATAGATCGTTCTAATGATTTAAGTTTTTCCCAAATTAAATTTTGCTCTGTTGTAAAATCCTCTTGTAGGGTTTCTTTGTAAAGATTTTCAAAATAGTTTTTCCAAATACACACCCACTCGATATATCGCGGGTGTCGGGGTCCAATACAGATCTGCTATATATCGAGGTTTGCGATATAGCGAGAGACCCACAGAAAAACAAACAGGCTGATAACAAATACTGTACAACCACGCCCTCGTTTTATCAGGGGCTCAGTGTGGGGGGGTGCCAGGTGGACGCTGGGCATCAGAGCACAGCCCCGGACGATCTCAGCGTTGATATTACTGGTGATGTGTGGGGGGGTGTCTGCTCTGTGGAAATGACAACTCTGGAGTGTGAACTCCTGCGTGGCTCTCTCTGACACCTTCCTCACTGCTTTGGCCACGTCTCCGCGCTGGCCCAGGGCATTGGTGCCGGTATGCATGGTGATGTGTCTGGGGCTCCCCAGGCTGGTTCGGTTCAGTAGCTGCAGGGCTCTCTAATAGTCTTTTCACACGAGCACACCAGAGCCGAGCCGAGCCCTCGCGGTACGGCTAGTTCCACACGGGTCATTTTGTCAAGCCGAGCGGGACCGTGAAACTCTGGCCTCGCGAGATATCTGGTACTGGCTCTGTGCTGAGCAAGGCTGGGGGCGGGGTTAACTCGTACTGCCTGAAACGATAGAGTCTACCAAAAGATTTCACAGGGATTGAGAAATATGAGACTAAACCGCATCGCGAAACAGTGTTATGAAAAAATAACAATAATAAAACAGGATAAAAAAATAAAAGATCATAACAATAAAAGCGTCAGACCGCAAAAAAAGTAAATATTCTGTCTTAATGGACGCAGTTCTTACTCACAGACCTGCAGCGACCGGCGCCGATGTGTTGAATTCAGAGACTTGTCTTCTGGAAAGTATTTCTCCTTTAAATTGTTTAACGCTGACAGGGATCATTTCAAACAGAGACAAATCAAACCTTACAGTGTGTGAACTGCAAGGTCTGCTGCTGCTTCATGAATTGGGTTCCATGTATTTATCAGCAACGCTTTATATTGTGTGACATAAATTAATATTAAATAGATATGCGATTGATATTAAATGAATGTTTAATTAATATTCAATAGATCTGCGATAGATATTAATGAATGTTAAATTAATATTTAATAAATGTGCACTAGCTGGTTTCTTGCTAAATGTTAATCAAATATCGATTGAAAATGTAATGGCACGTCACGTCCATTTATATCACGTTTTGTTACCGTTGAAAATATGTAATTTCCCCTTATTGAAAATACAGTTAATCTGACTTGAATGTCAATGGAAAGTAACGAGGGATAATTGAATGTAAATTTAATATGCAATTTAACATTCATTTAATATCAGTTTAATATTAATTTATGCCACGCAATATAAAGCATTATCATTTTTTCTAATGAATAAAGTGATCAGTAATCGCGCATATTATTTTGTGGTTACTTTATAATCCAGTCCTTAACAGAAAATAAATAAATAAAGAAATAAGCTCCGTATATTGGAAATGTGCAAAGTATCTGAAAATCACATTCAATTCGGTCATTTTAAAAATCCCATCTATTAACATTGCATGTGTAAAAACAAGCTGTACAGAAAAATCTCTTTAATGTTTCGTTTAGATTTTGTTTTTAATAGGCCTGCTTTAAATCTATTTTTCTGACGTGTTTACTGACATTTTTAAATACTATCTGTAACTTTTTAAAGTTATTATTAGTCGTAGTTAATCTAACTTTAATAATATGAAATGAAATTATTCGGTTTGTATTTGCAGTCAGCAGCATGTGAAACACAAACCCATATTTGTGTATTCGTGTGAAATCTTTGGTACTTTATCGTTTGGGACAGTCCGACCTCGGATCCATTCTCAAAACAAATCCACAGCACTCCTCTGTGCGCGTGTCCGTGGAATCTGACGTCACGTTCCACAGGCAGCTTCTTCTTTGAGCTGCGGTGTGAACACACCCGCGCTGGGGAGCGGCTCGGCTCGGCTCGGGTGTGCTGGTCTGAAAAGGCTAAGATGTTTGGACTCCAGATCTTGTTCACTCGCCGGTCACGGAAGAGCCTCCGTCAGGTTTTTCTCACACTTTCAGTTTGTTTTGTTCTTCTCCCCTCTTCAGGATCGCGTATCTCGCGGCTCATTGCGTTCTCTGCGGTTTCCATGACAACCGAACACCGCTACAGTTCGAAATTCGAAGAATTGCTACAATTCCAACTGCGATTCCAAACTGCAGCTTGAGTTCATCCTGTCGATTTAAGAGACTTTACTGTACGAGGCGATCTCGGGGTTTAGTTAATATTTATATCTAGAAAATATTATTATTTCAAGATTCATTTTAATTGAGGTAAGAGGCTCAGCTTCTGCCTTTATCACCTTTCTTTCTTTCTTTCTTTCTTTCTTTCTTTCATTCGTTCCTCTTTTATATTATTTATTAATAATAATAATAATAATAATAATAATAATAATAATAATCTGTCTTAGACGTCATTTTAAGGTTATTTTTAGGTTGTGGTTTGGCTGTTAGGACAGTTTTTTTTTTTTTTAAACCCTTTTGTGTAAATAATAATAATAATAATAATAATAATAATAATAATAATAATAATAATAATAATAATGATGATGTCTCCTCTCTGCTCCACAGTTGATGTGACTCTGGACCCTGATACAGCACACCCCTGGCTCATCCTGTCTGCGGAGGGGAAACGAGTGAGACAGGGAGGGTGGCAGAGTCTCCCTGACAATCCAGAGAGATTTGATGTCTGGCCCTGTGTGCTGGGCAGGGAGAGCTTCAACTCGGGGAGACGCTACTGGCAGGTGCAGGTGGGGGGGAATACACACTGGAGATTAGGAGTCAGCAGAGAGTCTGCCGAGAGGAAGGGGTGGTTCAGCATGACCCCCCAGCAGGGTTACTGGACTGTGCAGTGGTATGGAGGTGCGTTCACTGCTCTCACTGACCCCCGGACCCCCCTCCCCCGGAGCCTGAAGCCCCAGAAGCTGGGGGTGTATCTGGATTATGAGGAAGGGCAGCTCTCCTTTTACAATGTGGAGACCAGATCTCACATCTACACTTTCACTGACATGGAGTTCAATCCCAATGAGAAACTCTATCCATTCTTCTGTACTTACAGTTATACAGCCCTTGTGCTGGAGTCCCCTGACCCTGTCAGCGCTGCAGATTAAACACACATTGCTGTCTGAACCAGGAAACTATTCAAACAGCTCAGACAATCTCCTCTTCACTTTCACTGACACTCTCTCTGCACTCTTCTGGGCTGATGAGAAAGAAAGCCTCTCTCTTTATTTTCCTCCTTTTTCCTCTACCCCTTCCTGTTCCCTCTTTATTTCTCTCCCTCTTTTCCCTCCTCTCTCTCTTTCTCTCCTTCTGCCTCTCCTCTCTCTTTCTCTTTCTCTCTTCCCTCTTTATAATAATCTCTCCCTCTCTTTCTCTCTCTTCCCTCTTATATAATAATCCCTCCCTCTCTTTCTCTCTTCCCTCTTATATAATAATCCCCTCCTTTTTTTCTCTCTTCCTCTTATATAATAATCCCTCCTCTCTTTTCTCTTTCTCTTCCTCTTAAATATAATAATCCCTCTCTCTTTTTTCTTTTCTCTTCCTCTTATATAATAATCCCTCAGATTTTTCTCTTCCTCTTATATAATAATCCCTCTTCATTTCCTCTTATATAATAATGATTTCTGCTATTTTTCTCTTCCTCTTATATAATAATCCCTCATCTCTTTTTCTCTTTTTTCTCTCTTATATAATAATCCCTCCTCTCTTTTTCTCTCTTCCTCTTATATAATAATCCTCCTCTTTTCTCTCTTCCCTCTTATATAATAATCCCCTCCCTCTCTTTTTCTCTCTCTTCTCTTATATAATAATCCCCTCCCTCTCTTTCTCTTCCCTCTTATATAATAATCCCCTCCCTCTCTTTTTCTCTCTTCTCTTATATAATAATCCCTCCCTCTTTTCTTTTCTCTTCCTCTTATATAATAATCCCCTCCCTCTCTTTTCTCTCTCTTCCCTCTTATATAATAATCCCCTCCCTCTCTTTTTCTCTCTCTTCCCTCTTATATAATAATCCCCTCCCTCTCTTTGTGATCACAGTAGCCTTTGTGCGGCCAAGACTAATATTTTGCGCTACTTTTGAGTCCTTAAAAATGTCTTTCAGCACATCAGTCAAATGATCAGCGGCTCGCAAGGCTATGTTATGCTCAGACAAAAATCCAGAAAGCTTCAGCTCTGCAGTTTTAACAGCAGTTTCTAAATTTACGTTTTCAGTACTCACATGCATGCACTGTGTGATTGACATCTGATTCGGAGCCAAACATTCTACTCTCCCTCTCTCCACCCTGCCTTCTCTACTCTCCCTCTCCACCCTGCCTTCTCTACTCTCCCTCTCTCCTCCATCCTCTCTACTCTCCCTCTCTCCTCCTGCCTTCTCTACTCTCCCTCTCCACCCTGCCTTCTCTACTCTCCCTCTCTCCTCCATCCTCTCTACTCTCTCCCTCTCCTCCCTGCCCTCTCTACTCTCCCTCTCTCCTCCATCCTCTCTACTCTCCCTCTCTCCTCTCTCCTCCATGCCCCCTCTAATTTTGTACTGTGATATTTTGTAACAGCTGTAAGTCTCCCTGGATAAGGGCGTCTGCTAATAAATAAATAATGATAAAAGTCTTTCTAGACAATAGATGAATGCATTATTTTCCATGTAATCAATATTTACACTGAAGCTGAGATGCTCCCTGAATATTATTCATTGCTAAACTCAGTGAACTGATTTCTGCTCTTTTGATATGAATCTTCTGTTCTGTTTTTGTAGCGCATCTATTTTCTATCTTTCTTGATAAAATGTATAAAAGATATAACGGTGTTGTGTGATCTACTGCTCAATTGTTTACCTCGGCAATCTTGAACTCGTAAAAAGAAAGACATTCATGACAGCAGAGTGCTGATTAAATGAGACCATTACACATATGAATGAATTGTATCTTTAAACTGGACATTTTAATTGTGATTCTTCCCACATAACTCTCAACAATAACAAGCCTGTTGGGACCATGAGCAGATTCTTCACAGAGACAGCTGGGGCTGTACTACAGATCCACACCGCTGGGGAGGGAGGGAGGGGGAGAGGGAGGAGGGGGAGACAGCAGGGCTGTACTACAGATCCACACCGCTGAGGGGAGGGGGTGAGGGAGGGAGGGGGAGACAGCTGGGGCTGTACTACAGATCCACACCGCTGAGGAGAGGGGGGAGGGAGAGGGAGGAGGGGAGACAGCAGGGGCTGTACTACAGATCCACACCGCTGAGGAGAGAGGGGAGGGGGTGAGGGAGGGGGAGACAGCTGGGGCTGTACTACAGATCCACACCGCTGGTGAGAGAGGGGAGGGGGAGAGGGAGGGAGGGGGAGACAGCTGGGGCTGTACTACAGATCCACACCGCTGAGGAGAGAGGATTTTTTTAGTATGTCTAAGCTTGCCTGTTTAATAGTAATGGATGATATCTCTACTTTGTTTGAAACTCAGAGTGGGGATCTGCAGAGGATTGCAGGCCCTGTACACACACCAGTTAGTTTACATATCCCCACCTCCTCCTCAAAGCACAGAGTTAATTCCAGTCTGATTTAGAAATACTGAAAGAAACAGAACAGATTCAGTTTAGATGTGTTTAAATTGTCATTTTTATTCAGCATACATGGTAAATATCTTCACCTTGTATTTAAAACATCTGGGAGATTTTACAAAAAAAACCCTCAAAATATAATCCATTTGTGCCCGTTGTTTTTGATTTTATTTTAGTTTCTATGATGAGGGTTACACAGACCACTGAAACCAATTTCTAGTCTAGCTGCTATAGTTAGCAATCAAACACTGCTCTAGTCTAGCTGCTATAGTTAGCAATCAAACACTGTGCTCTAGTCTAGCTGCAGTAGTTAGCAATCAAACACTGCTCTAGTCTAGCTGCTATAGTTAGCAATCCCGAGACACTGTGTTTTAGTCCAAATAATTCTACTGCAGCTCATAAAAGAATTCCCTCAGTGTTACCGGTCCATCACTTCCATTCACTACACAGCTCTCACATGTGCAGCTTTTGAAAGATGTTGCAGCAAAACATGGATTCTCATTTGAACACCTCTGGTGCTACCCTGGGGTAATCTCTGTCTGCACAAGCCAGGCTTTCAAAAGCTTACTAGAACGGAAACTCTTCATTTTACAACACGATATGTGCTACAGTGCTACACCCAGTTAAAGAAATCTCCGTTTGTAAGCCATGGTTTCAGTTAGGGTTGCACTTCCTTGTTCACCTGGAGGGTGAAATTGTCCCCGCCCCTCGCTGGCTTCTTTCCTGTCATAAACCAATCAGCTGCTGCTCCCCCTGCTGACTGGCATGCCGTCAGCCAGTAACATGACCCAGAAGACACTGCAGAGGTGAAGTGAGGCGGGGAGTCCAGCAGCCTTCCCGAGTGCGAGGCACAGAAACAGAACTTCCTTTAATCCAGTGATCATGTCAAATCCAGGTCTGCGAGAACATCTTTCAAAAACTGGACATCTGAGAGCTAATGCAACTTCCAAGCAGGTCATCTGCATGAAATTATTTTGTTAAGCTATAAATCACTTAAAGAAAAAAAGAAAAATCATGAATTACCACAGACTTTAATTTCCAACAGTGTAGATTTTTATTTAAAGATATTTAAAGACATCTTCATTTTTTTTTTTTTTAATTTGTAAAAATCATCTTTTGGCATGTAAAATTCAGATTACAAAAGCAGTGGCTCAGTGTGTGAGGTTTAATGGTCCCAGTTTAATGAGCGCACTGGTCTAGTAGACTTAACTGGCAGTGAAGAGAGACTGGGAGGCAGCCTTGTCTTTCTGTCCGCTCTGAACGTAAGATCCAGTCGACGCCAATCCGTTAATCTGAAGAAAAAAATAATAAACCAATCAGTAACACACACAGAAAGACAGACAGACACACAGATATAGACACACACACAGAGACAGAGACAGACACACACAGAGAGATATAGACATACACAGAGCCAGACACTGACAGGGTGAAAAACGCTCCTCTGTAAAGAAGGGTTTATTTTTGTGATGGATTTTGTGTCCAGGACTTGTTTTGTACCGGTGTCACAGAACATCTGTTCCCCAGGAACCAATATTTTGCCCTGTGATCGCACTAGGAGGAGAGAGAGAGAAAATGGAAAAAACTTAGCGGTGCAGCGAAACGAATAAAACAAAAGGAAAAGCAAGCTAGTGAAAAATGCCTGCTGGAAAACATTGAGACTATCACATTACGGGTTTAAATCCTATAAAAATGAAGGAACGACAACAACTAATGAACCTGAACAACTGGTCAGCGAGAGTTTAGGCGGCGCTGCTGTTCCAGATAACGGGGCTGAAGAATTAGAAAGTAGAACAGAACCAGGAGTCGGAGCCAGTCTGCCCACATCGGCGATCAACGATCAAGATAACTTCAATCTGCCTTTCACTTTAACACACAGACTTGAGGAATAACATTCTGGAGAGATTCCACAGAACGAGTGGAACAGGTCTTTAGAAGAGCTAAATCGATGTTAATAATGTGACTGCGCCACCTTGTGTTTATGGAGGACAAGGACCTCGAGTGGTTGGTTCCGCGCAAACTCTTGTCCGGGAGAAACCAAGCAATCATGCACCAAAAATAATCTTTACAAGTTTTTTTTATTTGTAATAATTGATTTTAAAAAATCTCAAACACATTAACAATAATGTAAACCATATGACAATGCCACCTTCACTTCACAGTCTATAACAATTGTCTAGTATATATAGGGATGATACAATAAAACAAACTCTAAATCTATCAGTTTCTTATAGTGAAGTTAATTAAACTAGTTACCACAGATTATATTATTGCAGTTTATATAAAATACTTGGATCTATCAGTTTCATAAAGTCTCTCCGCGTTCCAGCTCCAGTCTGCAGCGCGGAATCTCCTTCACAAGTCCGGCTCTCCCTCTCACAATATTCCTCCGCATTTATAAAGGCAGGAGATGATTGGCAGGGCGGGGAGATCAAGCAGAGCCGTGGAACGGGAGACGCGGTTGCTAAGCAACAGGGGGGGGGCGTGCATTGGGCAGACAGTCCTTCAGCCAATCGGAGTTTCGCTCGTATAGTTCCATAGAGGAAAGAGAGAAAGTAGTTTAGGGGGGTCCAGTGAAGCAAATCCATCAAACCACACTCGAGATGAGAAATAATAATAAAGAGCTGAACAACAAAACACACATTTATATAAATAAATCAACACACACACACACACAATACACATTTATCAAATAATAATACGAGAAACACAATCCACACGTGAATAATAATAATAATAATAATAATAATAATAATAATAATAATAATAATAATAATTAGACCCTACTACAATCTCACAGTTTCGTTTTTCAAAGCTGGTAAAGGATTTCCTCGTGAGTCAGGGCAGTACACGTGCTTATTAGAGTGACTATCCTACTTACAGCGCGTCCACTCAAACAACACGGCAATGCGCAAGCGCAGCTTTAAAAAGAGAGAGCGACGCTGGGAAATGCAGTCTCGTTATTCTCTTCAGTGCGCAGGCGCAGCTTTAAAACGAGAGAGCGACGCTGGGAAATGCAGTCTTTCTTTATTCACTTCAGTGCGCAGGCGCAGCTGTGAGCAGGGGGTGTAGGGATATATAAATATAGTCCTGTAGGTCTAAAGCTGTGTTCATGAATATATCACCACTTCATGGGCGGCTGAAGGACTCCACTTCATCTAGAGCCTCATGATAACACACACACACACACACACACGCACACCCTGTCCTACGACATGAAACAAACATACATGTGGCTATGTTTTAATACAAAATCCATGCATCCATAATTCTGATTATTTATCTAAATAATCTCACAGCTAATTCTTTACAAATGAATCGTTTCTACATTTCTCGGAGTGCTAAGTAGCGTGGTGTTATAGTTTAACATATGAATTATCAGTGCTATTTGAGTATTTAAAATATGGTTATCTTCAAAATTAAAATATCAGCAACGGTGTGTTAATTAAACGAAGCGCCTGACGCCGCTCGGAACTTTGGCATTTTTAAATCCTAACGGTCTCTGCTCAGCGGAGTGGAATGTTCAGGAGCCGGTTGCCTAGCAGCGTCTCCGCCTCCTTCTCTGCCCCGCCCCCTCTCTCCCTCTCTCGTGTTAAATCAGCTCTAATCGTGTTAAATTGAACACTCAGAAAGTGTCTATACTGTCCCACTCTACACAGTGTTAATTTTACACTTTTGAAAGTGTTAGCTTTTTAACACTTTAGCAGAGTTACTGTAACTGTAAATTGTTAAAAATGAACACTGGCCAACACTGGTTATTGTTGCATTAACTCTACACTAGTGTAACGTGTTCACAATCAACTCCATCAGAGTACATTTTTACTCTGCCAGTTTTCTACCTTTCAACCCTGTAGGGTGTAAATATAAAATCAACTCTCACACTGTAACTTTCACTCTAATAGAGTTCACACTATAGGATGTAAACTTGAATTATAACCATTCCAGCCATATAATACCCCCTGTACCCCCCAATGCGTTTGTGCCTTTAACCTTAGTGTACTTACAACTAAAATAAACACAGCACAGAATCTGCTGTTATTTCTTTTAATCTCAACATGTACACCACATTCAACACGTGACATTACCCTGACTCACACTGAACAGGTAAACATGACACAACTTGTGACAATGTGTTCTCTATCAGTATGATACAAAAACAGTCTGATGTACGGCCGATGGTAAAGCAGCACTTCTACACACATCAAAAACAAAATGCAAGTCATACAATGTGACAGTATGGGACAATGTATGTTCTCTCATCATCCGTGTCATATGAAAACTGTCTGTCATAAGGTCTATGGTAAACCAGGTCTTCTACACATATCACAGTAAATACATCACTTATTTCTTCAATGCTGAATGCATTTAAGTGATCATCAAAACACAATGTAGCAACATTCGAGGTCAAAAGAAAAGCTTGGTCATCTTTTACAATCACATTAATGATCTTCTTGAATACAGGCATTTCACTTTCTGTACCTGAGCAAACAAACATACCAATGTGATACTCGCCTCCATAGTTCTTCACCCAACTAGTTGTGGAAACATCAGAGTATAAACTTCAACGCAATATTTCAGTTAAATATCACTACCCTCAAACTGTTGATCATTTCCATTTTAATGGGACCAAACTGAAACCGTTGAAAATAAAAATTCTCCCAATGAAAAGCCAAATGATGCTGATGTTTCTTTGCTACAGTCTTAGTGATGTTCTTAAAATTCTTAACAGACTGTCACAAAGACGGCCGGAGTGGGTGGCGTCAGACCAGAAGCAGGAAATAAACAGACAGAGACTTGTGGTTTGGTGGAGCTGAATGCTTTCGCTCAGCATTTAATAAACAGCACAGAAAATAAAAGGTTTGAAACAACAAAAACACAGGACACGGCACTTGAGGCCAAAATAAATAGACGAACAAAACGGACTAGACAGACAAACAAACACGGTGAGCAGATTTCACTACTATTATTTTAACAATTACTACCTCCGTCTCCAATCCCGTTCTCCACTCACCGAACACCTAACCCCGACTGAATGCTATGTGTCTCTATATATACTGTTGTGCTGGGATTCAATTACTAATTAATTATTCACTTGAATCCCAGCACGTGAATTCATTATGTGCAACCCCGTGCTCACATATTACATTTAACCAGCACGTGAAGTGATTTGTGCCCTCCTCGTGCCTAAATACAAATCTACATTTTTAAATACACGTGAAACACAGACCCGTTTATATCCCGTGTACCAATCTATACACCAACATTAACACACGCAACATACAACACATAATATGCACACAGGGGCGGGGCACATTGCCACACAGACCTTTTGAAGAAGTTGTGTTTCCCTTCAGATCTCATGCACCATGTGTGTAGAAGTGGACCGATTCTGCAAACACACCTCGGATAATGTATCATGAAGTGGTGTTTGGGAATCAAGTTTCTATCTGGAAACAGAGACTTAAACAGGTTGTGGTGATCACAAATCAAATGCTTCAAATAATATGTCATACCATTTGTTACAATTGGTGAGAACACAATATTCACTGTGTCTGAAGAGGAGATTTGAATTCCTTCGGTTTCCAAAACTTTGAAATCATTTACAAGTGGCTTTAGGATTTCATCAAATCCACATTTCTTTAAGTCCTCTGAGTGAAAGAGAGCAACAAGATGAATATTCATCAACACAGAGTTCAATTTTGGTGGTAGGTTTCTTAAAATAAAATAAACACAGCCAAGTTTATGTATTCCCTTTTTTGTGCCTAAAGGATTGGCAGTTTCAAAATCGTCATAGTAAAGCTGAATCTGTAGAGCATATTCTTGTTGTGAAAATAGACAGTGATTTCTGAAGTAGGAACCATCATTAATGTCTTTGTAAGTACTTTCTTGATGTTCTCTTACCTGCTGGAAACTTTTACACACTTCACTGTTCTTAAACATAGACTTCAGAGTTCCTCAGATAGGTACATCAATAAACGTATCATTTACTGGAGCTTGACTGAACACACCAGGTGTTCCATCTCGGCGTACATCAAACCGCACTCCAAGAACATGCTCTACAGGCTCAACTATTTCCCATTTTTCCTCAAAATACCTCTGCCGCTTGGCTCCTGTGTTCAAGACTGAGAAAGGATTTTCAAGCTGATCAAAACAATCCCCAATTTTTTCACCTAGGTCTTGACCTCGAGTCTCTGATGAAATACTTTTTAGTACAGCTTCCCTTGCTTGAGCATGGATGTCATTCACAAGTTCTTCCATTGAACCAACCATAGATTGAACAGTACTTTCAGCAACCCCCGATGCCTGTAACTGAGCTCCAACAGACCCACACATGTCCAGCAATTGCCTCCTCTCAATAGGAACCTGAGTAGTAGGAGAGTCTGTACCGACTGACTGACAACATGAAGGTTCAACATCATTATTGCTCAAAGTCTCAACATTGTCAATGGTATTTGGAGTAACACAGTCACCATGTGCACGAACCAAGTGCTTCTTAAAGCCAGAATAAGTGCCAAAAACGGAGGAACACTCAGGATCTCTGCATTTCAAACGCAATGTCCTTCCTGATGGAACTTAAAATGTTGACAAAGCAACGCACAACTTCTGTGGTGTACTTTACAAATGAAACAAGTAAACATCTTTAAGCCCAAAGATGTGTATCAATTCAAGTGTCTCTGTTAAGCAGCCTTGCTCTAATCTCCTTGACCCTTGGGCTCTCCTTTGCATTCCCTACATCAATATTATACACTGTGGTTTGAATGAACGTGTAGAAACTACCCAAAGCTTCTTCACAGGACACGCCGAAGACGTAGTGTGCCTTGAAGAGCTCATCGAAAGCTGCCACTGATGTTTGGGTCTTGCACGGAATGGCCTTCTGGTCAACAATGATGTAGAATTTCTGGATGATGTTCTTCTGTTCGCCAACACAGAGGAGGAAGGGCTGTTCACGTCCAACTTGCGCAAGGAAGGTCACCATGCTCGTCCCCACCTGAAAGAAAGAACATAGGGGAAAACACAGCCATTCATTTCTGTCACACAACGCAAAGACAAAGCAGCCTGAGGTACAAAGTAGCCTCCATTATTGCACTCAGATTGAGCAAACATGCTGATTGGTTACGATACAGCTGCTGTCTGCAATGCACCTCCAATCACCTTGGTGAAACTGTCAGAAAGCAAGGGGCGGGAGAGGGGCTTGCAGGGGCTGTGTGTATGGCAAGCAGGCACTGTGCTAGATAAAAGGAGAGTGGCACAGAAAAGCACAACCAAAATAAGAGAACATACCTTCATATATTTCACCAGATGGTCAGCAGCTTGAGAGACAGCGATCTTTGCAGCCCTCTTGCCTTTTGAGGTCGGGGGTAG
Source organism: Huso huso (assembly GCA_036884735.1). Classification (NCBI taxonomy): domain Eukaryota; kingdom Metazoa; phylum Chordata; class Actinopteri; order Acipenseriformes; family Acipenseridae; genus Huso; species Huso huso. The sequence continues at coordinate 22,875,249 of CM072681.1, read as the reverse complement.
CAGATGCAGCAGCAACAGAATGGCTGCCAAGTCACTGTCCTATCCTAGTCTTAGTGAAGTATAAACACAGTAGAGCAAACGCTACAGTAAACGCTACAGTAAAAACCTGAAGCTCACATGACATGTTAGTAAGACTTAAAACTATTTGGTGGTCAAGCAGAAATGATGTACTCATGTACCCAAATCATCAGAGTCGTGCTGCGCAGAAGAGAGGAGGGCTTCCAAATGGGCACTGGGGGGTAGGTTCTTGCAGTCTGCGATGACCCTGGTCTCAACAAAGGAGGCCATTTCGCCAGGAACTTGCCAGATGCATCCTCACCAAACAGCATTGTGAAGTCTTGGTCGATCTGAAAAACATTGAACCAACATTGTTTCACAAAACTCTTATCTTTAAATCTACAAAGTATGGCAAAAAGCTTGCTTCTAATCATAACTACCAAGCCTGGTATGTCAAGGAATCGGGGGAAGACGCCCAAGATGGTTGAGGACTTCTCTGGATCCTGCACAATGTTCTGTCTGTGTTTGAATGTTGCCCTCATCTTCTCCTTGACCAGTGACTCGTCAGTTGAATGCTGAAGCACAGATATCGCCTCTCTGCATTCGTCGCCTGTCAGTTGCTCAACAGTTGAATGTGAAGCCCGCTTAGCCTTTGGACCATCTTGGTATGTGGACATGGATCTCTTCTTGGTCCCATGTGATGTGTTGTGTTGGACAGTCTTAATCCTCCAGGCCAGGTAACCCGGTCCACTTTCGGCATTGCAGTAGTGTTCCTTTCAAAAGGAAAACACAGTAAGAACTTGACAAAACAGAGTTCCCCTTACCATTGTCTATGCAGGGCAGCCCTGCCTGCCTAGGTCTCGTGCTCCCCCACCAGAAAGACTTAGGCTTCTACTGGTTTCTATTGACAGTTTCGGATAAAGAGGGTCTGGATGAGAGATGGAGCCTTTCCACCCTGTCTGGACTATAATTTAGGGGAAACACTGACAAATACATAAGGTCACTATTTATGACCATAGAACTCTTGGCCAGGTGTCCCCAGTACAAGATGAGTCCTGAGCTGATAATTGAAGCAATTTGGCCCCACCAATTTAATTAAGAAAGGTTAAAAATGTGCATGCATTGTTACCTACAATAATCCAAACTTACATATCCATTACTTGAATCTGGATCCTTCAAATAGGGGAATAAAGTCACGATTCCCAGGGCATGCTTGGTGCGCACACTTGATGGGGGGACCCTCCTTTTAAGATAAATTGCAACAGAACACCACAACATGAATATATGAAAACGAATGACTAAGACTGAGTCTGACTAAAATCGTGCCAGACAAAATGTTGGTTTGTGATTATGTTATCAGTAATGAAAGGTAAATCTAGCATTGTTATCATACAGACCCAGCACACTGAATCATTCACTTACCCATGCTTCTCAATCATATCTGCCACAAGCATGTTCACTAATAGCCTACGGGTGCTATCAGAGAGACTCTTGGTTTTGGCAAACTCAAGGAATATCTTTTCACCACCTGCCTTCGAGTCAAGGATGGCACTGATCATGTGGAAGAACAAGATAAAAACCTAACAGCCACAGCAGTGCATCTTCAAGGGTGCTGGAAATGGCAGAAACCACACAATGTGTTCTAAAACATTCACTAATGCACAAGCAGTGCATATAATACAAAATATATGTTTTTAAACTCTCACCTCCTGCTGCATTACTGTCTACGGGACTGTCAGTCCGATTTCTTCTCCTTGCTATGGTTTCTTCAAGAATCACAGTTGAACCTGATGATGAATCAGACCCCACTGAGCAGAACGAGGCCTCGGATAGATCTGAAGACACACACAATGGGAGCAGAAGCAGACATGACAAACTGCCTCATTACTCGAGCTATCTGTGCTCTAAAGCCCACTGACTGTGTTTTGCACTGGCTAAAGTAAGCAATCAGTTGAAAGGAGACTTGTGATTTTGCCATTGCCATGACAATTCTGTCAAATTAGATGAGTCATCCTATCGTCCACTGTCATGAAAAACGGATGATAGGATGACTAATGACATCTGATTTGACAGAAAATTGTCATGACAATGCCAAAATCACAAGTCTCCTTTCAATAAATTTCTTACATTAGCCAATGCAAAACACGGTCAATGGGCTTTAAAGCACAGCTAGCTTGAGTACTTAGCCAGGACGTCCTGTCCGCTTCTGCTCCGTATGACATCATTTTGAGAATTTAAAGGGTTTTAAGCAGAATGCGCAACAGGATCAACTTTGCTTAGCCTATAACTCAAAGTCTTACCAGATTGTTCTCCAGTGAAGACTTTGAAGGATACTTCACTTGACGTCATAAGCTCATCAAAGAAGTCTGCATCATCTTCAATTCCTGAAGAGTCATTTAAGTCCACATGGATCTCTGGTGGCAGATTGAATTTTTCTGAAACTGAGAAAAAAAGGGGACTTTAGCTACCATTGGACTGACCTGAGACACTCACAAGAGCGCAAGATTGAATTCCACTGTAAGACATTAAGCCGACCTAAATGTAGCCCATCTGATTACAAATGAACTATCCACAACAACAGAAATGAAATAGTCCTGAGATTCTGTCTTAACTGAGCTGCTTGGATGAATTCAGTGTAATCATACTTGGGGTCTGTCTTAGGAACCCTCACATATCACCTCACTCCCTTACATTCCACTGGAACCAGCATCTCCTGAAGCACATGTGACATGCCAAAAATAAAACCAGCTAGCTATCCAACTTTATATGAAATAAGGACAGATCATCAATAAACATTTTGAAAAATACATTTCTTTAATGTGTGATATCAGGATTCCGATATTAATCTTCATACGATATCTTTGATATTAATCGCCTGCTCCAATGTCTTTTGATTTAACTCTAGCTGTTGTTAAAATAGGGCTATACGAAAAATGGAAATTTGGGATTTTTTAAGGACTCGTGATCTCTTAACTAAATATCAAAACCAAACTAATAGTTTATATGAATGAGAATGCATTGTACTGTCAAGAAAATAAGATATAACTGTGCTTAATTTTAAAATATATTTTCGGTGTTAGAAAGCCACAATGACAGTAAAGCGCGTAACCGTTAGCCCCGCCCATTTTGTGACATCATCGCCCTGTCCTCCTTCATAGGATTCAATGCAGGAATGTTAATTTCCGAAGCATTTACAACATTAACGCCCTCATCTGAAAAAAAGAGCCACACCGATTGGCTAAATATTTCATGACGATGCTACAGACACCTTCAACAACAAATCATGTAAATCTTACAAAGTGTCTGATTGGTTTAGGTAAAAAAAAATACGAGTGAATTTTGGAATTGGATTTTTCACATTTCTAAATGTCCCACAAAAGACAAATTACAGGAAGAAAGTTTATTCAGTGTACTTTTCATTGAACACGTGAATATAAATCAAATCAAAAACAGGACTAGCGCAGTGAAGATTAGAAATATTTCGACACGGTGCCTCAGCGCAGCCACTGACGTCATTTTGAGCTGTCATCACAGCCGTTTCAGCTGATGCGGTAATATTGAAATTAATATCAGTTTAAAAATAATAATCTGGTTTATGAAAATGGACTTCTTGAATGCATTTAAAATACCATGTATTGATGGGCTTTTATAATAATAATAAGAAAGAAAGAAAAAAGGAGAAACGATGGGTTTCCTCTTCAATTCTGACTAGTGTATCGTTATTGTGTAACTACAGGCTGGGATGAAGGATCCAGCACCGCCCTACAGGTCCAGTGTGAACAATAACAGAACATTAACAGAACATAAACAACCAATAACAGAGCACTCACACACACACACACACACACACACACACACACACACACACACACACACACACACACACACACACACACACACACACACAGAGCCCTCACACACACACACACACACACACAGAGCACTCCCACACACACACACACACACACACAGAGCACACCCACACACACACACACACACACACACACACAGAGCACCCCCACACACACACACACACACACACACACAGAGAGCACTCACACACACACACACACACACAGAGCACTCCCACACACACACACACACAGCACTCACACACACACACACACACACACACACACACACACACACACACACACACACACACACACAGAGCACTCCCACACACACACACACACACACACACACACAGACTCCCTCACACACACACACACACACACACACACACACACACACACAGAGCACTCACACACACACACACACAGAGCAGTGATATTCCATTGATAAGAAACACACACACACACACAGTGATATTCCATTGATAAGAAACACACACACACACAGCACAGTGATATTCCATTGAGAAGAAACACACACACACACACAGCACAGTGATATTCCATTAAGAAACACACACACACACACACACACACACACACACACACAGCACAGTGATATTCCATTGATAAGAAACACACACACACACAGCACAGTGATATTCCATTGAGAAGAAACACACACACACACACACACAGCACAGTGATATTCCATTAAGAAACACACACACACACACACACACACACAGCACAGTGATATTCCATTGAGAAGAAACACACACAGACACACACACAGCACAGTGATATTCCATTGAGAAGAAACACACACACACACACACAGCACAGTGATATTCCATTAAGAAACACACACACACACACACACACAGCACAGTGATATTCCATTGAGAAGAAACACACACACAGAGCACACAGCACAGTGATATTCCATTGAGATGAAACACACACACACACACACACACACACACGCACAGAGCACACACAGAGCACACAGCACAGTGATATTCCATTGAGAAGAAACACACACACACACACTCACACAGAGCAGTGATATTCCATTAACACACACACAAATTGAGAAGAAACACACACACAGAGCACAGTGATATTCCATTGAGAAGAGAAAACAGGCGAATTTGTGTCTTTTCGTTCACATAAAGTCAGAAAAAAACAACATATGAATCCAAATTAACATGTATTTATACTAAAGTAATACAAAAATGACTACAAAAGATTTAGAAGTGAGTAGTTTTTCGAGATTTACGATTATACTGTAAATCACTTTCACGAATCAGCCCCCAAATGTAGTCTCCCATCATGTTCTCGTTATACTGTCCTTGGTAGCGGCGTTCAAAGTCCAGTATATCCTGGTGGAAGCCGCCTTGCTCCTCCCGAGTACGCTCCCATGTTCTCTTTGAATTTATCAAGATGAGCATCAAGGATATGGACTTTGAGGGACATCCTACAGCCCATTGTGCCGTAGTTCTTCACCAGAGTCTCAACCAGCTCCACATAGTTTTCGGCCTTGTGATTGCCCAGGAAGCCCCCATCCACTGCGACAAAGCTGTTCCAAGCCGCTTTCTCCTTACTAGTGAGCTTCTTGGGAATTCATTGCACCCTAGGATCTTCTTTATCTGTGGTCCGATGAAGACACCGGCTTTGACCTTTGCCTCAGACAGCTTAGGGAAGAAGTCTTGAAGGTACTTGAAGGCTGCCAACTCCTTATCTAGAGCTCTGACAAATTGTTTCATAAGGCCCAATTTGATGTGCAGTGGTGGCATCAGCACCTTCCGGGGGTCCACCAGTGGCTCCCACTTGACGTTGTTCCTCCCCACAGAGAACTCGGTCCGCTGTGGCCAATCCTGCCTGTGGTAGTGTGCCTTGGTGTCTCTGCTGTCCCAAAGGCAAAGATAGCAGGGAAACTTGGTAAAACCGCCTTGGAGACCCATCAGGAATGCCACCATTTTGAAGTCTCCTATGACCTCCCAGCCGTACTCATCATACTTCAAGGCGTCCAGCAAGTCTTGATGCTGTTGTAATCATCTTTGAGGTGCACCGAGTGAGCCAGGGGAAGAGACGGGTACTTGTTACCATTATGGAGCAGCACGGCTTTGAGGCTCCTGGATGAGCTGTCAATGAAGAGGCGCCACTCATTCTGGTTACAGGCGATTCCGATTGCCTCGAACAGACTGGTCACATTGTGGCAGAAGCAGAGCCCATCTTGACGAGTGAAGAAGCTGGAAAAAGGTTGGTTACACTTCCTCTGATCTGCGACTTGCACACTTTCATCCAACAAGTTCCACTGCTTGAGCCTAGACGCCAAAAGCTTGGCATTGACTTGGTGAGACCAAGATCTCTAATCAAGTCATTGAGGTCTTTTGGTTGGGGTAGTATGGGTTTTCTCTCCCAGCTCCACCTCTGAAATTGTCTTCTGGATCTACAACGCCTTCCTCGCTCTCTGACTTGCTGCTCTTCTAAAGACGGCTGCTCTCTCCGGAGGAGTGGGTACGGGAGCTCATGGCAGTGTGGCACCGGGCGATGGATGAAGGAAGGTCCGGATACGTGATAGCAGGTGCATTCTTGCCAGTCCGACGTTTGGAAGGGTCCACCATGCAGAAGTAACAGTTGCTTGAGTGGTCAGTGGGTTCCCGCCAAATTCTTGGGATAGCGAACTTCATGGCTCTCTTTTCCTCTCTGTATCATCCTACAAAAATACATTTATTTCACCCATGACTAATGTGTAAGAGATTCTCGCAACATTTTTCATATATGATATATTTTTTCAATAACATTGAAAATTGTAAAACATTATAAAATTAAAAACTTTTACAATTTTAAAAATTAACAAATTTTATAACATAAAATTCCGAGCAACAATTGTCCATCTTACCTTCCAGAGTTTTTTTGCAGTGCTCGCAGGTGAAATGAGGTGCCCAGGGTTTGTCTTGATCCCCGACAGGCATGCCGAAATATGCCTTGTAGGCCTCACACATCTTAGCAGATGCTTCCACGGAGTACTTTTTCGCTCGTCTTGATAAATTGGCCACAGACATAGCAAAATGCGTCTGCCGGATGCTTGCAGCCTCTTGATGCCATCTCAGAAAAATGCAGATATGTATCCACTTAGGCAGCTGAAACTAAACTGAACTGGTGGGCTTAAGGCCCCTGTATTTATACTACTATTTTTATTACTGGAAAGTTCTAGAAAGTTCTAGAAGTTACTCTGTTTACTCAGCACTGAATCTATCTGGAATGTTCTGGAAAATAGGTCAATTTCAAAATATCACTGTCCTGGTCACAAAAGCAAAGTTTGTGGGGAATAATAGCCATTTTCTATACTTTTGAGGCATAAGCAATTAGGAAATAACACTTACTACCCAGGAACACAAAAAAAAAAAAAATTGTTACACGGTGTTATACATAGATAAAAAAAATAAAAACGTACATTGTTAGTTTTGTTTTCGTCTAGCAATTTGTGGCACGCCTGTTTTAATTCACAGTATGTTGTTGCTTCGCTTAACTGGCACAGGCAGTAACATAATTTACAAACCCAGTTTAATAAAATAAGCACTTTCAAGAAAAAGGTCTAGACAAAAAAATAACATAACTAACCTAACCCTGTCTGTAATAATGACAAACCGTACAGTTAACCAGCCGTGTTTCCCACCATCCCAATAATAATCCTGCGCTGATCGAGTTCACAGCACATGCAGGCTTCTAACATCCTAACATGAATTAATAACATCCTGTCTCCAGTTACGACAAGTTTCAACAAGGCCTTCAAAGAATTTGGAAAATTATTATTTCCCAGTTATATGATCTGCGTGACTGCTCACAATTCAAAAACGCTGTTGATGGTGAATTTTTGAAACCTCAGCCTCCACCAAAGGAAAAACGCATGCGTTCAGGACCAGCCTCATGGGTCAGTCTGTGTAAAAGTGTGGGGGACGAGAGGACTTACAGTTTAATAAAACTTAGATGCTCGAGTATTATTGTGGTAAATTAAAAACGGGGAAGTAAAGTTCTACACATAGAGAAAATAGGATCCACAGTCTCCAAGAATCCCTATATATTTGTATTCAAATTCACGGGAAACATAACTCAACTCCCCCCGAATTTAAAAAAATAGCACAATCCATTGTATTTATTCCTAGTCCTTGGTGGCACACGCGGAAAGTAAAAAAAAATGTGGACTGGAAATTTTGATTAACTTTGAACTAATAAATTTAAATTAACTTTGAATAATAAATCATTGGGGTGTAATTCTGGAAAATGTAACCTGCTAATACAAAAGTAAACATAATGTGCATAATGTGACTTTTGTCCTATATTGGGCTAACACTGGGCCAGTTCTGTACTAGTTCTGTCAATAATGGTTCTTTACGTACGTTAAATATTCCAGATATGCTATTTTTTAAATTATATTTTTATTGATCACAGGAAGTAATTGGCCCGTATCTGGATCGCATCCGCATTAGTATAAACTGGCTTGCAGAGTGCGGCTCGATTCCTGGACGGCACCGCATCACGTGTGCGGCTCCTGTGCGGGTTCGCCGGTTTCAGAATGAGTCCGCGCCGAATCCGACTGCTGTCTGGGCATCAGCTTCTGACAGATTCTACTGTACTTACTGAAGCGGTTTATCCAACTCAAAAAAATAAATAAATAAATAAATAAATAAATAAATAAATAAACACCTAGCTAACAATGTCACCCCGAGGGCTACAGTGAAACGTGAAGTCTTTAAATTGGGACTTTAGTGAAGACCGCATGTGTACGTGAGTACATAGACTGTAGATTATTACTCTTTCTAGAGCAGCAATATCCTTTTTGTAACTAGGTGAGCAGAACTGAACACAATATTCTAGGTGAGGTCTTACTAATGCATTGTAAAGTTTTAACATTACTTCCCTTGATTTAAATTCAACACTTTTCACAATATACCCGAGTATCTTGTTCGCCTTTTTTTATAGCTTCCCCACATTGTCTAGATGAAGACATTTATTTTCACCCGATACCGATTTTTATTTTGGCCTAAAATGTAGCCTCTCTCTTTCCATCTAGATATATTTGATGGTTTTAAAAGAAACACGATGTTAAACATGCTCCAATTGCGAAACTTAAAAACAACATATAACACTTACCGTGTAAACTACAGCTGCTTTATTAAATTATTGGAATATCATACTTATATAAATACAGTATAGTCATTCAGGAAAACATTGCTTGCTTATCCCCAGTATTAAGAAATACATTCCATTCAAATTAAGCAGTCTGTGTTTAAAATTGTTACGGAAAACGCTCAATAATAGACAAGCAATACTTATTTATGGCGAGTGAAAATACATAAACCAAACATGTACCTTTAACACTAAAGAACATAGCCCCATTCAGAAACTATAAATCAGACTTAATTAAAAAAAAAATACCAAGGAAAATAAAAATACGATTTCGTGATTGGACACTTTTCTGGACTCAAGAGTGAGTGTATATCCCCGCAATAAAACACAAACACGGGAGGGGTGTACTTCCAACTGGAAGCATGTTTCAGTGTAGCTCGATCGAAAACAAAGTAAAGCAGTCCATTGATATTGTATCAGATTGTCTCTTTGTAAAGAACGTGGCATTAATGTGGGAACGTGAGCTACACCCGCTGAGGCAAGGCGTGTGTTTGATATCGCTGCAAACAGACATGGTAACGCTGCGCTGCCACACACACTAGTCATTGCTGCAATTCTCACGCTTTGGCATTATTCAGACAAGAAAAATAAACAGATTCGATGCGCTTTTATAGAAAAGTGGGTGGCTCTTAAGAGCCTTTGGGGGCTTGTAAGATCTAAAAGCGGCGTCCGAGTGATTTACTTCTTGGCTGGCTTCTCGGTTTTCTTGGGCAGCAGCACGGCCTGGATGTTGGGCAGCACTCCGCCCTGAGCGATGGTGACGCCTCCCATCAGCTTGTTGAGCTCCTCGTCGTTGCGGACAGCGAGCTGCAGGTGACGCGGGATGATTCGGGTTTTCTTGTCCTGGGCTTTCAGCAGTCAGGTACTCGAGATAGATAGACCGGGGTTTTCAGCGCCGACACGCTGGGCGTTCACGCCCGACTGGGAACTGCAGTTAGTGATGGGGCTGAATCCTCAGCTGATTCGACCCCACATGAACCAATTGAAGCAAACAGTGGTTCATTGAACCAGTAGGTCATGTGACCCATGAACGGTGTTTAGCAGGAGCTGGTAGAACGGAAACTTTTTTTTTTTTTTTACGTATTCTTTTTGTCAGCAGTGCTCACAGTGTGGTGTTTCAGACAAGCTGAAAGGGTTTATTTTAAAATCCAGATGCTACTTTCTGTTTTATATTTCATAAATTATTTTTTTCAAATTAACAAACCAAAAAAGCATTTTATTTATTGGTAGAAAAACATCATCCGATCTATTAAACGTGTGTATAAAGAATACAGAGTACACAACTTTAAAAAAGGAAACTGCAGAGATCTGAGCCCTCTGTTTTCCACCTCTCTGCTTTATAAAGTATAGATGCCCAATTAACCGAGAAGATTAAAAATGAAATTGCTTGATATTGTCAGAAGTGTATGAAACGTCAGTGCAGTTGTCCACTTTACTAAATGTCTTCTCTGGAGATAGAGGTCTGTGTTTACTCAATGCATTGTGTAGCGCCCCCCTCCAAAACACCGTTCAATAGTTAACCAAGGATAACCCCCCTCGGTTATCCCTATAATTAAATTGACTACCTTAAAATAACCAATTAAGTAGAATTAATGACTACGCCAATTTGAAGTTAATATAACTCCAAATAAATAACAGGTTCTTTAAAAATCAAGACAGCACAGTATGTAAAGTAAGGACCACAAGGTATAAAAACAAGAATTTTATTCAAACGAAATATCACAGCTTTTACCTATAGCGGCAGGTTAGATAGCAACAACCTTTAAACTATAGCAGCAGAGTATTAACCAAGAGCGATCCCATTAGACTCTAGGCACTAGGATAACTTGAAACTAAGTCATATCACACCAACACTTCTAAATAAAAAGATAATTCACAACACAATAACCCTTTTAAATAACAGCCTTCAAAACAAATAGTGGTTTCCACCAACACAATTCCAAACAATAAAACGAACCTTAAATAACACACTGAAACTAATCAGTGATTTTCATTGAAAAACAGAAAACGTCATGCACCCAAAAAATGCCTAATGCTTAAACACTCCAATGGCCGCTATTTTAGTTAATACACCAGTTGATAAAGTGCAGGTGTGCAATCAACAGTCAACAGGCCTTTTATAACTTTACATTGTAAACACATACACAATTACAGTTAGGGTGATAAGGACAAAGACGCTACTCTAAAAGTCTAAAACAACCAGTAACACAGAAAAAAAAAGGTTCGTATGCAGCGCTCAGATAATTACATCGAAATTCACAGGATCGTAATTACCAACTCAGAATACAGACAATGCACACTCTCTTTTGTAATCAACCCATACAATTGCGACCGACGTCTAAGAGCACGGGGGATACTTCACTGAAACCACTCCAATATAGAGCAGACCAAACTATTCAATATGAATAGTAGTAGTTTACCATTAACTTCTAGCGCTTCAGCCAATTCACAGCGCCTCAGTATTACACTTGCAAAGTTACAATCCTTACCAAACAGTAGTTCCCCGACCCGTGCTCAGCTCACAAATCTCTCAAACCCGGTCGCTCTCGGCTGACTAACCCCACCTGTTTTTATACAGCTGGCCCCATTACGAAATTATCACTGCAATTACTATTGTGACTAGTAGTCTCCCTGGGGTTTAAAGGGACAGTGCAACAGTAAAAATAATAAAAATCACACAATAAAACTCAATCTTATTACATTCAAAAAAATAAACAATACATCCATTGCACATCCATTACAACTCTCCCCTGAAATTTAAAATGTGTCCACACATTTGCTCAACCAGAACAAAGCGATATCTCCATCCTTACTGATATCCTTGCAGCAACGTGGGTGTAGAAGAAAGTCTCCATTCCAATATCTCAAGAAAGTGATTGAATACTTAAGCACTTATAACAGTCCATACTTTTAGATTTGTAGTCCTGCATAACACCAATTAAAAGACATCAGCCCTATATCGAAGGGGCATAACTCCTCTGGTAGACCTCAAGGGCCTAGCATGGCTTAATCCAGATTCTGGTTGTATAACAGGGTCATCACTGACAGCTGGTCCGATTGAAACAACTGGAGTAGAAGGGTAGCAACAGCCTCAATGTCATCAGAAGTCCCGAAATCAGTAGGCAACGTTCCCTCAGAAGCAGTCTCAGGAGCATCACTAGCCTCAAGAACAGCCAACCCCGTAGACGCAATAGGGGCAGGAACCTCTCCTCCAGGAATCTCACGCTCATGGGTAGCCGGTCTTCCCCTAAAGGCTGCAATACCCCAGGAAAACACAAACCCCCGGGATACCCCACAGAGATGGCTCTCCTGGACAGAGGACGGTTCCCCTTCCACTACAGATTTAACTGGAGGAAAAAGACAGGGAGTTAATAAATTACGATGGAGCACCCTCTCATCACCTACCCCATCTTCCCTTTTAACAACATAAACAGGCAAATCTAAATTTGACTGTTTTACAATATAGTACGGTTCTACCTCCCATCTATCCGCCAATTTACCTTTCCCACGGTAGCGTTTATTTCTGACCAACACTCTCTGCCCTGGTATTAATGGGCCGCCCCGTGCTTTCTTATCAAAGTGATGCTTCTGGGCCGTAGCAGCTTGTTCTGACAGTTCCCCAGCCTTCCCATAAGCATAACACATCCTTTTATGATGCTGTTGTACCCACCCATCCACAGTCTGTCCCTCTCCAGACCATTCAAGTGTCAAATCAATAGGTAAACGAGCATATCTTCCATACATCAAGTAAAAAGGAGCAAAACCTGTGGAAGCATTAACAGTGTTATTGTAAGCGTGTACCATTTCCAAAACAAAGTCAGACCACCTGTACCTTTTCTCCCTCCCCAATGTGGCCAACATGCTCAACAAGGTACGATTAAAACGCTCACATTGTCCATTCCCAGCAGGATGATAAGGTGTTGTATGCGATTTCTTTACGCCATACAGAGCACAAAGCTCCCTCATAACCTGCGATTCAAAGTTTGGACCTTGATCAGAGTGAAATTGCAAGGGGCAGCCATAATGTAATATAAAGTTCTGCCACAAGGCCCTAGCCGTTGTAACTGCAGTCTGATTTCTAGTAGGTACTGCAATGGCATATCAGTAAAATGATCAGTGATCACCAAGATATGTTCATGGCCACTAGCTGCTTTTTCTAAAGTAAGGAAGTCCATAGAAACTAATTGTAGAGGTGCAGATGTAGTGATAGGCACCAATGGGGCATACTCTTGGGGAGTCTTCCGAGTGCAACACTGCTGACACTGCGCACACCACTGCTGAATATCAGCCTGCATATTAGTCCAGTAAAAAGCGTGTCCTCACTAACCCCCATGTCTTCTCAGCCCCAAAATGACCAGCATGATCATGTAGTTGGTCCAATACAAAGTCTTACAGTTAAGCGGGTACCACCACTTGTTGTACTACGTCAAAGGTTCGTGGATCCATATCTCGACATAATAATCCACTCCTTATATGCAACTTGCTCCATTGCTTCAATAACTGCCGACACTCCAAGGACTGATCATTTCTCTCTTGCCAGTTAGGGAACCTTCCTTTTACTTTCAATTGTAACACTGCACTCACCCCTGGGTCCTCTTGCTGCGCCTGCTTCCATCCACCGTCTGGGAAGACTTCGAGTACTGCTTCCCCCTGGGCCATCTGCGTGGAAGCAACCCCCGACTCCACTGCTGGAAGCACTTGTAAACAGGCTTGAACCACCTGTTGGGGAATACAGACCTGCGCTGGTGCAACTGCAAGATCTTCTTCAGTATCGCTGTAATCTTGCACTTGAGGCCACCTAGACAGTGCGTCCGCATTACCGTTTGTTTTCCCAGCTCGGTATTTAATCTCAAATTGATAGTTGGACAGTTGAGCAACCCACCGCTGCTCCAGTGCTCCCAACCTGGCCGTATTCAAATGTGCAAGAGGGTTATTATCAGTATATACTAAACGGTGAGACAGCCAAATACTCTTTAAACTTTTCTGTAATGGCCCATTTTAGAGCCAAAAACTCAAGCTTAAATGAGCTGTAGTTAGCATCATTACGTTCGCTTGGGGCGTAAACTTCGACTGGCATATGCTATTACCTCTCTTTACCTTCTTGTACCTGGGATAAAACAGCTCCCACTCCAACCTTACTGGCATCTGTATAAAGAACAAATGGTTGCCCATAATCAGCATAAGCCAATATAGGGGCTACCAATAACTGACCTTTAAGTGTCTGAAAGGCCTGCTCTTGTTCCACCTCCCACTTCCAGCTGGCAGCAGATTTCTTGGAGCCAGACCGCTTGTATTTTTGACGTCCCACAAAGTAAGACATGCAAGGGAGAGGCAATCTTGGCAAAATCAAAAAAATGAAACGGTAGTACCCAACCATTCCAAGAAAAGATCTCAGTTCTTTTACATTGAGGTGCTTTCCATTCTTTTGACAGCCCTTATCTTCTCAGGGTCTGGTTCAATCCCTTGTTCAGAAACCACGTGCCCCAAGTAGCTCACCTTTTCCTGTAACAGGTGACACTTGGCTGGCTTTAGCTTTTAAGCCATGTTTCTTCAAACGTCCAAGCACCAGGTCTAAGCTGTTTAAATGGCTGTCAAAGTCAGGAGAAAAGACAATTATATCATCCAAGTACAGTAGGAGAGTGTTGAAGTTCTGATCCCCTAGGCATCTCTCAATTAATCTTTGAAAAGTCCCAGGCGCATTACACAGCCCAAAGGGCATGCGCTTTGAATTCATACAGATCCATGGGCGTAACAAAGGCAGTCTTAGCTTGATCATCCGGTGCATTTTAACTTGCCAATAACCTGAAGCCAAATCCAAAGTAGAAAATATCTTAGATTTTTTCAAAGAAGCCAAAGACTCCTCAATCCTTGGTAATGGATAGGCATCTTTACAGGTGTGAGCATTTAGCTTTCTATAATCTACACAAAACCTAATGGTGTTGTCTTTCTTCTTAACTAAAACTATTGGAGACGCCCATGGACTACAACTTTCCGTGATTACTTCAGTATCTAACATCCGAATTAACAGTTCCTTTACCTCACTATACAGCTTAGGAGGAATCTGACGATATCGGTCCCGAATTGGTGCAGTATTTCCTGTAGGGATCCGATGAGTGACCGTTTCCGTAGCACCATAGTCATCTTCGTGTTCAGAGAACACCTCTCTGTGTTCGTACAGTAGTTTAACAAGTTTCCCTTGCTGCTCTAAAGTCAACTCTGTCCCCTGCAAGTCAATAGGCACTGGCAGTTCGAACGAAGACCCCCGGCCCTGCACAGCAGCGCACTGATCTACCGCCTCCTGCTGGGAATGGACGTTAACACGCACCACCTGGTCTGTTACAAACTCAAGCTGGATCTCAGGACCCTGGCCGGTATCGATAGATTCCACTTCAAACAGTTCTCCTAATTGAACATGGGAAGGCAAACATACTGCAACGTCACTGAGATTTAAAATCCTAACTGGCACCCGACCCTGCTCAATTTTCACTAAGCAACGTGCCACCATTACATTTCCAGGGAGAACTTCGGTTCCATTGGGTTCTAAAAGAGCCACCCCATTTCTCCCCAGCCTACAATCTATTTTGCACACCACAACCTTTTCAGACTGGGCAGGTATCTCAACTATACACCCTGGAATTGGCTTAACCACCCCCAATTTACCATCCTTTGTACTCGATTGTAAGCTATGCTCATAAACTCTTAGAGTTTGCTGCCACACTTTCTCCTGAGTAGATGCAGCCATCATTTTCTCCAAATAGCCCACCCCAAACTGGCTAAAGAAGCTATCCCGACACTCTTGAATAACATTCATCCCAAGTAGACCTGGCATGAGACCACCACAACTATCCTTCACTATGATAACTCCTTTATTAGGAATCACCTGTCCACATACTTCGATGTCCAATTCTACATACCCACAATGTGGTATTGTTAACCCATTACCAGCTACAATGGTTAACCACCTTGATGGATCCCGAAGCCGTTTCTCTTTACCACCAAAATGACTACGAAAATAGCTCTCCTTTAAGGTGGTCACTTGAGACCCAGTGTCTATAAGACAAGGTGTATCTACACCCCCCATCGATAAAATAAGTACGGGACAATCCCCAATTACATTATCAGTCTCCACCTCTGAAGGACCGGTAATCTCTATACCCAACGTCTGGTCCACAACCTTGGGTGAAATTAGTTTAAAGTCGGTCTTGATTTCTTTCTGGACACCTCCTCAAAATATGACCACTACACTGACAACCTCGACAGATTGGCTGACCCCCTTCATCGTACCGATCTAACTGATGACCCTGATTCCTAGATGGATACCGGGAACCTTGACCACGCCCTCTTTGATAAGACACAGCTTGTCTTCCAGACACATCCCCTCTGACCTCCTCAACCAACTGAGTAGTTAACTGTTTTAAATCAGCTCTAATTGATTTTAAAATCTGCTCTGTAAGTTCCTGTTTTAATTCTGACAGACCCCCATCGCCACCAGTTGTAGCGCCCCCCTCCAAAACACCGTTCAATAGTTAACCAAGGATAACCCCCCTCGGTTATCCCTATAATTAAATTGACTATCTTAAAATAACCAATTAAGTAGAATTAATGACTACGCCAATTTGAAGTTAATATAACTCCAAATAAATAACAGGTTCTTTAAAAATCAAGACAGCACAGTATGTAAAGTAAGGACCACAAGGTATAAAACAAGAATTTTATTCAAACGAAATATCACAGCTTTTACCTATAGCGGCAGGTTAGATAGCAACAACCTTTAAACTATAGCAGCAGAGTATTAACCAAGAGCGATCCCATTAGACTCTAGGCACTAGGATAACTTGAAACTAAGTCATATCACACCAACACTTCTAAATAAAAAGATAATTCACAACACAATAACCCTTTTAAATAACAGCCTTCAAAACAAATAGTGGTTTCCACCAACACAATTCAAACAATAAAACGAACCTTAAATAACACACTGAAACTAATCAGTGATTTTCATTGAAAAACAGAAAACGTCATGCACCCAAAAATGCCTAATGCTTAAACACTCCAATGGCCGCTATTTTAGTTAATACACCAGTTGATAAAGTGCAGGTGTGCAATCAACAGTCAACAGGCCTTTTATAACTTTACATTGTAAACACATACACAATTACAGTTAGGGTGATAAGGACAAAGACGCTACTCTAAAAGTCTAAAACAACCAGTAACACAGAAAAAAAAGGTTCGTATGCAGCGCTCAGATAATTACATCGAAATTCACAGGATCGTAATTACCAACTCAGAATACAGACAATGCACACTCTCTTTTGTAATCAACCCCATACAATTGCGACCGACGTCTAAGAGCACGGGGGATACTTCACTGAAACCACTCCAATATAGAGCAGACCAAACTATTCAATATGAATAGTAGTAGTTTACCATTAACTTCTAGCGCTTCAGCCAATTCACAGCGCCTCAGTATTACACTTGCAAAGTTACAATCCTTACCAAACAGTAGTTCCCCGACCCGTGCTCTCAGCTCACAAATCTCTCAAACCCGGTCGCTCTCTCGCTGACTAACCCCACCTGTTTTTATACAGCTGGCCCCATTACGAATTATCACTGCAATTACTATTGTGACTAGTAGTCTCCCTGGGGTTTAAAGGGACAGTGCAACAGTAAAAATAATAAAAATCACACAATAAAACTCAATCTTATTACAATTGCGCTGTGCAGATCTATAAGGAGACGGCACTGAAAAGCATGAAGCGCCTCGTGTGCTTCGGTTCAGTAAATCGTTTTGCGAACCAAATGATTCAGAGGCTTCACTTTTCCCATCACTAACCGCAGTCCTGCCCTGGAGGAGCGAGTCTTTGCCTTCGCACGGGTTTTACCGCCGGTCTTTCTTCCAGGCATCTCCACTGCAGTTCAGAAACTCACAACAGTAAATGCGCGTCTGCGCTCCTGCTATTAGACACACCGGCTCATTCGTGATTGGACAAAACGGGGCAATACTTGTTAGAATGTTGATGACGTCATAGTGGATGAGGGCGTGCAGAATCTTATTGCATGCCTCTGATTGGTTGGATCATTTCCTTCCCGCTGTTTCTGTTCTGCTGCTGTTTGTCTTGTTTCCTCTTGGCGCGCATTTTTAAATTGGAAGACAGTTGTTACAAAATGTAACCGTTTAGAAGTGTTTAAAACCACACTGCCCCACAGCCGTGTTCCAGTTTAGTTATAATTCCTAGGTTTTAGTTTACAGTTCCATGCACTTCAGTTAACTAGAAAGTCGATATTGTTGACTGTCCAGTTTGTTTACATTTGGTAAAGGTAGTTCTATCTGCAATGATACCAGTTTAAATTGTGTTACAATCATTTGTTATTTACAGTATAAAATTTATTCATTAAAACGTTTTGTTTTTACCCCAAAATACAAATAACCAAACGATCGCTGTAGATTTTTAGAATACCGTGCCTGTTTTAACTCGAGTATCCTCTGGATCAGGTTCAGTAACACAGGCTCAGATTTGTGCCCACATGAAAAACATTCCTACACATCCTAGCTGTGGTTTGAGTGAGATTATACAATGGCACGGAATACAGAAGGAATATCTACACGTTGCCTGCAGGGTTGGAGCCTGCGCGGGGAGACCCCACTGGATTCCCAGTCCATCGTCTTACCCACTCGGCCTCGACACCCGCTGCAGAATCCCGCGCATCTGAGCAACGCATCCCCCCACGGTGACAGGCAGCTCCCGGCGTCAGGAGGACACGAAGGTATTTCCAGTGAACACGCTGCTGGTTCTGCGGTATCAGCAGTTTGTTAATATTTAAAGTTAAGAAGCAGCAGTGTTTTTGCTTAAGGCTGTTCAAGTTTCTAGAACAACCCCTCTTTCCCTAGTTTACACGAACATACTAGAATAATTGAATCAGCTCGTTAATACATTCCCAGACAGAAGGCGGATTCGGCGCGGACTCCTTTTCATGCCGGCGAACCCGCACAGGAGTCGCACACGTGATGCGGTGCCGCTCCGGACTCGGACCGAACGATGCAAGCCAGTTTATACTAATGCGGATGCGATCCAAATATGAGCCAAATGCTGCCGGGATCAATACAAATATAATTTAAAAATACCATATCTGCAATATTTAAAGAACGTACAGAACCATTATTGAAGCACTTGTATTTGTTTATAATTTATTGGAAGGCTGCTGCCCGCTCAAACTCACCGGAGGATGATTATTAATCCCTGCTAATAAATAAATAATAATCATAATCATTTATAGCCTAATAATCTGATTCTCACACGCACTGTCTACAACACTGACATTTAATGAGTAGAGGGGTGAGAGAGATGAGATGAGATGAGATGAGATGAGATTCATATCTGATAAATATTCTTTTCTCTAAGGTATGATAAATGTTCCAAACATGCGTCTAGAGCTATCGGGAGTGCAGCCTGAACCTTATAGTAATGATCTACCAGTATACTTGGAAGAATAGATATTTGTAGATATTTCGTTCTTGTGTCTGATTCAAACGTCGATAGATCTACTCGTTATAGTTTTTATGGTCCGGTTTCTGCACATGAGAGACGAACACAATGCTTGTGTGAACGCACATTTTAATTTAGACGCACGGATGCGACTAGAAATCCCTAAAGGTTGAATATAAACAATAAACGAGATTTATAAAGCTGAAAAGTATAAAACAAAAGAGAAAAAAAGAACCTCACAGTCGGATCTAAACTCAAAGATCACTCGTAATGCACTCTGGGAATGTAGTTTATTGGTGTCCGCTGCCCACAGTGAATTACACATTAAAAACTACAAATCCCAAACCCGCCAGTTTCACTGAATTATCAACCGACAGTTCAACCAACAGGGGATAAAAGATTTCCCCTGGCTTCAGTTTGACAGAGTTAAATAAAACCTCCATGTTGTGCCCGTTTTATCAGGATGCAGGGGAACTGATGGCAGGACAGACTGCATTTTTAACAGGGAGCCAGGAGTTCAAACATGAAAATATCTTAAACACAGCGCTTCAAAACGACACGCAGTGTGCGGAGAGGCAGCTCAGCGCGCTGCCATGAACAGCAAGCAGCGCCTTCTGAGGAGCATGCGAGCAGGCAGCTAAAAACAAACAACCCTCCATTTTAATTGTGTTGATGCGAAAGTATTGAACCGCACAAGTGTTGTGTAAGAAAGGAAGGAAACAAAGATCTGTAGATATTCAACTTTTGAAGTGCGCGTCTATCTTTTTTTTAATTAGGCGCACATGTGCCTAAAAGATACCGCGTAGAGCGTCTGTTACGTGTTTGTTGTTGTGGTTGTTTTGTTTCATTATTGCTGTTACACATTGGACGCTATTATATGAAATCCCGCTAATAATTGTTGCTCATAGCTGACGGGTGGATCGCGGATCGCGTTGAGATCCCCCACAATGCATCGCAGTGTTTGCTGTTTTGGCCCCCACTGGTTTAGTGAAATACCCTTGAGCTTGTTCACCACACTGTAGCTAATCAAGCTCTTCTTAAAACCTGGAATGGGTGACATTGCTGTGCAATAGGAGTCTTATCTCCATCTCTGCAGTCATGGAAATCAATTCTGGGTTTAGAAACCAAGCAGCTTTCTCACAGCAGTTCACATGTGCTGGGTAGTATTAAAAACAGTCACCTTTGATGGGAATACAAGCACTTCCAGCCTCCGCTCCAGAGCCATCATCAGGTACAGATTCACTAACTGCAGGAAGTACAATTCAATCACATCAGGGACTGCAAGAATCTGCTGATATAGTGAGCAACTGCTTTATATTTTGGTATGGATTCCCCCAAATTCACTGTCTAAAACAAGTTTAATGTGAATTTCTGTAAACCCCTTTAATAAAAAGCAGTTTGTCAGGCTGAAACAACCTCAAAATCTGAACTCAAGATTTCTGTTTGAATACTGAAGTGCCACTCTGGTTGCTGCAAGTGAGGCACCCAGATGCTTGGGTGTTGTGGTTTTGAAATGGTTCCTTCTGCCACCAGTGATCCACAAGTCAGGGCAGTTTTCCTCGAGAGGAGTTTGCCGTACTTTTCAGGACTTGCGTTGCTATGCAGTTCTGATTTAGGGGGGAAAAAGCGTCCGTACCAATGCAGATTAGTCAATTCATAGTCATTTAGGGTACGTGTCTGCTTACTAAGTAGAAAAAGAACGACTCTGAATATCGTGAGGAGAGCTTCATGCGTTGCCATGCAGATAAAACATTTAACAAGAGAAATGACGTGTTGTCACGCGCATTCTGAATCACACCACGCATTATTTGTATGGTTACCTTTCCAACACACGCGCACACACAATTATATAACATATTTACTACTAAATACAAGTTTTACTACTTAGAATTTATATGGTGTGTCAGTGTGTGTATCAGTGTGCGTGTGTGTGTCAGCGTGTAATGATCACTCTGCACAACTGAGAAGCAGTTGCACTGTCCTCCTTAAGGAGATACTACTGGCCCTATTCCTATAGCTAAATAAGTCAGCAAGAGCGACAGACAGCAAAAGCAGGGACATCAGAGGTGTCAATTTCAAGAACAATCAGTTTATTATTGTGAACAATAATGTCAACAAATGAAAAAATGAACAAATGAATGAAATGAATAATGATAAGAAAGGAATTTAAATAATTGCAGGTAACAGGTAAGAAAAGCTGGTACAGATAAGTATGTAGGGACAAACAGAAGGCTAAACAGTATCACCAAATAGAAATGAATGTAGTGTCCGGAGGGTCTCCAATAAACCCACACTCACAAACACAACACACACAGATAAAGACCAAGGATAAATAAATAGATACAGATGAAAACAGTGTCTGGTGAAAACAATTACATTTAACAGTCTCTATGGAAATGGTGGGAGAATGACAGGTAGGCCCAACAAGTCCAGTAATAGCAGGGTAGTTGAAATCCATACAAAGTAACAAAATAACAAAAAATACAGGAAACAAAGTATCAAATTAAAGTAGAAAAAATCCAAACAAAAAAGAAATGATCTCACCCACAAATAAGGCAGTCCAGCAAAGTGTCCCGAAATGATGGTGATTGTAGAAGGTTGAAAACATTGAGTACGTTGAAATTGTTGAGACTGTCCAGTAGTGTTGAGTTGAATGGTGAACAGTTGTTTGGAAAAAATCAGGAGGATCAGGAAAAATGGAGGCTGTCACATAAAACAACAAACACTAAACAGACCTAGAAAACAGCTAAACTTAAACAAATAACAGTGAAAACAAAAAGAGCAGTTTAGACAAAGCACAGCAACAAAAGAAAATAAACTGATGCACTGGAATTATCTAAGGATGGTAATGGATTCACTGAAATTTAAGTAGAGAAAATGCTGTAGCTTAATGGATTCCTCTGAGAAAAGGAGTCTCCCTCAAGCCTGATTAGCCAGCTTTAATACAAGTGCTGGCTACTAAAGAGCTCTGAGATTGGAGGGGTGGAAATCTGAATGAGCCAATGGGGAGAGAGGATGAACAGAGGGTGGTTGCAAGGAACTATGGGAAATGAAGTTTTAACCTGGCCAGGCTACTGACCCTAATTAAAGGGACAGGTGGGTGAGACTTACACCCACATTATGTAGCATGTGTGTGTCAGCGTGTGTGTGTCAGTGTGTGTGTGTCAGTGTGCGTGTGTGTGTCAGCGTGTGTGTGCGTCAGTTCATTCAAACCACAGTGTATAATATTGTACCTCAGGCTACTTTGTCTTTGCGTTGTGTGACAGAAATGAATGGCTGTGGTTTCCCCTATGTTCTTTCTTTCAGGTGGGGACGAGCATGGTGACCTTCCTTGCGCAAGTTGGACGTGAACAGCCCTTCCTCCTCTGTGTCGGCGAACAAAAGAACATCATCCAGAAATACTACATCGTCGTTGACCAGAAGGCCATTCCGTGCAAGACCCAAACATCAGAGGCAGCTTTCGATGAGCTCTTCAAGGCACACTACGTCTTCGGTGTGTCCTATGACGAAGCTTTGGGTAGTTTCTACACGTTCATTCAAACCACAGTGTATAATATTGATGTAGGGAATGCAAAGGAGAGCCCAAGGGTCAAGGAGATTAGAGCAAGACTGCTTAAAGTGTGTAAAAGTTTCCAGCAGGTAAAAGAACATCAAGAAGGTACTTACAAAGACATTAATGATGGTTCATACTTCAGAAATCATTGTCTATTTTCACAACAAGAATATGCTCTACAGATTCAGCTTTACTATGACGATTTTGAAACTGCCAATCCTTTAGGCTCAAAAAAGGGAATACATGAACTTGGCTGTGTTTATTTTATTTTAAGAAACCTACCACCAAAATTGAACTGTGTTGATGAATATTCATCTTGTTGCTCTTTTTCACTCAGAGGACTTAAAGAAATATGGATTTGATGAAATACTAAAGCCACTTGTAAATGATTTCAAAGTTTTGGGAACCGAAGGAATTCAAATCTCCTTTTCAGACACAGTGAATATTGTGTTCTCACCAATTGTAACAAATGGTATGACATATTATTTGAAGCATTTGCTTTGTGATCACCACAAACTGTTTAAGTCTCTGTTTCCAGATAGAAACTTGATTCCCAAACACCACTTCATGATACATTATCCGAGGTGTGTTTGCAAAATCGGTCCACTTCTACACACATGGTGCATGAGATTTGAAGGGAAACACAACTTCTTCAAAAGGTCTGTGTGGCAATGTGCCCCGCCCCTGTGTGCATATTATGTGTTGTATGTTGCGTGCGTGTGTTAATGTTGGTGTATAGAGATTGGTACACGGGATATAAACGGGTCTGTGTTTCACGTGTAGTTAAAAATGTAGATTTGTATTTAGGCACGAGGAGAGCACAAATCACTTCACGTGCTGGTTAAATGTAATATGTGAGCACGGGGTTGCACGTAATGAATTCACGTGCTGGGATTCAAGTGAATAATTAATTAGTAATTGAATCCCAGCACAACAGTATATATAGAGACACGTAGCATTCACTCGGGGTTGGGTGTTCGGTGAGTGGAAAACGGGATTGGAGACGGAGGTAGTAATTGTTAAAATAATAGTAGTGAAATCTGCTCACCGTGTTTGTTTGTCTGTCTAGTCCGTTTTGTTAGTCTATTTATTTTGGCCTCAAGTGCCGTGTCCTGTGTTTTTGTTGTTTCAAACCTTTTATTTTCTGTGCTGTTTATTAAATGCTGAGCGAAAGCATTCACTCAGCTCCACCAAACCACAAGTCTCTGTCTGTTTATTTCCTGCTTCTGGTCTGACGCCACCCACTCCGGCCGTCTTTGTGACAGTCTGTTAAGAATTTTAAGAACATCACTAAGACTGTAGCAAAGAAACATCAGCATCATTTGGCTTTTCATTGGGAGAATTTTTATTTTCAGCGGTTTCAGTTTGGTCCCATTAAAATGGAAATGATCAACAGTTTGGAGGGTAGTGATATTTTAACTGAAATATTGCGTTGAAGTTTATACTCTGATGTTTCCACAACTAGTTGGGTGAAGAACTATGGAAGCGAGTATCACATTGGTATGTTTGTTTGCTCAGGTACAGAAAGTGAAATGCCTGTATTCAAGAAGATCATTAATGTGATTGTAAAAGATGATCAAGCTTTTCTTTTGACCTCGAATGTTGCTACGTTGTGTTTTGATGATCACTTAAATGCATTCAGCATTGAAGAAATAAGTGATGCATTTACTGTGATATGTGTAGAAGACCTGGTTTACCATAGACCTTATGACAGACAGTTTTCGTATGACACGGATGATGAGAGAACATGCATTGTCCCATACTGTCACATTGTATGACTTGCATTTTGTTTTTGATGTGTGTAGAAGTGCTGCTTTACCATCGGCCGTACATCAGACTGTTTTTGTATCATACTGATAGAGAACACATTGTCACAAGTTGTGTCATGTTTACCTGTTCAATGTGAGTCAGGGTAATGTCACGTGTTGAATGTGGTGTACATGTTGAGATTAAAGAAATAACAGCAGATTCTGTGCTGTGTTTATTTTAGTTGTAAAGTACACTAAGGTTAAAGGCACAAACGCATTGGGGGTACAGGGGGTATTATATGGCTGGAATGGTTATAATTCAAGTTTACATCCTATAGTGTGAACTCTATTAGAGTAAAAGTTACAGTGTGAGAGTTGATTTTATATTTACACCCTACAGGGTTGAAAGGTAGAAAACTGGCAGAGTAAAAATGTACTCTGATGGAGTTGATTGTGAACATGTTACACTAGTGTAGAGTTAATGCAACAATAACCAGTTTTGGCCAGTGTTCATTTTTAACTATTTACAGAGTTACAGTAACTCTGCTAAAGTGTTAAAAAGCTAACACTTTCAAAAGTGTAAGATTAACACTGTGTAGAGTGGGACAGTATAGACACTTTCTGAGTGTTCAATTTAACACGATTAGAGCTGATTTAACACGTGAGAGGGAGAGAGGGGGCGGGGCAGAGAAGGAGGCGGAGACGCTGCTAGGCAACGGCTCCTGAACATTCACTCCGCTGAGCAGAGACCCGTTAGGATTTAAAAATGCGAAAGTTCCGAGCGGCGTCAGGCGCTTCGTTTAATTAACACACCGTTGCTGATATTTTAATTTTGAAGATAACCATATTTTAAATACTCAAATAGCACTGATAATTCATATGTTAAACTATAACACCACACTACTTAGCACTCCGAGAAATGTAGAAACGATTCATTTGTAAAGAATTAGCTGTGAGATTATTTAGATAAATAATCAGAATTATGGATGCATGGATTTTGTATTAAAACATAGCCGCATGTATGTTTGTTTCATGTTGTAGGACAGGGTGTGTGTGTGTGTTATCATGAGGTAATATCACCACGCCTTGGGTGCGTTGTGAGGCTCTAGATGAAGTGGAGTCCTTCAGCCGCCCATGAAGTGGTGATATATTCATGAACACAGCTTTAGACCTACAGGACTATATTTATATATCCCTACACCCCCTGCTCACAGCTGCGCCTGCGCACTGAAGGGAATAAAGAAAGACTGCATTTCCCAGCGTCGCTCTCTCTTTTTAAAGCTGCGCTTGCGCACTGAAGTGAATAAAGAAAGACTGCATTTCCCAGCGTCGCTCTCTCTTTTTAAAGCTGCGCCTGCGCATTGAAGGGAATAAAGAAAGACTGCATTTCCCAGCGTCGCTCTCTCTTTTTAAAGCTGCGCCTGCGCATTGAAGTGAATAAAGAAAGACTGCATTTCCCAGCGTCGCTCTCTCGTTTTAAAGCTGCGCTTGCGCATTGAAGTGAATAAAGAAAGACTGCATTTCCCAGCGTCGCTCTCTCTTTTTACAGCTGCGCTTGCGCATTGCCGTGTTGTTTAAGTGGACGCGCTGTAAGTAGGATACAGTCACTCTAATAAGCACGTGTACTGCCCTGACTCACGAGGAAATCCTTTACCAGCTTTGAAAAACGAAACTGTCTTATTATTATTATTATTATTATTATTATTATTATTATTCTTCACGTGTGGATTGTGTTTCTCATATTATTATTTGATAAATGTGTATTGTGTGTGTGTGTGTGTGTTGATTTATTTATATAAATGTGTGTTTTGTTGTTCAGCTCTTTATTATTATTTCTCATCTCGAGTGTGGTTTGATGGATTTGCTTCACTGGACCCCCCTAAACTACTTTCTCTCTTTCCTCTATGGAACTATACGAGCGAAACTCCGATTGGCTGAAGGACTGTCTGCCCAATGCACGCCCCCCTCTGTTGCTTAGCAACCGCGTCTCCCGTTCCACGGCTCTGCTTGCCAGCGGCTCGCTGCTTGATCTCCCCGCCCTGCCAATCATCTACTGCCTTTATAAATGCGGAGGAATATTGTGAGAGGGAGACCCGGACTTGTGAAGGAGATTCCGCGCTGCAGACTGGAGCTGGAACGCGGAGAGACTTTATGAAACTGATAGATCCAAGTATTTTATATAAACTGCAATAATATAATCTGTGGTAACTAGTTTAATTAACTTCACTATAAGAAACTGACAGATTTAGAGTTTGTTTTATTGTATCATCCCTATATATACTAGACAATTGTTATAGACTGTGAAGTGAAGGTGGCATTGTCATATGGTTTACATTATTGTTAATGTGTTTGAGATTTTTAAAATAAGTATTACTAATAAAAAAAACTTGTACAGATTATTTTTGGTGTGTGATTGCTTGGTTTCTCCCGGATAAAAGAGTTTGCGCGGGAACCAACCACTCGAGGTCCTTGTCCTCGATAAACACAAGGTGGCGCAGTCACATTATTAACATCGATTTAGCTCTTCTAAAGACCTGTTACACTCGTTCTGTGGAATCTCTCCAGAATGTTATTCCTCAAGTCTGTGTGTTAAAGTGAAAGGCAGATTGAAGTTATCTTGATCGTTGATCGCCGATGTGGGCAGACTGGCTCTGACTCCTGGTTCTGTTCTACTTTCTAATTCTTCAGCCCCGTTATCTGGAACAGCAGCGTCGCCTAAACTCTCGCTGACCAGTTGTTCAGGTTCATTAGTTGTTGTCGTTACTTCATTTTTATAGGATTTAAACCCGTAATGTGATAGTCTCAATGTTTTCCAGCAGGCATTTTTCACTAGCTTGCTTTTCCTTTTGTTTTATTCGTTTCGCTGCACCGCTAAGTTTTATCCATTTTCTCTCTCTCTTTCGCCGTCCTCCTAGTGCGATCACGGGGCAAGTGGATTGGATTTTAAATTGTAAAATAGCAATTTTTATTTATGTATTTATTTTAACCAGGCTGCGGGCCCCCTCGGCAGCTCAGGGCCCTGGACAAATGTACCGGGTCCCCCCCCCCTTAAATCCGGCCCTGCCTACATGTGTGTGTCCCCTCCCCCCACATGCGTGCGTGTGTGTGTGTGTGTGTGTGCGTGTGCATGTGCGTGTGCGTGTGTGTGTGTGTGTGTCCTATTTCTATGTGAATTCTGCATGTGTAATGCTTGTGAATGTCAGTAATGCTTGCAGGCTGTTCTCATGTATTATTGCAGGGGAGACTGGACCTGTCCGAGGGGACTGGGGGTACAAGTTTAGGGTTAGGGTTTAGTTGAAAGGGCAGCGATATAGACTTCTATGCAAGAAGGATGGCTGTTAGAAAAACATAGGGGGGGGAACAAATATTTGAAAAGGCAAAATATTGGTTCCTGGGAACAGATATAATGTGACACCGGTACAAAACAAGTCCTGGACACAAAATCCATCACAAAAATAAACCCTTCTTTACAGAGGAGGGTTCTTCACCCTGTCAGTGTCTGTCTGTCTTTCTGTGTGTGTTACTGATTGGTTTATTATTTTTTTCTTCAGATTAACGGATTGGCGTCGACTGGATCTTACTTTTTATTTTTTTTTGTAAAATCTCCCAGATGTTTTAAATACAAGGTGAACATATTTATCATGTATGCTGAATAAAAATGACAATTTAAACACATCTGAACTGAATCTGTTGTGTTTCTTTCAGTATTTCTAAAGCAGACTGGAAGTAACTCTGTGCTTTGAGGAGGAGGTGGGGATATGTAAACTAACTGGAGTGTGTACAGGGCCTGCAATCCTCCACAGATCCCCACTCTGAGTTTCAAACAAAGTAGAGATATCATCCATTACTATTAAACAGGGAATCTTAGACATACTAAAAAAATCCCCTCTTACCAGCGGTGTGGATCTGTAGTACAGCCCCAGCTGTCTCCCCCTCCCCTCTCTCCTCAGCGGTGTGGATCTGTAGTGCAGCCCCAGCTGTTTCCCCTCCCTCAATCTCCCCTCCCTCTCTCACCAGCGGTGTGGATCTGTAGTGCAGCCCCAGCTGTCTCCACCTCCCTCCCCCACCCCTCCCCTCTCGCACCAGCGGTGTGGATCTGTAGTGCAGCCCCAGCTGTCTCCCCTCCCTCTCTCCTCAGCGGTGTGGATCTCAGGTACAGCCCCAGCTGTCTGCCCCTCCCTCCCTCCCTCAGCGGTGTGGATCTGTAGTGCAGCCCCAGCAGTCTCCCCCTCCCTCCCTCTCCCCTCCCTCTCTCACCAGCGGTGTGGATCTGTAGTACAGCCCCAGCTGTCTCCCCCCCCCCTCTCTCCTCAGCGGTGTGGATCTGTAGTGCAACCCCAGCTGTCTCCCCCTCCTCCCTCTCCCCTCCCTCTCTCTCCAGCGGTGTGGATCTGTAGTGCAGCCCAAGCTGTCTCCCCCCCTCTCTCCTCAGCGGTGTGGATCTGTAGTGCAACCCCAGCTGTCTCCCCCCCCTCCTCTCCCCTCCCCTCTCACCAGTGGTGTGGATCTGTAGTGCAGCCCAAGCTGTCTCCCCTCCCTCCCTCTCCCCTCCCCTCTCTCCTCAGCGGTGTGGATCTGTAGTGCAGCCCCAGCTGTCTCCCCTCCCTCTCCCCAGCGGTGTGGATCTGTAGTACAGCCCCAGCTGTTCATCCCTCCCTCCCCTCCCCTCTCGCACCAGCGGTGTGGATCTGTAGTGCAGCCCCAGCTGTCTCCCCCTCCCGTCTCTCCCCAGCGGTGTGGATCTGTAGTGCAGCCCCAGCTGTCTCCACCTCCCTCCCCACCCCTCCCTCTCGCACCAGCGGTGTGGATCTGTAGTGCAGCCCCAGCTGTCTCCCCTCCCTCTCTCCTCAGCGGTGTGGATCTGTAGTACATCCCCAGCTGTCTGCCCCTCCCTCCCTCCCTCAGCGGTGTGGATCTGTAGTGCAGCCCCAGCAGTCCCCCCCTCCCTCCCTCTCCCTCCCCTCTCACCAGCGGTGTGGATCTGTAGTACAGCCCCAGCTGTCTCCCCTCCCCTCTCCTCAGCGGTGTGGATCTGTAGTGCAACCCCAGCTGTCTCCCCCCTCCTCTCCCCTCCCTCTCTCACCAGCCGGTGTGGATCTGTAGTACAGCCCCAGCTGTCTCCCTCCCCTCTCTCCTCAGCGGTGTGGATCTGTGGTGCAACCCCAGCTGTCTCCCCCCCTCCTCTCCCCTCCCTCTCTCACCAGTGGTGTGGATCTGTAGTGCAGCCCAAGCTGTCTCCCCTCCCTCCTCTCCCTCCCCCTCTCCTCAGCGGTGTGGATCTGTAGTGCAGCCCCAGCTGTCTCCCCTCCCTCTCCCCAGCGGTGTGGATCTGTAGTACAGCCCCAGCTGTCATCCCTCCCTCCCCTCCCTCTGCACCAGCGGTGTGGATCTGTAGTGCAGCCCCAGCTGTCTCCCCTCCCCTTTCTCCCCAGCGGTGTGGATCTGTAGTACAGCCCCAGCTGTCTCCCCTCCTTCCTCTCCCCTCCCTCTCTCTCCAGCGGTGTGGATCTGTAGTACAGCCCCAGCTATCTCCCTCCCTCTCTCTCCAGCGTTGTGGATCTGTAGTGCAGCCCCAGCTGTCTCCCCCTCCCTCTCCCTCTCTCTCCTCAGTGGTGTGGATCTGTAGTACAGCCCCAGCTGTCTCCCCTCCTCCCCTCCCCTCCTCGCACCAGCGGTGTGGATCTGTAGTGCAGCCCCAGCTGTCTCCCCTCCCCTCTCTCCCCAGCGGTGTGGATCTGTGTACAGCCCCAGCTGTCTCCCCTCCCTCCCTCCCTCCCTCTCTCCTCAGTGGTGTGGATCTGTAGTGCAGCCCCAGCTGTCTCCTCCGCCCTCCCTCTCCCCCTTCCCTCTCTCCCCAGCGGTGTGGATCTGTAGTACAGCCCCAGCTGTCTCCCCTCTCTCCTCAGCGGAGTGGATCTGTAGTACAGCCCCAGCTGTCTCCCCCCCTCCCTCTCCCCTCCCCTCTCGCACCAGCGGTGTGGATCTGTAGTACAGCCCCAGATGTCTCCCCCCCTCCCTCTCTCCCCCTCTCTCCTCAGTGGTGTGGATCAGTAGTACAGCCCCAGCTGTCTCCCCGTCCCTCTCTCCCCAGCGGTGTGGATCTGTAGTACAGCCCCAGCTGTCTCCCCTTCCTTCTCTCCCCTCCCTCTCTCTCCAGTGGTGTGGATCTGTAGTACAGCCCCAGCTGTCTCCACCTCCCTCTCTCCCCTCCCCCTCTCTCTCCAGTGGTGTGGATCTGTAGTACAGCCCCAGCTGTCTCCCCCTCCCCTCTCTCTCCAGCGTTGTGGATCTGTAGTGCAGCCCCAGCTGTCTTCCCTCCCTCCTCTCCCCCTCCCTCTCTCCTCAGCGGTGTGGATCTGTGGTACAGCCCCAGCTGTTTCCCCTCCCTCCCCTCCCTCCCTCCCCTCTCGCACCAGTGGTGTGGATCTGTAGTGCAGCCCCAGCTGTCTATCCCTCCCTCCCCCTCCCCTCTCACACCAGCGGTGTGGATCTGTAGTACAGCCCCAGCTGTCTATCCCTCCCTCCCCTCCCCTCTCACACCAGCGGTGTGGATCTGTAGTGCAGCCCCAGCTGTCTCCCCCTCCCCTCTCTCCCCAGCGGTGTGGATCTGTAGTACAGCCCCAGCTGTCTCCCCCTCCCCTCTCTCCCCAGCAGTGTGGATCTGTAGTACAGCCCCAGCTGTCTCCCCTCCCCTCTCTCCCCAGCGGTGTGGATCTGTAGTACAGCCCCAGCTGTCTATCCCTCCTCCCCTCCTCACACCAGCGGTGTGGATCTGTAGTGCAGCCCCTGGCTGTCTCCCCTCCTCTCCCCAGCGGTGTGGATCTGTAGTACAGCCCCAGCTGTCTCCCCCTCCCCTCTCTCCCCAGCAGTGTGGATATGTAGTACAGCCCAGCTGTCTCCCCTCCCCTCCCTCTCCCCTCCCTCTCTCTCTGGCGGTGTGGATCTGTAGTACAGCCCCAGCTGTCTCCCCTCCCTCTCTCCAGAATTGTGGATCTCTAGTGCAGCCCCAGCTGTCTCCCCTCCTCCCTCTCCCCTCCCCTCTCTCCTCAGCGGTGTGGATCTGTAGTACAGCCCCAGCTGTCTACCCCTCCCTCCCCCTCCCCCTCCCCTCTCGCACCAGCGGTGTGGATCTGTAGTGCAGCCCCAGCTGTCTCCCCCTCCCCTCTCTCCCCAGCGGTGTGGATCTGTAGTGCAGACCCAGCTGTCTCCCCCTCCCCTCTCTCTCCAGCAGAGTGGATCTGTAGTGCAGCCCCAGCTGTCTCCCCTCCCTCTCCCCAGCGGTGTGGATCTGTGGTGCAGCCCCAGCTGTCTCCCCCTCCTCCTCCTCTCCCTCCCCTCTCTCACCAGCGGTGTGGATCTGTAGTGCAGCCTCAGCTGTCTGCCCCTCCCTCCCTCTCCCCTCCCTCTCTCCTCAGCAGTGTGGATCTGTAGTACAGCCCCAGTTGTCTCCCCTCCCTCTCTCCCCAGCGGTTTGGATCTGTGGTGGAGCCCCAGCTGTGTCCCCTCCTCCCTCTCCCCTCCCTCCCTCCTCAGCAGTGTGGATCTGTAGTACAGCCCCAGCTGTCTCCCCCTCCCCTCTCCTCAGTGGTGTGGATCTGTAGTACAGCCCCAGCTGTCTCCCCCTCCCTCACCCCTCCCCTCTCCTCAGGGGTGTGGATCTGTAGTGCAGCCCCAGCTGTCTCCCCTCCCTCTCCTCAGTGGTGTGGATCTGTAGTACAGCCCCAGCTGTCTCCCCCTCCCTCACCCCCTCCCCTCTCTCCTCAGGGGTGTGGATCTGTAGTATAGCCCCAGCTGTCTCTGTGAAGAATCTGCTCATGGTCCCAACAGGCTTGTTATTGTTGAGAGTTATGTGTGAAGAATCACAATTAAAATGTCCAGTTTAAGGATACAATTCATTCATATGTGTAATGGTCTCATTTAATCAGCTCTCTGCTGTCATGAATGTCTTTCTTTTTACGAGTTCAAGATTGTCGAGGTAAACAATTGAGCAGTAAATCACACAACACCGTTATATCTTTTATACATTTTATCAAGAAAGATAGAAAATAGATGCGCTACAAAAACAGAGCAGAAGATTCATATCAAAATAGCAGAAATCAGTTCACTAAGTTTAGCAATGAATAATATTCAGGGAGCATCTCAGCTTCAGTGTAAATATTGATTACATGGAAAATAATGCATTCATCTATTGTCTAGAAAGTCTATTATCATTATTTATTTATTAGCAGACACCCTTATCCAGGGAGACTTACAGCTGTTACAAAATATCACAGTACAAAATTAGAGGGGAGAGGGAGGAGAGGAGAGAGGGAGAGAGGGAGAGGGAGGAGAGGAGAGAGGGAGGAGAGAGGGAGAGTAGAGAGGATGGAGGAGAGAGGGAGAGGAGAGAAGGCAGGGAGGAGAGAGGGAGAGTAGAGAGGATGGAGGAGAGAGGGAGAGTAGAGAAGGCAGGGAGGAGAGGAGAGAGAGAGAGGATGGAGGAGAGGGAGAGTAGAGAAGGCAGGGTGGAGAGAGGGAGAGAGAGGATGGAGGAGAGAGGGAGAGAAGAGAAGGCAGGGAGGAGAGAGGGAGAGTAGAGAGGGCAGGGTGGAGAGAGGGAGAGAGGATGGAGGAGAGAGGGAGAGTAGAGAAGGCAGGGAGGGAGAGGGAGTAGAGAGGGCAGGAGGAGAGGGAGAGTAGAGAGGATGGAGGTGAGAGGGAGAGAGAAGGCAGGAGGAGAGAGGGAGAGTAGAGAAGGCAGGGTGGAGAGGGAGAGTAGAGAAGGCAGGGTGGAGAGAGGGAGTAGAGAGGATGGAGG
>CM072681.1:22812120-22841120 GCA_036884735.1 Huso huso | reverse complement strand
ATATTTTACACGCACATTAAATATACATTTTCTAAATGTCATTTTAGTGTGTTAAACACTAAAAAATACTAAATATATACACATTTAAACTTTGTGTGTGTAAAATGTACATGTTATGTTTATGGGTGTGCTTCAACGTGTGTTTGATCACATGCCTAATCCCTAAAGGTTTACTGGACAGAAGAGGAATTGGGAAACAGCGTTTTGCTATGTGCTTTTTGTTGTTGTAAAAAACAATGGGTGACTCCAAACAGAAAAAGTATAGAAAAAACACAAGAAATGCAATTGACTATTTTTTTTTTTAAGATTAAATTAAATTAGATTGATATTGATGGCTAAACAATGCTAATGGTTCAAACAGTTATGTTATCTCCAGATTATATATATATATATATATATATATATATATATATATATATATATATATATATATATATATATATATATATATATTGTCAAACTATATGCTTCAAAATCCCACATTAAACTAAAGGCTACTACAGAGGCTGCTGAACAGAACGTAAAACAAACAGCAGCTTCAGGAAAACAAATTTGAAGGAGCGTAGAAAAAAAAAGGATTCCTGTGTCGGTTGTATCCAAGTTAAATCAGCACTACAGGTCCAATCAAGCACAGCTACTTGGTTCAAACAGCCTGCTGTTTACTTTTAAACGCAGTTAGAATTTTAGACCGAATAGACGCGTTTCTTTGTTTTGACTCGGTACTGATAAAATAGATTCCTGGATTGGACAAATATCATGACAACGAGCTGCATATATGGACTTTATTAAAGAATGACAGATACCTTTGGGTAACTGAGTTTTGGGACTGTTTTAATTGATGTCCCATCTGTATAACTTGGCAAAGCT
Source organism: Huso huso (assembly GCA_036884735.1). Classification (NCBI taxonomy): domain Eukaryota; kingdom Metazoa; phylum Chordata; class Actinopteri; order Acipenseriformes; family Acipenseridae; genus Huso; species Huso huso. The sequence goes on along the minus strand of CM072681.1, from coordinate 22,840,253 downwards.
TTTGCCGCACACTTCCAATCAATTCAGTGGATGCAGACGCAGTCTCAATGTATGTTCAAATCCAATTCATACAGAGAATGTCGGCAGCAACTGTTGGGAGATGTTGCATGCTTGCCTTTTAACAAATGCCAGCACTCTGTTTTAGTAAGGAAGCAAGTACCGCTATTTTAGACTTTTTTAGTGCTCTGAAATATTAGGTGTATTTCATGTTTCACTGGGCGTGAGCTGGGGGGGAAGGATAAGGCAGAAGAAGCAGCAAGGAGCAGTTAGTAGGACAGAATGTGGTCACCGACTGGGGCCGACGCTGTCGACATCCCAGGGGCGGAGGACCCGGCAACCGAAACAGGATAGAAAAGAGGTCACCGACTGGGGCCGACGCTGTCGACATCCCAGGGGCGGAGGACCCGGCAACCGAAACAGGATAGAAAAGAGGTCACCGACTGGGGCCGACGCTGTCGACATCCCAGGGGCGGAGGACCCAGCAACCTGAAAACACATATGAGGGTTATGACTTGGAAAGCCGCCTCGGGAGGAGATGAGAGAGGTACCCAGCATCTGAGGCTTCTGTAAGGCGCCAGTAAACCCCTGATTGGCCGGAGACATCACGCTGCCTGGGACCTGAAAATAAGGACAAAGCATTGAGGTTAGTATAGGACTCAGCACGAGTGACCACGCCCTGAAGAGAGGCAGAATAGAAGAGAGCCTCGAGGAGATGAGCGCAGGAGCTGCGACAGAACAGAGTTTGGCCGGGTCCGCTCTGACCACGCGGGTGAGAACCCCTGAAGGTAAGTGAGGCTGCCTAGCCCTGAGGTCGGGAAGTGAGCCTCACTTGCCCCAAAGGATGGACCCCGCACTTCACGAAAACTCCCACACCGTGGAGACAAACAAGACAGCACATGCCAACGCATAAAAAACACACACAAAAGACCAGAATGACGAACAGGACGAACAGAGGAGATTAGTAAATTTGTTAGTGGGATGACTATGTGTATACCTGCCGCTCAGTGGAGAGAAAAAACCCTTGTGGCAGATAAGGGAAAACCTCTGGTGGCCCCGGCGAACAGGTAGCCCCCACTCCCGGGCATGCTAGCGATTTTAAAATGGGCTGCAACTATATCGGAGGAGATGAATGAACGTAATAATCTATCTGCGGAAGAGGACCAGCGGCCCATGGTCTTGATCAGACTGTGGTTGATGCTGATCTTGCAGCGGAGGTAGCTGCACCTATGCGAAAATGAATGGGGAGAATACAGCTGAGGAGGGAGGCCTGCTCTAGAAAGGAGGGTGAGAGGTGGGCTGATTAGGAGATCTTCGTCGCTGCAGGGAAGCTTGAAGCTGAAGAAACTGTGTATTCTGAGCTTCCGAGGAAGCCCGAAGAAGGCTGTGAGGATGTTGGCCCTCGCAGCAGAGGCTGCTCACGGAATGATTGGGGAGGCCCGCCTGGAGGCAAGCTAGGTTGGAACCAGTGACGAGTGATCCTAGGAGCGAGAGAAATCAATGAGGGGTGAATTAGAGGAGGGAGGCTTGCTCTGAGGGTGGAAGGTGGGTTGAGAACCAGCGATGAGTGATGATAGGGCGAGAGGAATCAATGAACCGAGGGTCCTGGGGGGGGTTCTTGCTGGGGAGATACCTTGATGATGAAAGGGGCAGATAGGGACTCTACTTGACAGCTGAATGGACTAACCACGTTGAAATTGATCCCTCTTGAAGGTAACGACCGAATGGTGAAGTAAATCAGAAGCAGAAGAAACCGCGAGTTCTGAACGTAATAATCTACTGCGGAAGAGGACCAGCGGCCCATGGTCTTGATCAGACTGTGGTTGATGCTGGCTCGCAGCGGAGGTAGCTGCACCTATACGAAATGAATGGAGAATACAGCTGAGGAGGGAGGCCTGCCTCGAAAGGAGAGTGGAGAGGTTGGCTAATTAGAGATCTTCGTCGCTGCATGGAAGCTTAAAGCTGAAGGAACTGTGAATTCTGAGCTTCTGAGGAAGCCGAAGAAGCCGCCGAAGCAGATGAGATACCTTGACGTTGGAAAATAAGGGGCAGATAGGGGAATCTGCTTGACAGCTGAATTAACTGGACCGCGCTGAAATGGATCCGTCTGGAGGTACACGACTGAATGATGGAGTAAATTAGAACTGTGGATTCTGAGCTCCTAAGGAGATCCCAAGAGGGCTCAGATGCAGATGATCTCCATAGGTAGATCCTTGTATGGGGAGAAGTGGCGTTTCAGAAGAGTAGAATGAGCAAACTGAGAATGGTCATTGATGCGGACAGCGGGAAGGTGAGGCAGAGGGGAAGGTTCTTAAGAATCAGCTGTTAGGCAGATGGTCTCCATGAGGAGATCTTCGTAAGGGGACAAGCAAACTTTCCTCAAGAGTAGAGATGAGTGAAAGAGAATGTCTGTTGATATGGGCAGGCGGGAAGGGCAGCGGGGGACTTTGAAAATTCGCGAAGAGTCAGACAAACTACTGGTATGGAGAGAATGGTGGGAAGAAAAATCCTAGCTGGACAATGAAAGCCATGATCTGGTTTGATTTGAAGGAATAGGATGAATCCGATTCTGGCACAGAACGTTTAAAACACTGACCAAGCTGTACAATATGAAGCTGTCTAGGAGGAGAGAGCTGCAGATATGAAATGCTGAGCAGATTGAAGGAGGTTACTGAGAGTATGATTCAGTCAAATGACAGCTGGTGAAGCTGGTGAATTTGGGGTGGGCACGCAGCCGACGGGACCAGTCGACGGAACTTGAATACTAAAAGTGGAGGCGAAGGGGAGCTGGAACTGACAGTTGAGGTAGCAGCTGGAACTGACGAACGTGTGTAAATCGACTGCTGGGGAAGCTCAGCACGCTTTGTGCTCCATTTACTGGAATGGAGGGCAGAGATGAGATGTTGACTATCCTATGTGTCAGTTAATACGGGATCGATCTGCGGTCTGCTACTATCATGTCTGCTTGAAATGGAAAAGGTGAACTCACATTGAGAGACTGGGTTTCACAACCCAGTTATTCTCCTAGAGGGAACTCCTTAACTCATAAACAAGACAGATTTCCAGTCTCACCGTCTCTCACCATGTATTAATGTTGTAATATTTGAGAGGATGTGTGGACATATAAATAGATTGCTGAGAAAGTCAAGCACCTCGTATTTTTGATTAGATGGGATTAGCATTAGCCTTGACTGCGGAATGCTTCCACGATCTGCGATGGAGGAAAGCGGAAGCGTTGGAAGATCTGGAGTAGTGCAGGTACAGATTTAGACCGAACTAAAAGCAACTTGCATGCTATAACAGTGAGTAGATCTGAAGAGGAGCAGAGATCTGCTGCAGTGAGGAGCAATTAACAGTAGAGGACGGGATCTGCTGGACGGTGCAGAGATCTGAGGAAGTAAACAAAGTGCTGTCAATAATGAGTGGTCTGGTGTAGAGAGAGAGAGAGAGAGAGAGAGAGATCTGCTGAAGGAGTGATCTGTTATTGTGAATGGTGGACTGCCATTGGTAGAGCGTGGTGGTCTGCTGCAGAATCGCAGATATCTGCTGAAGCAGGGATCTGTAATAGTGAATGGTGGATTGCCATCGGTAGTGTGATGATCTGCTGTAGAGCACAGACATCTGCTGAATGCGTGGATGTTGGACTGTGAGTTAAAGTGATTTAGATGAAGCCAGAGATGGAGAATACAGAGCTGAGGCCTTGTAGAACCTAAGAGGATGAAGAATCCGCTGCTCTAAGGCTGTTGAAAATCTATTGATTTGGTCGGAGCAGTCCGCCTCAAAGGGGCGTGGGGGAGGGGGGTAAGAGTTGAAATTGAAGAATGTCATTTGATATAGATAGACAGAGGATGAGGCAGGAGGGGAACTCCCGAGAATCCATCCGAAAGTGAGAACTGCGGAATAGATAGAAAAGCTGTAGTGTCCGAGCTTACCTTGAAACCAAACTGGTTTAATGTATAGAGAGAGAGCTTGTGGTATTATACTGCCATCCAGAGGTTATGATTGAATTACATCATTGACTTGAGGAATCAGGGTAGAATTTATGAAGTTATTACGATTAAAATCCTTGTCTATGTAGAACAACATTTGCTTATTCCTTTAGATTTGAATAATAAATATTCTAGACATGTTTAGGACAGATAGTCATGAATATAAATAAGTTAAATAATATTTAGATGTTATGGTTCGGTAGCGTTGAATTCGTCTCAGCCAGTTGTGAAAGCGCAGCAACAGGAAGCCGGAAGATTGCAGTGCTGAGGCGCAGAGCACGCAGAGCCTGATGAAGCTGCCTGGTCACCATGACAACTTACCACCCCGCAGTCTCTCAATAAGGGCGTTGCCATGGTAACCATAGTCTGTGAGGCTACCGGTGGAAAAGTTACAGTACAATAGTGTAGTTGGAGAATGTTGTGACCAGTCGAGTCACGAGCCGCCACTAGTTAAAAAAAATTGAGTTTAGAATGGGCTGGATACGCCTTTAAAAGGTTGAAAGTAGCTGATGGAGGTCCAGGGCAGGATCTTCTGATGGAACGGTAATTGTGCTGGCTCAGTGGGAGGGGGGAGGGGCGTCTGATTGCAAGCGAGGAGTAAAGAAGGATTAAGCCGACAAAACTGTGGTAGAATTAAATAGAGCTAAGGTAAGGCAACGAGACAACGGAATGACGATGTCATGTCGAAGGAGCTTAGAAGTTTAACGGAGGACCAGACTTTCTGATAAAGTTGCAGACAAGTTGAGTAATGAAGCTAGCGCTTTGGACGGCTATGATGCCGAGGTGGAGACCGGATGGAACAGGAAAGAGTAACGTTGGAGCTCTTGGGCCGAAAAAGAGAAGCTGAATGAAAAGAAAGATCACCTGAGCAGGTAAGAAAATGATTGATAATATCTTGGCAGCGATGTGCAGAGAAACGACCTGCGTGAGCGAGGCAACGAAGTTTAGATATTAGCGGTGAAGCACGAAACGACGGCGCCTGAGCGTTTGCAAAAAAACGAAACACTAGACAGAAAAGGTGCAGGTGATCAGGTCTTAAATAGTAAATAGATACTAATTAACGGGAGATTAGAAAATTGAAAGATTAGAAGATTAGCGGCCCCCAGCTCCACGCCCCCGAACCTGCGCAAGCTAACATTTAAACAGGTCCGCGAAATGTCCGTGAAATCCTCATTATAATCCTTATCCTAATGACGTGACCATGGTCATGTGACTGAATCCATTTTTTCTTCCCCACTGCGTTCGGTACTTGCTCTGTCTTTTTTGATTTTTAGTGACAGACTCGTCAGCAACAGCAGCCATCATGACACTTCACCAGTAAAACCGGACGCACAGGCGCACGCAGCAAGGAACACACATGACGCATCCCGCATCACGTGACTGTGCAGGTTAACGTGATTGGATAGCCGCATAGATGCAATGCAAACGACTCACTCAATCAACACGCCCTAAACCAGTAGAGTATGCCATTGCACCGCGAGGCAGCGCAGCAGCCACATATACTGCATTTCATGCTTGAGAGAAAATAAAAATGTCACATTTTTCGTCTGGGTTTTCAACGTTTACTCTAAAATCGGACAAATGGCGTCCCGCAGTACTCGATCGGGACGCGGGACAAAGCCCTATAGGTTTCATAAATAATATTTCTACGTTTCTGTAGACAGTCATACTGGCGTTCTCATTAATTTAATTAGATTTAATGTTGTATTTTTATGCATATCATTCCCCACATTCTTTTTTTCTCATTAATTTAAGATTACCTTTTCACAGCCTCAATCTCCCCTGTCCGCGTCATTTTCCAGTTGCAGCTGTCTGTCAGCACTTGATTACATTTGCTCAACATGTGTTGATAATTTGCCCTGAACCGACGCTGCAGCTGGATGTTTGTGTGTATGGAGGCTATACTGCTGTAAAATATCTGTGTGTCCGCCAGAAAATACACACGACCGTGATTACGCTAACATTTATTAAAACATTTTTAGAAGTTAAAAAAAAACAGATACCGGTATTAATATACTCGATCTGCTTTTATAGATTCGCTGAAGTTTTAAATTATACATGTACAGTAGTTGCTTCTGATTCATGTCGTTTAAATTAAATTCACTTCATTTTCTGATATTCGGATTCTTCAATCTCCCACGCATACCGCTTCTCATTGGTCAGTTTCTCTGGTTACGGCTGCGCAGCTCCAGGATCGGATCAAGATTTCGGATCAGTGGAGCTTGGTTTCTGATCCGCTTAGTACAACGCCTTTTCATGATCCGGCTCCAGTGAGCCCGGATCCGATCCTGTTTTGATCTCGTTAGTACAACCGGCCCCAGGTGTAACACTGTGGTGTTTGGTCATGTGGAACTCTAAATAATTGCTAAACGTTATGGGTTTAATTTGTGTCGTAGTTTAATGTTTTAGATTTTAAACACCAGCCCTGTTAAAACGCGTACAAAATGTTTAAAAAAGTGTTGCAAATCATAAACCGTCCCAGAGTTTACAAAATAAACACGCAGGGTGTTTAAATCCTAACACATTTAGAATTACAAACTCAGGGAGGTGTTTGAAAAGAGTTTTAAAGTTAAACACTTTCGGTCTTACAGTGTACGATACTGTGTTAATACACATACTGTATGTGAATCTGCAGGTTACCATCCCTGTCAACGTTTCAACAATTCATGTACAGTAACAAATATTAATAAACTGACGTCAGAGACCGGTCCTGGCGTCAAAGATTCATTCCATTCCGGCGTCGCTGATTCTGCACACCGCTAAACCCCGCGGTTTCAAGCGTCTTGTATTATTATAAAACTCACCATCGAATAATATTATAAAAAAAAAAAAGAAAAAAAATGAAATCGCGAGTTACAAAGTGTTGCAGCTTGAATGCGCCTGGGGGTTGTTGGTCGGTTCTTTTCGATGGTTTGTTGTATTGATTTCGGGCCCGCCTTTGGTCAAGGATTTGAGGAATGGGGTGTTACTGTATCCTGGGACCCTGCCTTAAAATTCAAATTCAGGTTCTGGATTGACAGGTCGAAGCTTGAGTACTGGTGGCGACTCCGTGTGCAGACAGTTCAACCGCAGCACAAGTCTTTGTGTGCATCGTTATTTTACTTTGATCAAAAATGGACCGCGTAACCAGAGCCCGACGTGTGGAAAGACTACTTCGGTCTGGCCGAACTGCTGCAGGAAACGAGGACTCGTGGCGCTGTTGGGCGAGCCGGGTCCCGAACCGAGTCCCGGTGCTGCAGCTGGCATGGCGGAGACACAGCCCGACCGCGATGCGAGAAGCAGCAGCTCTTCCAGAAGTCAAGTCGCCGCGCTAAACCAACCCGACCCGACGGACGGAGGAAGCAAGTTCTGCAAAAAAAAAAAGAACGGGAGTCCAGAAAGGTCTACAACGGCCACAGCTTTAAGGACGGTGACAAAGTGCTGTGCCCCTATCTCAGACGTTACAAGTGCCCGCGTTGCGGTGCCACGAGACAAGCGACACGGCGCTACTGCCCGCAGCGTAACACAGACTACCACGGCCCGCTAAAGAGAAGCGAGGCGGGCAAGGCGCCAGGGGAGCCCCCTTCAGTGATACCCCACGAATATATTTGAGATGCCCACGGCCCAGAACCGCCCCAGACCGACAGGCTCGATTCAAGTCTGGGGAAGCAAAACACAACTGGGACGGCGGGTAACCTATTCTTCCTCAAAATTAAACCAAACCAAACCCCAGTTGTTTTAAATGTGGGTTTGTTGTTTGTTCTCGCTGCACTTTGCTGCCGTGTTGTTCTGCGTTATGCTGTACTTTGTTTTCTCCTGTAAATAAATATTCGGCATGTTAATGTATTACTGTAAAGTCTAATACACAGTATATGCGTGTATATATGTAAATGTTTTGTATTGCATGTAGAGTTCTTCATTATATATGTAAAGGTTTTGTATTACATGTAGAGTTATTTTGTATATATGTATATATGTAAAGGTTTTATATTGCATGTAGAGTTCTTCAGTATAGATGTATATATAAAGGTTTTGTATTGGATAGTTCTCAGTATATATTCACCTCACTGTTCCTTCGATTGCATTGTTCCAAGGAGTTTACACCCAATATAAACAATCTTCATTATTCTTCGTTGTGTCTCTATTCTTTGGTTTTTTGTGTCGATGCACATTATTAGGTTTTTTAACTTCTTCAGTATATTCAAACATTTCTGTAGTTTTACAAGAAATATACATAAAACTGGTATTGCATCACCATTAACTCACTGTTTTTCATGCAGTCGAATGAAACCAGTTTTGAATAATGTGGCGTTAACATATTGAATAAAACCGTTTTGTAGTTTTCCAGATACTTAACAAAAAAAAAAGGTTTTGACAAATTAAAAATGGGACATTTATTATAAAAAATCTCACATGATATACTACTGTACCACTAAATTTTATGCTTCCGGTAGACAGTTTTGCAGTATCATTCTGTATAGCTTCTTTTGATTACACAATGTTAAATAAAATATCTACATTGTGTTCAGATAGGTTTTTTTTTTTTTTTAATGTATATATCTAAAAATGTTTTTTTGGTGCAAAACATTTGACCTGAGCTGCAAATATTTCACTTTGGCTTCAGAACTCAGAAACAAACAGCAATTACAAAAATAAAGCCTTTGATAAAAAAAAAAAATAAAGAGTTCTCTCCTATAGGGGGTATTGCATGTAGAGGCGAATGTATTACATGTAAGTCCCTATATAAAACCGTTTTTTTGAGCTGGAGTTCTTCTGCTTATTATATGTCAGTTATATATTGCATGTGGTTCCTGCCTCTGTAAGGTTTTCACCCTAGTTCCTGGCTAGTTTCGCAGCCCATTCTTCAGGGGATAAATGTTTTCACTCCAGTCGTCCAGTATACTTTAAGGTTCGCTTCCTGTGGAGTAAATGTTTTTTAACACGTGCTTCAGGATCTGTTTTTGTGACGCAGATCAGTTTTGCAGACGTCAGGTTTGAGGAGTTTTGTTTTGATGGGATCTTCACGGTGAACTACATGTTACGGTTCGGCAACTGAAATTTGTGAAAAAAATAAATAAAACAAAATACAGCCGTAGTCACATGTAGACATCTTCAAGTAAATGTGATCTAGGTCAGGATAAAACTTAGTAAAACAGTTTTTTTAAAAGGAATTCCAATACAAACCTTCCACAGGGTTCTTCAATGAGAACAGGGATGTAACTTCAGTATGAGAGAACAAACTTTACTCAACATGTTTATAAAAAAAAAAACATTTGGTAAGCTGCTTCAAAAAACAATGTAAATTAAATAAACTGTGCTTAATAATAATAATAAAACATTTATAAAAGACAACCAGATATCAAAAAAAAAAGTATTTTCTAAAACCGTTTAGACTTTAACAACGTACAAAAAAAATAACCCAACAAAAAAACACAAATGTTTTTTGGTGCAAAAAGCACCTGACCACTGCAGCTCAGTGACTGGTGAATATTTTTGTTACAGGTATGTGTCTGCGGGTGCCTCTTATTTGCAGGGCATGGGGGGCAGGGCTATCTTCTGGCTTTCCTTCGACCGGTGATGCTCTCAGCCCAGTCCCTTTAAGGTTGCTTCTAAATTATTTGATGAATTGGACACATTAAACATTTTTGGCAGTGATCTTCTTCTCTCTCCCGGTAAGCCTCACAATGTTTCACAGCGAGAGTGCACACTTTGAATAAAAACAAGGACATTTTTTTTTAAAGGGTGTGTCTTTCCCAAAGGGGTTACAGGTACTTAGGGTTGGCAGTGTGTCTCCAGCGGGGTTACAGGTCCTTGGGGTTGGCCACTGAAGTGTGTCTCCCAGCAGGGTTACAGGTCCTTGGGGCTGGCGGTGTGTCAGGGGGTTACAGGTTTTTGGGGTGGGGTGTGTCTCGCCAGCTGGGTTACAGGTCCTTGGGGTTGGTGTGTCTCCCCAGCGGGGTTACAGGTCCTTGGGGTGGGCGGTGTCTCTCCAAGCCGGGGTTACAGGTCCTTAGCCAGGGTGGGCGGTGTGTCTCCCAGTGGGGTTACAGGTCCTTGGGGTTGGAAGCGAAACTCCAGCGGGGTTACAGGTCCTTGGGGTTGGCGGTGTGTCTCCCAGCGGGTTACAGGTCCAGGGGTGGGGTGTCATTCCCAGTGGGATCATCTTAATCAACGACAGGTCCTTGGGGTTGGCGGTGTGTCTCCAGAGGGGTTACAGGTCCTTTGGGGTTGGGTACAGGTCCGGTGTGGGCGTTATCCAGCTCGCCTCCTCCAGCCCAGCCTGAGCCCCCAGGGGCACCACAGCCTTCCAGACTGCAGCTCCCAGCCACTGCAGTGAGTCAGCATGATGAGCAGCCAGGCTGCAAAAAGGAGCCGCACAGCACTGCATGTCAGAGACCGGGAGGACTGCAGAGACCCAGAGACACACAGAGCAGGGCAGTGGGGCTTCGGCAGTGCAGCTAGATGTCAGCTCCAGGCCCACTGAGCAAAAAGCACAGCATTACACTGCAGCTCTAAGACACAGGGGAGAGAGAGAGAACGGGAAGGGATGTGTAACCAGGCACGGGTGCAAACTGCAGAGATACAGAGGAGACAACAGATTGTCAGGAAGATATTTGTAATGACAGACAGAGGCAGACACACAGACCAGAGCGAGTGAAAGGAGCGAGCGGTGAAGCAGTCTGGTGTCTGGGGTGAGTTCAGGATTATTTCTTGATCATTATTGAGTTTTTCCTCTATGAGTCCGAAAACACACCAGCTCGCTGGAGTTCTTATTCAGCAGGTTTAGTCCTGCAGAGACTGGGACCGGGGCTCCATGGAGATCCCCTCCCCTGAAGACAAGAACACAGAGCAGCACTGAAACAGCCAGCCAGCCAGCCACTGGCAGCTCTAACGCCAGCCAGCCACTGCAGCTGTAAAAGCCAGCCAGCCACTGCAGCTGTTTAACGCCAGCCAGCCACTGCAGCTGTAACGCCAGCCACTGCAGCTGTAAAGCCAGCCAGCCACCTGCAGCTGCCAACTGCGCCAGCCAGCCACTGCAGCTGTAAAGCCAGCCAGCCACTGCTGCTGTAAAGCCAGCCAGCCACTACAGCTAAAACACCAGCCAGCCACTGCAGCTGCCAGCCACTGCAGCTGTCGCAAGTCCCAGCCAGCCACTGCAGCTCTAACGCCAGCCAGCCAACCAGCCACTGCAGCTCTAACGCCAGCCAGCCACTGCAGCTCTGGGGCCGCCAGCCAGCCACTGCAGCCAACGCGCCAGCCAGGCCACTGCAGCTAAAAAGCCAGCTGCTGGTTTGTGATCTGCAGCTCTAAATAAACACACTGGATGATAACATTGCCTTTGTTTAAGCCACTGCAGCTCTAACGTCCCCAGCCAGCCACTGCAGCTCTAAAGTCAGCCAGTCACTGCAGCTCTAACGAAGCCAGCCACTGCAGCTGTAAAGTCAGCAGCCAGCCACTGCAGCTGTAACGCCAGCCCGGGCCACTGCAGCTGTAAGCCTGTTGTTAGAAAAATCCAGCCAGCCACTGCAGCTCTAACGCCAGCCAGCCACTGCAGCTCTAACGCCAGCCAGCCACTGCTGCTCCGGGTCAGCCCAAAGTCAGCCAGCCACTGCAGCTCTAACGCCAGCCAGCCACTGCAGCTCTAACGCCAGCCAGCCACTGCAGCTCTGCTGCCAGCCAGCCACTGCAGCTGTAAAGTCAGCGGGAGCCACTGCAGCTCTAACACCAGTGGGAGCTTGCCAGCCACTGCAGCTCTCAACGCCAGCCAGCCACTGCAGCTCCAGCAGGATAAGCCAGCCAGCCACTGCAGCTCTAACGCCAGCCAGCCACTGCAGCTGTAAAGGTCAGCCAGCCACTGCAGCTCTAACACCAGCCAGCCACTGCAGCTCTGGATCTGCCTCCAGCCAGCCACTGCAGCTGTAAAGTCAACCAGGCACTAGAGCCCTTCCCCTGTAACGTGCTCCATCCTGGAGTAGGACACCTAGCAGCACCGAGACATTTTAGGATTGAAATATCATTTAAATAAATCAATAAATCAATAAATCAATACAATAAATAAATGAAACTGCCTATTTGAACATCATTTTACTGAAATACTGTTATTTAACATCGGAGTGTCCATCTGTTGTTAATCAATGAAACAACAAAAGGGTATCCTGAAAATAAAGTCTCACTTCCTAGGAAGCCATAACAGCATGCACAGCAGCATTACATGTTAGATTTCCAAATGTCAATTTGTCGTCCAGTTTTTCCGGGTTAAGTACATGGGAAAACTACAAAGCGTTTGGTGTGTACCTCAAATACATTCTTTTTATGTGAACCTAACGTTATTCAGCAGGTTTTCATCCGACTTTTACGTAGCAAAATGAGTTCGTTCTATAGGGGACCACAGCTGTATAGAGGCACGGGGCGAGTCTCTCCCCAGCCTCTGCTGAATGACACTTCATTGTAAAACCTTCAGCAGCCTTCTGTTCAAAAAGACTTCTAATCTAAAACGCTTTCTCACTGGTTGTTAAGGGTGTTTTCTTTCAGCGTTTCAAAGAATTACCTTTTGAACAAAAGGACACAAACACCCATTCAAAACACTAATGGAGAACAGATGTTTGAAAGAGTCCGTCCCCTCCCCCCCTCTCTGCTTGTTATTACCCCAGTGTGATCTATATAGAAGCTGGAGTGGAGCTGTTATTACGAGTCGAGATGGAGCCAGTGGAGAGAGGCAGCTAGAAGGGCAGAAACACTGGACTCTGTCCCCAGGACGGGGAGCGGAGCCGAGAGAGCAGGAGTCACGGTTATTACAGAGTCCGCTGCAACACACAGGGGAGACATTCTTACAGAGCGATAGAGGCTGCCCTGAAACCATGGCAAAACTTTCGGAGTGCTATATAATCCTGAGTCTTAGAGAAGGGGGGAGACTGACTGACTGCTAAAACATCACGGGAGAAACTTTAATAAGGGACCATGTTAGAGTATGACTCTGACTGACTGATCCGTAGCTGCCCACAGTAAACACCGGTCACTCACCTGCAGAAGCGGGAGACAGTTGTGCAGAAACTCAGAGTCCCACTCGCTGTGATCCAGGAACCGCAGCTCTGTGGGAGCCCCACGCTTGTTATTACTCTCTCTCAGACTTGGGGCTCCCCGGCAGCAGCTGGGGTAATGGGGTGGGGTCCCCTCCTCCTCAGATCCTGGGCGGCGAGGCAGGGTCTGTTATTCTGTCCGCCTGCCCCAGCTGCTCCCTGGAGACTTCCCTCCGCCCTGTGTGATTACAGATCAGGGCAGGCTGTCTCAAGCAAGACACTTACAGAGCTCGTCACCTCCTCTTTCCCAGCAGCAGCAGCAGCACTGGTGGCAGGCTTGCACACGCTTGATTACGAGTCCGCCCCCTTTACAGAAGGGCCTTGCGCTGCCCGTCCCCCGCCGAGCCGAGTCTTCCAGAGTCCAGCACGGTCTTTAACCAGGATTCCCAGACCCTCTCCTCCAGCACGCACGGGTTCGCAGAGTCCAGCTGAACGGCTGCTGGTTTACAGAGTCCTGCTGCTGCTGCTGCACTGGATGACACGCGTTGATAGTTTGTTGTTCTCTGAAAGCTTTATTTGTCCCAGTCGCTTCCTCCTCTCAGAAGCGGAGCCTCTGCAATGCTTTTTAACTCCTTCCGTCTCGTTCTTTCTGCTCTGTGAATGGCTTTGCTGGGTTTTCTCATGAAATCCTTCTCGTTCATTTCAGGCCCGCCTCCTCATAGCCTGGGATTTGCCTGCCTGCTGCCCAGATTCAGCCGCCTCATTCCCGAGCCGGATCTTGGGATACAGAGCCCAGCGCAGTCCTATAGAAGGAGACGACAGGAGGCGGCTGAGAGCAGAAGCGGGGCGGTGTTATTACGGATCCCGGATTCGGGAAAACTACGAGCCTCTTCTCCGCCAGCGGACTCCCAGAGTCCCCCTGCCTGGGATCACCCTTTGCAGAGCCTCGTAGATTCTTCTCTCTCACGGAACAGAGGCTGCTGCTGCTGCCTGCTGCTGCTGCTGCTGCTGGTAGGGCAGGGGCTCTCGAGGGTTCGTCCAGTGGGAATGTGGGGGGCAGGCTGAGTCCCCAGCCGTTATAGAAGGCTCCGCCACCCCTTTATTGCAGATCGGCCGATGTTTCAGCCTGTGTCAGCCACGGGGTATAGAAGTCTCGGACACGCTTGTTATTACAGTGTTCGACTTGGCGGACTCGGACTGCTTCCCCCCACTGTAAACACAGCCTCATTACAGAGCTCCCTAATAAACAGGCTAGCCACCCTGTGGACCACCAGCAACACAGAGTCCAGCCCTCGTTTCTGTACCCTCCAACCCCAGAGAGGCTTTTTAATCCAGGGGTCCCTTGCCCCTCGGGATGGGGTAGGTGCTCCTGCCCCCCTCCTGTTATTACAGAGTTGCTGCTCCGTTACAGAGTGGGATGCTGACCGACTCTGATCTGCCTCCTGTCTTTCTGCTCTCCTGTTATTACAAGTGCTGGCTTTTGTGGTTCGGCCCGTGTCCAGAGTCCTGTGGAGGGGCGTCTCCGGGCCCCGGACCCTGTTATTACAGAGTCCCCCCCCTGTGCTGGTCTTCGACACGTGTTATTACAGAGTCCTCGAGTCTTTACAGAAGCTGGGCTCGGGCTGACATCATCATCATCATCATCCTGTTATTCAGAGTCCAGCCGCACAGTCTTTCGCGGGATGAGCTGTTATTACAGAGTCCAGGACCACGAGTCCGGGAGGATATTCTGATTACAGAGTCCAGCACAGCAGTCTCTACAGCAGTTCAGTAAAACAAGGAAAGCAACTTCAAAATACATTTTATTACAGAGTCCAAAATAGTCTGAAGTGGGAGCCGGACCCTGTTATTACAGAGTCCAGCCCGTCTCTACAGAAGGGAGCCTTCACCCTTCAGTCTTTATGGCATCTGCAGTATAGAAGTCTAATGCAATTAGAAGCGGGAAATACTGTTTTGTTACAGGGATCCTTATGGGCCGATAGTGTCGATCTGTTATTACAGAGTTAATTATTAATTGGGAGCAGACGCTTTATCCAAAGTGACTTAGAGACTAGGGGGTGAGCTATGCTTCATCAACAATTGCTGCTGCTGTTATTACAGAGTCCAGCCACTTCCAATAGGACCTTGTTTATTACAGACGTCTCATCTGAAGGATGTCTGCCTGTCTCCAGTCACGAGTCTACATGGTGAGCCGGACACGTTATTACAGAGTCCGCTGCTCCTGATTTCACGCTTGTTATTCAGAGTCCATCTTGTATCACATGCTCCTGAGCCTTCTTTCAGAGTTGCTTTTTGGGCTGTAACCCTGATACAAATGCTCAGTTTAACACGGGAGTGCAATTAGGAGGATATGTCCTTGTTTGGTTAAGGTGTGTTTTTTCTTTTTAATATATAAACGTTTTACCCGAGCCCAGGTGCTGCTCTTCAGTTCTAGTTGCCCTGCCTCAGACACAGCTGTTATTACAGAGTCCAGCCCGCTTTTACGGAGTCTCTACAGAGCAGAGGGAGCCTCGGACGGACGCTGTTATTGCAGAGTCCAGCCGCCTGAGTCTTTACAGAAGCGGGAGCCTCGGACACGCTGTTATTGCAGAGTCCAGCCACACGACACGAGTCTTTACAGAAGAAGGGAGCTCGACACGCTGTTATTACAGAGTCCAGCCACACGAGTCTTTATAGAAGCGGGAGCCTGACACGCTGTTATTACAGAGTCCAGTCTCTATAGAAGGGACGAGTCCAGCCAGAAGAGGGAGCTCGGACACGTTGTTATTACAGAGTCCAGGGATCTTTATAGAAGGGAGCCTCGGACACGCTGTTATTGCAGAGTCCAGCCAGCTTTACAGAAGAGGGAATCTTTACAGAAGCGGGAGCCTCGGACACGCTGTTATTACAGAGTCCAGCAAGACGAGTCTTTACAGAAGGGAGCCTCGGACACGCTTGTTGTTTACAGAGTCCAGCCATGCTGAAGTCTCTATAGAAGGGAGCCCGGACACGCTTGTTATTGCAGAGTCCAGGCCGAAGTCTCTTATAGAAGGGAGCCTCGACACGCTGTTATTACAGAGTCCAGCAGTCTTTTTACAGAAGTGGTCTTTATTGCAGAGCAATAGTCTTTTTTAGAAGCGAGAGCCTCGGACACGCTGTTATTGCAGAGTCCAGCCGCGAGTCTTTACAGAAGCAGGGAGTCTCGGACACGCTGTTATTACAGAGTCCAGCCCGCGAGTCTTTACAGAAGGGAGCCTCCGGACACGCTGTTATTACAGAGTCCAGCCGCTGCGGAGTCTTTACAGAAGGGAGCCTCGGACACGCTGTTATTACAGAGTCCAGACACCGTTATTGCAGAGTCTCTATAAGCGGGAGCCTCGGACCACTGTTATTGCAGAGTCCAGCCGAGTCTTTACAGGCGGGAGCCTCGGACACGCTGTTATTACAGAGTCCAGCGGAGTCTTCTACTGAAACAGGAAGCCTCGGACACGCTGTTATTGCAGAGTCCAGCCGCGCGAGTCTTTACAGAAGCGGGAGCCTCGGACACGCTGTTATTACAGAGTCCAGCCGCGAGTCTTTACAGAAGTGGGAGCCTCGGACACGCTCTACAGAAGCCCGGCGAGTCTCTAGAAGCGGGGAGCCTCGACACGCTGTTATTACAGAGTCCAGCCGCGCGAGTCTTTACAGAAGCGGGGAGCCTCGGACACGCTGTTATTACAGAGTCCAGCCGCACGAGTCTCTACAGAAGCGGGGAGCCTCGGACACGCTGTTATTACAGAGTCCAGCGCGAGTTCTATGCCTCGACAGTCTTTACAGAAGCTTTATAGGGGAGCCCGACACGCTGTTATTACAGAGTCCAGCGCACGAGTCTTTATAGAAGCGGGAGCCTCGGACACGCTGTTAATACAGAGTCCAGCCGCGTGAGTCTTTATAGAAGCGAGTCTCTACAGAGTCCAGGAGCCTCTTTAGAAGCGGAGGACACGCTGTTATTACAGAGTCCAGCAGCGAGTCTTTACAGAAGTTATTACAGGGAGCCCGGACACGCTGTTATTGCAGAGTCCAGCCTTTTGCGAGTCTCTTATAGAAGCGGGAGCCTCGGACACGCTGTTATTACAGAGTCCAGCCCGCGAGTCTTTACAGAAGCGGGAGCCCGGACACGCTGTTATTACAGAGTCCAGCCGCGAAGTCTTGGCAGAAGGTCTCTATTACAAGTCCGCCGCGGAGGGAGCCTCGGACACGCTGTTATTGCAGAGTCCAGCAGCACGAGTGTCTTTACAGAAGCAGGAGCCTCGGACACGCTGTTATTACAGAGTCCAGCCGAAGTCTCTATAGAAGCTTGGGGAGCCTGGGACACGCTGTTATTTCCACAGTTTTGGTAAAAAAAGTCGGACACGCTTGTTATTACAGAGTCCTTTACAAGCTTTATAGAAGGAGCCTGGACACGCATGTTATTACAGAGTCCAGCTGCTGCGGAGTCTTTCTAGAAGCTTGGGAGCCTTTATAGAAGGAGCCGGACACGCTGTTATTACAGAGTCCAGCAAGACGAGTCTCAGTGGGGAAGTCTTTACAGAAGTCCAGGGAGCCTCGGACACGCTGTTATTACAGAGTCCAGCTTTATATGAGCCTTGAGTCTTTACAGAGTCCAGCGGGAGCCTGGGACACGCTGTTATTACAGAGTCCAGCTTAGTCTCTATGAAGCGGAGTCTTTACAGAAGTTGCAGAGTCCAGGATCTTTATAGAAGTGGGAGCCGGACACGCTGTTATTACAGAGTCCAGCCACGGAGTCTTTACAGAAGCGGGGCCTTGGACACGCTGTTATTACAGAGTCCAGCCCTGGACGGACGAGTCTTTATAGAAAGCGGGAGCCTCGACACGCTGTTATTACAGAGTCCAGCCACGCGAAGTCTTTACAGAAGCGGGAGCCTCGGACACGCTGTTATTACAGAGTCCAGCCGCCGAGTCTCTATAGAAGCGAGGACAGCCTCAGACAGAGTCCAGCTGTTACAGAAGAGTCCACACGCTGTTATTGCAGGAGCACGAGTCTTTACAGAAGCGGGAGCCTCGACACGCTGTTATTACAGAGTCCAGCCATACGAGTCTTTATAGAAGCGGGAGCCTGGACACGCTGTTATTACAGAGTCCAGCCACGAGTCTTTATAGAAGTTGGAGCCTCGGACACGCTGTTATTACAGAGTCCAGCCGCACGAGTCTTTACAGAAGAGGGAGCCTCGGACACGCTGTTATTACAGTCCAGAGTCAGAGTTATTATAGCCGGGGAGCCTCGGACACACTGTTATTGCAGAGTCCAGGGGAGTCTTTACAGAAGCGGGAGCTCGGACACGCTGTTATTACAGAGTCCAGCCAGCGAGTCTTTACAGAAGCGGGAGCCTGGGACACGCTGTTATTACAGAGTCCAGCCACACAGAAGTCTTTACAGAAGCGGGGAGCCTCGGACACGCTGTTATTACAGAGTCCAGCCGCGAGTCTCTAAGCGGGAGCCTCGGACACGCTGTTATTACAGAGTCCAGCTTGTTTGAGTCTTTATAGAAGCGGGAGCCTCGGACACGCTGTTATTACAGAGTCCAGCCGGGAGCCTTGAGTCTTTATAGAAGCTTGAGAGTCCCTCGTCTTCATAGACACGGCTGTTATTACAGAGTCCAACCTTGCAGTCTTTTATATAGGCGGGGAGCCTCGGACACGCTGTTATTACAGAGTCCAGCTGGGCGAGTCTTTACAGAAGGGGGAGCCTCGGACACGCTGTTATTACAGAGTCCAGCTTGAGGCAGAAGGGTCTTTGGACAGTTATTGTCCAGCCGCCGAAATAGCGGGAGCCTCAGAGTCCAGCCACGCGGGAGCCTGGGACGAGTCTCTACAGAAGCTGGAGCCTCGGACACAGTTATTACAGAGTCAGTCCCCTGGACAGTCTTTATAGAGTCCAGCATGAAAGTCTTTACAGAAGGGAGCCTCAGACAAGCTGTTATTACAGAGTCCAGCCGAGTCTTTACAGAAGCGGAAGCCTCGGACACGTCTCTACAGAGTCCGGGAGCCACCGGACGGACTGTTATTACAGAGTCCAGCCACATGCTGGGAGTCTTTAGAGGCGGGAGCTCACAGAACGGACACGGACTGTTATTACAGAGTCCAGCCGTGAGTCTCTAGAAGCGGGAGCCTCGGACACGCTTGTTATTATCCAGCCGCGACGAGTCCAGAAAGCGGGGGACACCTTTGGCAGAAGGGGAGTCCATTACACAGAGTCCAGGCGGGCCTCAGACACACTGTTATTTCCAGCCACCGCAGTCTTTACAGAAGGGAGCCTCGGACACGCTGTTATTACAGAGTCCAGCCGCACAAGTCTTTACAGCGGGAGCCTCGACACGCTGTTATTACAGAGTCCAGCCGCACGAGTCTCGCAAGCTGGGAGCCTCGGACACGCTGTTATTACAGAGTCCAGCCAGAGTCTTTACAGAAGCGGTCTTTATAGAGTCCAGCGGGGAGGGCCCTCGACACGCTGTTATTACAGAGTCCAGAAGGAGCCACGCTTGTTATTACAGAGTCCAGCCACGGGAGGAGCCTCGACACGCTGTTATTACAGAGTCCAGGGAAGTCCTCGGACACGCTGTTATTACAGAGTCCAGCTTATAGAAGGGAGCCTCGACAGTTGTTCTACTACAGAAGTCTCTACAGGGAGCCTCGGACACGCTGTTATTACAGAGTCCAGCCGCACGAGTCTTTATAGAAGGGAGATCCGGACACGCTGTTATTACAGAGTCCAGCCGCGCGAGTCTTTATAGAAGCGGGAGCCTACAGAGACACGCTGTTATTACAGAGTCAGAGTCCAGCGCTGAGTCTTTACAGAAGCGGGAGCCTGGGACACGCTGTTATTACAGAGTCCAGCCGCACGAGTCTCTATAGAAGCGGGAGCCTCGGACACGCTGTTATTACAGAGTCCAGCCGCATTGAGTCTTTACAGAAGCGGGGAGCCTCGGACACGCTTGTTATTGCAGAGTCCAACAGAAGCGAGAGTCTCTATAGAAGCGGGAGCCTCGGACACGCTGTTATTACAGAGTCCAGCCGCGGGAGTCTTTATTACAGAGTCCAGCCGAGGGCTTTAGAAGCGGAGCCCGGACACGCTGTTATTACAGAGTCCAGCCAGTTCTACAGCGGAGTCTCTATAGAAGCCTCGAGCCCTCGACAGCTGTTATTGCAGACAGGCGGGAGCCTCGGACACGCTGTTATTACAGAGTCCAGCAGAAGCGGGAGCCTCGGACACGCTGTTATTACAGAGTCCAGCGGTCTACAGAGTCTTTACAGGACAGCCTCGGACCAGTTGTTTACAGAGTCCAGCCACGGGTCTCATAGAAGCGGGGAGCCTCGGACATGCTGTTATTACAGAGTCTCTACAGAGGTCTTTACAGAAGGAGCCTCGGACACGCTGTTATTACAGAGTCCAGCCCCGCGAGTCTTTACAGAAGCGGAGCCTCGGACACGCTTGTTATTACAGAGTCCACGCGAGTCTTACAGAAGGAGCCTCGGAGTGTTATTACAGAGTCCAGGGAGCTTTCGGGACTCGGACGCTGTTATTACAGAGTCCAGCCGCACGAGTCTCTATAGAGGCGGGGAGCCTCGGACACGCTGTTATTACAGAGTCCAGCGCGCAAGTCTTTATAGAAACGGGAGCTCGGACACGCTGTTATTACAGAGTCCAACCCAGTCTTTATGTAGAGTCTTTACAGCTTGTTGGGAGCAGAGGACACACTTATTATAAAAAGTGTTCATGTATTTGGTACAGATGTAGAGTGATTTTTTTTATATATGTATTGTAAGACAGCAGGGAGGGTGTTAAAATCCTCCCCTGTGCAGGAGGTGTTGAGCACCTTTTTTGTTAGTTTGCTCTATTGTTTGATTGTTTTGCTTTTATTGTTACTTTGATTTGTTAATTGTTTTATTATTAATTATCTCCTGCACCTGGTGCTTATTATTAAATTAGAGCCAGATGCAGGGTATAAAAAAGAGGCAGTCAGTTTGCTCGGGGCTGCTGAGGAAAAGGAGGCAGAAAGGGGTGCTCTGCTTCCAAGCAGTCGTGTAAGTTTGAAGAAGAGTGTGTTTTTGCGTTTGGCAGGTAGCGTCTTGGCCGTCCTGCCCGATGGTGAGGTTTCCGTGTGTCTCTAGTTAGTGCTCGTATAGAGCTAGGAGTTTATTTTGTGTTTTGTTTTGTGTTTGTTTTGTGTTTATTAAAAAAATAGTGCGTCAGCTGTAAAAACCAGTTTCTGGAGTCCTGGGTCTATTTTTTAAGGGGCAAGAACCATGTGTGGTGCCGGCTAGTTCAGTATATATTATACAATTATAACAGAATTATAGGGCAGCTGGCTCTTTGAGCTAAATATATATTATTTTATTTAAAGGAGTTAGCCATACTAGCGGCTAGTTTCACAGACCCTGATTAGCGCTCCACGGGGCTGTGAAAATAACCGTTATTTTTTGCAAACAGAAGCAATTCATAGGTCCTCAGAGTCAAGGTTACTATTTTATTTTCCCCCTCCCCCCATTTGAAAAGTTTTTACTGGGGGAAAAAAAACACACAACCTTGCAAATCTATCTGTAAATGTGGTTCTGGTGGTTTAAATGCTAAAACAACCATTACAAACAGAAGGATGAATCTATTAAAACGTGTATTTACAGCCTGAGTGTTAAAATAATGAATAAATCCATTGAAATATGAATAATGAAATGCCTACCTGGGCTATGGGAAGCAGTCCTTCACTTCAGGGCTGAGTTTGTTAGCAGAGTCTCCCCCCTCACTCTGACCTGCTTTAGAAAGGATAAAGCTGGGTTAACATGCCAGATATTAAAGAGAACAGCCGCAGTCAAGTGTAAACGTTTAGAAATGTTCCTAAAGCATTGTCACATAGATAATGCACGCGTCAAGTTTCACAGCGTTGGGTGGCTGCAGAGCCTCAATGCAGTCGAGTGTGTTTCTCCAGCTGGCTTTGCTGTACAGGACCCGCGAGACAAAAACACTCTGAACGATTTGAGGAAGCTACCAAACACTTGGGAGAAAAAAACCCACACAGACTGCTGGTATGAATCCATTTTCAGGACGGCGGTTTGAACCCTGGTTCCAGGAGCCCTAGTTTGTCTCCTGTCCCATTTACCTCCCTGCGACTCCTCTCTCCTCTAAGCTGCTCGGGCAGCAGCGGGGTCATCCTCACAGTGCAGTTCCGCTTGCTGACCACAGGCGGTGCTCTCCTCGTTCACAGTCCCCGAAGCCTTCTCCTGTGTTACTTTCTTTTTCTTTGTCGTTCCTTTTCGCTTACCGCCTGAGAATTAAAATAAATGAATCCTTTAACGAAGGTACAAGGGCCGTGCGTGAACCAACAAATAAAAAGGTGTTTTTATTTGCATGAAACAGGGTTTAAAATGTACAGACAGACAGACAGAGTGAGAGAGACAGACAGAGAGACAGAGACAGACAGAGTGAGAGAGAGACAGAGAGAGAGAGACAGACAGAGAGAGACAGAGAGAGAGAGACAGACAGAGAGAGACAGACACAGACAGACAGACAGAGAGAGAGAGCCAGACAGAGAGAGAGAGAGAAAAGACAGAGAACAGACAGAGAGAGACAGACGGGGACAGACAGACAGACAGACAGAGCTCCTTTTCGAGAGAGAGACAAGAGACAAAGACAGAGAGACAGACAGAGAGAGAGGAGCAGACAGAGAGAGAGAGACAGACAGAGAGAAAGACAGAGAGACAGACAGACAGAGAGAGAGACAGACAGAGAGAGACAGACAGAGAGACAGACAGAGAGAGAGAGAGACAGACAGAGAGAAAGACAGAGACAGACAGACAGAGAGAGACAGACAGACAGACAGACAGAGAGAGACAGACAGACAGAGAGACAGGTTGATCTGGTTTATCCAAATGTACTTTCTTAGACCTACCTGCAGATTGTTGCCTCTTCCTTTTAGACATTTCGCAAACCTGAATTATACATACATTAAAAAAGTGAATTAAATACTATTGACACAAATATACATACAGTATATATATATATATATATATATATATATATATATATATATATATATATATATATATATAATGTCTGTGTTAATATAAACACAATAGGGACTTCACTTAAAAGGCTACCTCGGCTGGAGGCACTTCCAAAATAAAATAAAATAAATAATGAGTTCAAATTGCCATGGTCCAGGAAGTTACACAGAATATTAAATCCTCAAACACACAGTGGGAATGATGAAACAAGTCACCCCACGTTTCTTTATTTTGCTTTTGTGTTTAATAAACAGACTGCGCTGTGTCAACTTTGCCAGCTTGGCAGCTGAAAACACAGTTTAGTAACGATACAAAAAAAAAATGTTGAATATAAAATATTAAAACCTGGACGATTTTACATTTTTACTGTTTCTGGACCGGGATAAAAAATAAAATAAAAGTGAAGGCTGGAAAAGTGATAGTTCCAGTTTCCCGGGGCGCCTGCTAGCGGCCTGGCTTAGGATCTTATTATTAGAAATGAAAACTAAACTATAGCAAAGAAACAACGAACACTTGTCATTTAAATCTACAACTTATTACGTGTTGCCCGTTACTTAATAAAAACCTAAAACAAATATCAGCCAAATCGACTCTTTATTTCCTACTCATTTTTTTAGACAAGATGAATCAATGTATGTCATAACATTAATTAAATAACTCCTACCGTTTACACACACACACACACACACACATATATAATTTTTTGTATAACTACAATTCTTGAATAACAACAAGTTTACGCTGCTGTTTATTTTCTTTTAAACAGCTTAAGGGCTTTTGCCCAAACAATCATGAAAATAAAGATGTTTTAATCTGCTAAACATTGTGTACATTTTTAAGAAACCTGTTTACACTGTCATTATTATTATTATTATTATTATTATTATTATTATTATTATTATTATTATTATTATTATCTTACCGTCAGCTCTTCTCACGACACAGTGTGGAGGACTTGAGGCGCAGGCCTTTTCTCTTCCCCGCTCAAAACGCGCGCTCTCTCACCTCCGCGCAGGTTGTAGAGACGCCCAATGCCACATGGGATTAGTAGTTTTTACACATCCCCAAACGGATATCGTTTTTAATAGCATCATGTTTTGCCTATACTTACACATCAGTATTATTAAAACTGTTCTTTGGGGATTATTAAGCTTCAGATTTAAAATGCATATTTCTTTAGGAGCCGTACTAACCGGGCAACCCGCTGAATTCGACAGTGAGGGCAACACTTAAAGCAAAAGCGATCGATTTGGACGACACTGGTGGCACTCCCGTAAAGCGCGGTGTTAACGTTGCTCAGTTACGCAAAGGGAAATCTAGGACTGTATATATATATATATATATATATATATATATATATATATATATATATATATGGTCCCTAGTCCCAGTCTCTCTCTCTCTCTCTCTCTCTTCTCTCTCTCTCTCTCTCTCTCTCTCTCTCTCTCTCTCTCTCTCTGGTTCTAGTGTCCTAGTCCCCCTGTTCAGAGCTGCGCTGGCTCAGATCAGTTAATTCAGAAGCGGTTCTGTAATTACAGATATTAAGGAAGCGCATTGCTACCTTACAAAAAATAAATAAATAATAATAAAATAATAAAAAACAAAAAAAAAATCACGATATATAGAGAACCATCGCGGAACTCGTGTTAAAAATGATCACGTAAATGCGTGACAACAAAGTAACACGAATTCGAGAAATGAAATTATGATGTAACTACTTAAAAAATATCACGTATATACCTGACAAAGTGACCGTAATTCGAGGAAATGAAATTATTATTATTTATTTATTAGCCAGCGCGACTTGTCCAGGGGAGACTTACAGTCGTAAAAAAAAATTATGACGAATTAAATCGTGTTAAAAATATCATTATATACATGACAAAGTAACACCTAATTACGAGAAATGACGATCACTAACTTCGTTTTAAAAATGATCACGAATTGTGTGTGTTGATTTATTTATATAAATGTGTGTTTTGTTGTTCAGCTCTTTATTATTATTTCTCATCTCGAGTGTGGTTTGATGTATTTGCTTCACTGGACCCCCTAAACTACTTTCTCTCTTTCCTCTATGGAACTATCTGAGCGAAACTCCGATTGGCTGAAGGACTATCTGCCCAATGCACGCCCCCTGTTGCTTAGCAACCGCGTCTCCCGTTCCACGGCTCTGCTTGCCGGCGGCTCGCTGCTTGATCTCCTCGCCCTGCCAATCATCTACTGCCTTTATAAATGCGGAGGAATATTGTGAGAGGGAGAGCCGGACTTGTGAAGGAGATTCCCTCGCTGCAGACTGGAGCTGGGGCGGAGACTTTATGAAACTGATAGATCCAAGTATTTTATATAAACTGCAATAATATAATCTGTGGTAACTATTTTAATTAACTGTACTATAAGAAACTGATAGATTTAGAGTTTGTTTTATTGTATCATCCCTATATATACTAGACAATTGTTAGACTGTGAAGTGAAGGTGGCATTGTCATATGGGTTACATTATTGTTAATGTGCTTGAGATTTTTTAAAATCAATTATTACTAATAAAAAAATGTAAAGATTATTTTTTGGTGTGTGATTGCTTGGTTTCTCCTGGATAAAAGAGTTTCTTGAGGAACCAACCACTGAGGTCCTTGTCCTCAATAAACACAAGGTGGCGAGTCAAATTATTAACATCGATTTAGCAAAGACCTGCTACAAAAAAATAAGAGGGAAACAAATATTCACAAGGTGAAATATTGGGTCCTAGGGGGCAGTTAATATTTGTTTGCTGGGGGAACAGATATTCTGTGACACCGGTACAAAACAAGTCCTGGACACAAAATACATCAGAAAAATAAACCCTTCTTTACAGAGGAGGGTTTTTCACCCTGTTAGTGTCTGTTTGTGTGTCTGTCTGTGTGTGTTACTGATTGGTTTGTTATTTTTATCTTCACATTAACGGATTGGCGTCGACTGGATCTTACGTTCAGAGCGGACAGAAAGACAAGGCTGCCTCCCAGTATCTCTTCACTGCCAGTTACGTATACTAGACCAGTGCGCTCATTAAACTGGGACCAGCAAACCTCACACACTGAGCCACTGCTTTTGCAATCTGAATTTTACATTCCAAAAGATGATTTTTACAAATTAAAAAAATATGAAGATGTCTGTCTGTAAGCCTTTCTTCCAGAGCGTTTGAAGTCATGTGGAGATTTAAATAAAAATCTACACTTTTGAGTAAATTAAAGTGTGTGGAAATTCATTCTTTCTTTTTTCCTTAAGTGATTTATAGCTTAACAAAATAATTTCATGCAGATGACCTGCTTGAAGTTGCATTAGCTCTCAGATGTCCAGTTTTTGAAAAGATGTTCTCGCAGACCTGGATTTGACATGATCACTGGATTAAAGGAAGTTCTGTTTCTGTGCCTCGCTTTTCGGGAAGGCTGCTGGACTCCCGCCTCACTTCACCTCTGCAGTGTCTTCTGGGTCATGTTACTGGCTGGCATGCCAGTCAGCAGGGGAGCAACAGCTGATTGGTTAATGACAGGAAAGAAGCCAGTGAAGGGGCGGGGACAATTTCACCCTCCAGGTGAACAAGGAAGTGCAACCCTAACTGACACCATGGCTTGCAAACGGAGATTTCTTTAACTGGGTGTAGCACTGTAGCACATATCACGTTGTAAAATGAAAAGTTTCCATTCTAGTAAGCTTTTGAAAGCCTGGCTTGTGCAGACAGATTACCCCAGGGTAGCACCAGAGGTGTTCAAATGGGGAATCCATGTTTTGCTGCAACATCTTTCAAAAAAGCTGCATGTGAGAGCTGTGTGTTTAATGGAAGTGATGGACCGCTAACACTGAGGGAATTCTGTTTTGAACTGCAGTAGAATTATTTTAATAAGAACTGAAATTGGTTTCAGTGGTCTGTGTAACCCTCATCATAGAAACTAAAATGAAATCAAAAACAACGGGAACAAATGGATTATATTTTGAGTTTTTTTTTGTAAAATCTCCCAGATGTTTTAAATACAAGGTGAACATATTTACCATGTATGCTGAATAAAAATGACAATTTAAACACATCTGAACAGAATCTGTTATGTTTCTTTTAGTATTTCTAAATCAGACTGGAAGTAACTCTGTGCTTTGAGGAGGAGGTGGGGATATGTAAACTAACTGGAGTGTGTACAGGGCCTGCAATACTCCGCAGATCCCCACTCTGAGTTTCAAACAAAGTAGAGATATCATCCATTACTATTAAACAGGCAAGCTTAAACATACTAAAAAAATCCCCTCTCACCAGCGGTGTGGATCTGTAGTACAGCCCCAGCTGTCTCCCCCTCACCACCCTCTACCCCTCCCCCCTCTCCTCAGCGGTGTGGATCTGTAGTAAAGAGCCAGCTGTCTCCCCCTCCCTCTCCCCTCCCCTCTCCTCAGCGGTGTGGATCTGTACAGCCAGCCCAGCTGTCTCCCCTCCCCTCCCCCTCCCCCCCTCTCCTCAGCGGTGTGGATCTGTAGTACAGCCCCCAGCTGTCCCCTCCCCCTCTCCTCAGCAGTGTGGATCTGTGGTACAGCCCCAGCTGTCTCCCGTCCCTCCTCACCCCCCCTCTCCCTCAGCGGTGTGGATCTGGTACAGCCCCCAGCTGTCTCCCCTCCTCTCCCCTCCTCTCTCCTCAGCGGTGTGGATCTGTGGTACAGCCCCAGCTGTCTCCCCTCCCCCCTCCCCTCTCCTCTCAGCAGTGTGGATCTGTAGTACAGCCCCAGCTGTCTCCCGTCCCTCCCTCACCCCCCCCCCTCTCCTCAGCGGTGTGGATCTGTAGTACAGCCCAGCTGTCTCCCCTCCTCACCCCCTCCCCTCTCTCCTCAGCGGTGTGGATCTGTGGTACAGCCCCAGCTGTCTCCCCTCCCTCCCCCCTCCCCTCTCTCCTCAGGGTGTGGATCTGTAGTACAGCCCCAGCTGTCTCCCCCTCCCTCCCCTCCCCTCTCTCCTCAGCGGTGTGGATCTGTGGTACAGCCCCAGCTGTCTCCCCCCCTCTCCCCCCTCCCCTCTCCCTGGATCTGTGGATCTGTATACAGCCCCAGCTGTCTCCCCCTCCCCTCTCCCCCCCCCCTCTCCTCAGCGGTGTGGATCTGTGGTACA
>CM072681.1:22798725-22811620 GCA_036884735.1 Huso huso | reverse complement strand
GCAACAATGTTGTCTAACTTGATTTTTTTGAAATGTAATAGTTCGCTTTGAATCATCGACCAAAGTGCCTACACTCCTACAGGCATTATACTCACTGCACTGATGTAAGTAGTTACATAAAATAACTGTTTGGCCGCTTTCATCTAAATTAATACATCATTCTGATGTATTTTTTATTTTATTTTATTATTATTATTATTATTATTATTATTATTATTATTATTATTATTATTATTATTATTATTATTATTTATTTTGCTATTTTAATTCAATGGTATTTGACCCAGAGCAGATGTTTTTGTTTTCAATACTGACTTCAAAGGAAATACACTGTGTTCCAGCAAAGCTAACAAAGAAAAATCAAGCTTACCTTAAAGAGATCAATTTGGAAAGGGTCCTCTGTAAAGCTTTACAAAGAACTTGATTTAATAAAACAGCTAATGATGTACATTAAAATGAATGAAGCTCTTGTCTCTCAATCCTTTTAAAGCTTTGTACACAGCTAGCAAGTTCATTTTATATGAGATTTTACACTAGACAAGAATACTGCACTGACTTGAGACTTGACTTGAGACTTGTTGACAATTCTGACCACACCAGACTCAACCAAACCAGGTTGGAGCTCTTCAGTCTCTCGCTCCGCTCTTCTATCTACAGCGCTGTGATCCGAGAGTCCATCACCCTGGCTCCCCAGGGGCTTCTTCCCTCTCGCTTTCAGTTTCTCCTACAGTCCTCTTGCAGTTCTTCACAATATGCCCTTTACGGCCACATTTAAAACATTTCATTGTTTCAGAAGAAGCAAAAACGATGTATTTGCTACCATCCACCCGAAACCTGAAAGCTACATTTAGCTCTCCATTCAGGTCGTTCAGAAGCATATATAACTGTCTTCTGAAAGAAACTACATGCTTTAACTCAGGGGATTTACAACCCAGAGGAATCATTGTAATGCTTGACATTATTTTTCCATGACGGCTTAGCTCTCTCACTATAAGTTAGTTTTTCAGAAAAGGAGGAATATTAGAAATTGTTATTTTCCTAGCAGGAGCCGCAAGAGGCAGAACAGATACTAACCGTCCGTCAATAACCAAACCTTGCTGAACAATTTCCCAAACTATTGTTTCATTACTCAGAAACACGTCAACAAACTTGTTCATACGTGAAGCCAACTTGATATTATCACACCGGATTATTTTTCCAAGTTCGACCACACATTTCTCAACAGGGACAGACACATTCACTACAATTTTTATACCATTTCTCCGTGTAATATTTTCAGAATTGGGACTTGATCCGCTAGGGACCCCCCCCCCGACGTTGGCCATCACGGCCGTTAATTTATAAAAGACCCAACTATTAATCAGTTTCTTTTTACCCCTCACTCGCTCTGAGCTCTGCACTCTGCACACGCAGAGGAGAACCCCTCACTCACTCTGAGCTCCGCACTCTGCACACACAGAGGAGAACCCCTCACTCACTCTGAGCTCCACACTCTGCACATGCACTGCAAGCACTCCCGACAGACACAGCGACAGACAGACAGCATAAGTAGATAGATAGACAGATAGAAACATTTACAGTAATTCTACAAATAAAGTTATGAAAACAGTTCTTACCAAGTTCCTCACGAAGCCGCTGAGCAGCTAAAAAACATGAATCAGACAGAACAGTGTGTGGTTATTTCAGCTCCAGTACAGATTAAAATGAATCAGACAGAACAGTGTGTGGTTATTTCAGCTCCAGTACAGATTAAAATGAATCAGACAGAACAGTGTGTGGTTATTTCAGCTCCAGTACAGATTAAAATGAATCAGACAGAACAGTGTGTGGTTATTTTCAGCTCCAGTGCAGATTAAAATGAATCAGACAGAACAGTGTGTGGTTATTTCAGCTCCAGTACAGATTAAAATGAATCAGACAGAACAGTGTGTGGTTATTTCAGCTCCAGTACAGATTAAATTGCAGTATGAAAAACACAACCAGTTAAATGAACAGGATGTCCATGTGAAAATGAATCTGCTATCTCATGTAAGTATATGAAACATACAAACTAAAATTGTTACAATTTTCAACATCCCTCCATAAGGAAATATTTATATTCCTAAACCTTTGTGTCCAAATCCCCACCCCAACTTTTTTTTAAATTTAAATTTGAATAGATTAATTGATTTAACCAGGAGATTTAATTTATTAATTTATTTAATCAGGTCTCATTTACAAGAGGGTCCTGGAAATAATAAAATAACAATTGCAATGTATAAAAACAATTATATTTATTATTATTTACTTATTATTTATAATCATTTCTAATCAGCTGGATTTCCGGACCAGGGATGTCTATTTATGGGTGTGGTAGTTTAAGATACTGCTGCAGAAACCTGGAATGGGTTTTCAGCATCTCTTCATTAAGTGCTTTACTTACCCATAGGCTCAAACTTTCTCTCCATGGCTAGAAGTAAAACAGAAAAGTCCATATTATTGTAAACCTGTTTGACATGTTTAAAATGCACAGAGCTATATGAAATGCCTCATGATAATGATAAAGTTCATACCATCCATTCTTCTCCATTGTATCACCAGCAGAGGAATGGCTCCAATACTAAGAGCTAAAGTCAAAAAGTCATAGTGAGCATTCCACACACCCCTCCCAACACTGAGCCACACCCCCTTATAGTGAGCATTCCACACACCCCTCATAGTGAGCATTCCACACACCCCTCCTAACACTGAACCACCCCCCCTCATAGTGAGCATTCCACACACCCCTCCCAACACTGAACCACACCCCTCATAGTGAGCATTCCACACACCCCTCCCAACACCCCTGAGAGCGAAAATGGAGGACTGCCCATAACCCACCCCCCCCCCCCCACACACACACACACAAATATGTTTGATTCAGATATTGACTGGCCCACTAGTTCATGTGTTTGATTCAGATATTGACTGGTCCACTAGTTCATGTGTTTGATTCAGATATTGACTGGTCCACTAGTTCTTGTGTTTGATTCAGATATTGACTGGTCCACTAGTTCATGTGTTTGATTCAGATATTGACTGGTCCACTAGTTCATGTGTTTGATTCAGATATTGATGTCCCATCATGGTGACTGTAATCTATGGTCAGTGTCAGTCAGGCTCAATCCACAAACATGTGATACTCACTGGATATGTGGAGTTTGGATTCCCAGTCAGGTTTTGGTATTTTACTTCTAACCAGACAAGAGAACACGTTGGACTGCTGTTTGATTTTGATGTAGCTGCTGACACTGAGGAACCCCTGACTGTCCCTTTGCACTGTTGTGTTGGACAGTGATGTCACATCATTTCCATCCCTGTCTCTCCAGATCACTTCAGGTTCAGGGCTCCACCCCTCTGATCTGCACACCACCCGGGTCTGCTCTCCTTGTGTAGAGTCCATAGAGATTGAGGGCTGGGTCCCCAGAGCTGTCAGGGAATAGAGACAGTGAGACACACACAGATAGACTGTCAGGGAATAGAGACAGTGAGACACACACAGAAGACACTCCAGCCAGGTCTC
Source organism: Huso huso (assembly GCA_036884735.1). NCBI lineage: Eukaryota > Metazoa > Chordata > Actinopteri > Acipenseriformes > Acipenseridae > Huso > Huso huso. Next base: position 22,808,079 of record CM072681.1, on the reverse strand, counting down.
CAGGATATGGAGGTGTTATTTCAGATGAAAACACATTGCAATTCAGCACTGACCTCTGACTATCAGTTCAGTCTTTCCTTGTCCATTCCAGACTCCATCAGTGGCATAGCAGGAATAGACCCCGCTATCAGTGTGACGGAGGTTTCTCAGGTCAAGAGAGAGAATGCCTTCCTGCAGCCCCAATCTAGAGAGAGCAGTGCGGCCCCGATAGACACTGTCCTGAACATCTGTGCGATCCCTTCGATCTTCATATAAATGAACTGGGATCTTGAATTTCTGTCTAAACCACCTCACATCCATGTCCACAGCACTAAGACTGGGGGTGATGTGACAGGGCAGGATGGCATCTTCACCAGAAGAGGCGATGAGGGGCTGATCAGAGCCAACAACAGAGCTGCCATCTGAAAAACAAAACACTGGCAATTAGAAACAAACAAGCATTTGCTCAAACAGTACCCTAGTAGAAGAAGAAGCAGCACACAGCTATGAGATATGAGCTATAAGCTGTGACCCTGGGAGCTCTACACTAAACATCCAGCTATGAGATATGAGCTATAAGCTGTGACCATGGGACTTCTACACTAAGCATCCAGCTATGAGATATGAGATATAAGCTGTGACTCTGGGACTTCTACACTAAGCATCCAGCTATGAGATATGAGCTATAAGCTGTGACCATGGGACTTCTACACTAAGCATCCAGCTATGAGATATGAGATATAAGCTGTGACTCTGGGACTTCTACACTAAACATCCAGCTATGAGATATGAGCTATAAGCTGTGACCCTGGGACTTCTACACTAAGCATCCAGCTATGAGATATGAGCTATAAGCTGTGACCCTGGGAGCTCTACTGTAAACATCCAGCTATGAGATATGAGCTATAAGCTGTGACCCTGGGACTTCTACACTAAACATCCAGCTATGAGATATGAGCTATAAGCTGTGACCCTGGGACTTCTACACTAAACATCCAGCTATGAGATATGAGTTATAAGCTGTGACCCTGGGACTTCTACACTAAAACATCCTGCTATGAGATATGAGCTATAAGCTGTGACCCTGGGAGCTCTACACTAAACATCCAGCTATGAACGCTAGTGCATTAGACCCACTGGTCCAGAACTCAACCGAAGCCCCAGTGGACTGTTAGTAAGTTAGGAGACTGAACAGGCAAATTGAACTACAATTCCCCTTCCCATAAAAAATAGGACAGCTCTGAACTTGTGATCTTGCATCTCAGTGGATATGTCCTGCAGAAATATCTTCAGGGTAGCATTAGTGATGTGTCTCTTCATCAGTTTCATTTCTACAATCCCTCTCACCTCTCTGTGTAGAAACAGCTGGTAGCAAACTCAAGACAATGAGACAGGTCCTCCCCAGGAATCTCATCTTCATTTCCCTGGAAAACAACACAAGTGTTTGAGTGACAGTGACTGCTTTACGGTATCCTCATGAAGGAAAGAGAAAGGGGGGTTGGTGCTACACTTGGATAGATGTTATGGTATCAGTAAGGAAAGAGAAAGGGGGGTTGGTGCTACACTGGGATAGATGTTATGGTATTCTCAGTAAGGAAAGAGAAAGGGGGGTTGGTGCTACACTGGGATAGATGTTATGGTATCCTCAGTAAGGATAGAGAAAGGGGGTTGGTGCTACACTTGGATAGATGTTATGGTATTCTCAGTAAGGAAAGAGAAAGGGGGTTGGTGCTACACTGGGATAGATGTTATGGTATCCTCAGTAAGGATAGAGAAAGGGGGGTTGGTGCTACACCGGGATAGATGTTATGGTATCCTCAGTAAGGAAAGAGAAAGGGGTTGGTGCTACACGGGATAGATGTTATGGTATCCTCAGTAAGGAAAGAGAAAGGGGTTGATGCTACACTGGGATAGATGTTATGGTATCCTCAGTAAGGAAAGAGAAAGGGGGGTTGGTGCTACACCGGGATAGATGTTATGGTATCCTCAGTAAGGAAAGAGAAAGGGGGGTTGGTGCTACACTGGGATAGATGTTATGGTGTACATGTGACAGTCAGGTTGGTTATTGTGTTTTGCACACAGAGCTCATAAGATTACTGAAACTAGCAGGATTTATCACTGCACCAGCAGGGGGTGCCACACCCCCAGTGCCCCTAGTTCTCACTCCCCTGCACTAAACAATGATAATGAAATTAAGTCAGCAGGGACCGCTACCTTGGCTCCGAGTACTACAGCTGTAGCTATTGCAGTTTTTTCTCCAGGTCTTTTAAAATACTATTCGTACTGAAAGACTGTTTAAAGAGACAATGTCACAACGTGTTTATGTTCCAAAGGACATCACTCTACCGCCTACCACTGCCGAGATAGTAATTATCATTTAGAAGACTCCTTTATCCAAGGCGACTTACAGAGACAAAGATTAATAGTTGACAATCGGAGAAAACATGGAACTATAGAGGCACAAAAACAGTTGAACTTACCTTTTCACTTTCAATTAAAAATGTACAAAATGATCAAACAGAAAAGCCATTATCTGTAGGGGTACCACATGACTCCATGTACACTGGGACCGTTTGGGACAGTTCATGCTTTTCAAATCACATCGCAATGTGTTCTGCTACAGTGCCATGAAAAAGGATTTGCCCCCTGTCTGATTTTCTGCATTTTTGCACATTTTTCACATTGTATTTGGTCAGATTTTTTGTGGGTTGTAGTAATATATAGGAGTCTGAGAGAAAAAAATGACACCAAAGTTTGGTGCTTCTTTCATTTGTTTGGTGTGCAAGGTAATCAAACATGCAATCTTCAGGTGTGAAAAAGTTATTGCCTCCCTAGTTAACTCAACCCAATTAAAGGGATAATTAGGGTCAGCTGTTTGAGTACTTTGGTTAACAACCAGGCCTGATTTGGGCCAGCCCTGCCCAATAAAATCTGACTAACTTTGGCCCTTACCATCAGAGTGAAGTTGTCAGCACATAGGTTCTATAGGCACATCATTCCACGAACAAAAGAAATTCCTGAAAACCTCCGGAAAAAAAAGTTGTTGATGCCTATCAGTCTGGAAAGGGTTACAAAGCCATTTCTAAGGCTCTGGGGCTCCACCAAACCACAGTCAGAGCCATATTGTCCAAATGGAGAAATACCAACAGTCAAGCATGGTGGTGGTAGTGTCATGGTTTGGGGATGCTTTGCTGCATCAGGACCTGGACACCTTGCCATCATTGAAGGAACCATGAATTCTGCTCTGTATCAGAGAATTCTACAGGAGAATGTCAGGCCATCCGTCCGTGAGCTGAAGCTGAAGCACAGCTGGGTCATGCAGCAAGACAATGATCCGAAACACACAAGCAAGTCTACATCAGAATGGTTGAAGAACAAGAAATGTAAAGTTTTGGAATGGCCTAGTCAAAGTCCAGACCTAAACCCCATTGAGATGTTGTGGCAGGACCTGAAACGAGCAGTTCATGCTCGAAAACCCACAAATATCACTGAGTTGAAGCAGTTCTGCATGGAGGAGTGGGCCAAAATTCCTCCATGGCGCTATGAGAGACTAAACAATAACTACAGGAAGTGTTTGGTTGCAGTTATTGCTGCTAAAGGTGGCGTAACCAGTTATTGAGTCTAAGGGGGGTGATTACTTTTTCACACGGGGGCATTGGGTGTTGCATAACTTTCTTTAATAAATAAATGAAATATGTATTTCTGTGTTATTTGTTCACTCGGGGTCCCTTTTATCTAATATTAGGATTTGGTTGAAGATCTGATAACATTCAGTGTCAAAAATATGCAAACATGCAGAAAATCAGACAGGGGCAAATACTTTTCATGGCACTGTACGTTTTACCTGTCTCAGGTACCTTTCACAGCAGGACTACACTTACCAGAATGCATTGGGGTCTGAGTTGAAAAGCCTGCTGTCCCAAACTGTCCTAGAGTACATGGAGTCATATGGTAACCCTAATTATCTGACAATAACTATGCACCCTAAGTATTGAAGAATAACATTTAAGAACATGTGTACTGTGAATCCCTCAGAAACAGACGAGTTATAAGCTATACGCACTATACATTCTGGGAGCTCATACAGACAACTATATACAGAGCCAATACATTCCTGAAAATAGGATCTTGCATCTCAGTGGATCTGTCCTGTTGAAATATCTTCAGGTTAGCATTAGTGACGTGTCTCTTCACCTCTCCGAGTAGAAATAGCTGGTAGCAATCTCAAGCTTTCACAGAGCTTTGAATCGTGCAAAGTTTAATCATCTTTATAGAAGCATGTACAGTTGGCGCCCCCTAATCGGGATTCTTATCATGGGGATTGCTGCTTAAATGGGATACAACTCTGCTATTTATGTAGTTTAATTGGGATGTCACTTAGTTTAATTAGGATTAGTATTTTCAAATGATGAACGGCAGCAGTGTGGAGTAGTGGTTAGGGCTCTGGACTCTTGACCGGAGGGTTGTGGGTTCAATCCCAGGTGGAGGACACTGCTGCTGTACCCTTGAGCAAGGTACTTTACCTAGATTGCTCCAGTAAAAACCCAACTGTATAAATGGGTAATTGTATGTAAAAATAATGTGATATCTTGTAACAATTGTAAGTCACCCTGGATAAGGGCGTCTGCTAAGAAATAAGTAATAATAATAATAATAATGGAGATCGCTTTCAGAGCAGCACCATGAGTACATGATTACACTGTGACTTGCTATGGCAAAGTGGTTTGCAGTGTGCAGGTGTGTGAGAGGGAGTGAGAGGATCTGAGCTGCAAATCTCCCTCCTGACCCAAGAGGGCGCTAAGCAGCGGTACTTGCACACCTGTACCGACACGGGCCGGCTTGGAGAGAGGGGCAGAAAAGGAAGTCGGCCATCTTACTGCAGGGCTGAATGACCATATTAGGGGACAAGATTACTGTGATCAGCTGTGCTGCATCAGACAACTGGCAGGTGTGCCGAGTTGCGCTGATCATGGGGTGGAGTCTCCTAGTATATAAGGCCTGTCATTTTGTAAGTGCGGGGTCTTTGAGGTAACACTGAACTTGGCTTGCTGAGCCATGTGTTTGTTTATTGTCAGGACCAGGGTCAGAGTGATCCCTGACACCAAGGAGCTGCCGCACTACTGCCAGCACTTTCACCTCGGACATCACACACCCTGCACGACTGAACTGGACACTTCAGCACCTGAGCACCTGCACTTTCACCTTGGACATCACACACCCTGCACGACTGAACTGGACACTTCAGCACCTGAGCACCTGCACTTTCACCTTGGACATCACACACCCTGCACGACTGAACTGGACACTTCAGCATCTGAGCACCTGCACTTTCACCTTGGACATCACACACCCTGCACGACTGAACTGGACACTTCAGCACCTGAGCACCTGCACTTTCACCTTGCACATCACACACCCTGCACGACTGAACTGGACACTTCAGCACATGAGCACCTGCACTTTCACCTTGGACATCACACACCCTGCACGACTGAACTGGACACTTCAGCACCTGAGCACCTGCACTTTCACCTTGTACATCACACACCCTGCACGACTGAACTGGACACTTCAGCACATGAGCACCTGCACTTTCACCTTGGACATCACACACCCTGCGACTGAACTGGACACTTCAGCACCTGAGCACCTCCACTTTCACCTTGGACATCACACACCCTGCACGACTGAACTGGACACTTCAGCACCTGAGCACCTGCACTGTCACCTTGGACATCACACACCCCTTGACGACTGAACTGGACACTTCAGCACCTGAGCACCTGCACTTTCACAGCGGATTGACACACACCCCACACGACTGAACTGGACACTTCAGCACCTGAGCACCTACACTTTCACCTTGGACATCACACACCCTGCACGACTGAACTGGACACTTCAGCACCTGAGCACCTCCACTTTCACCTTGGACATCACACACCCTGCGCCACTGAACTGGACACTTCAGCACCTGAGCACCTGCACTTTCACCTTGTACATCACACACCCCATACGACTGAACTGGACACTTCAGCACCTGAGCACCTGCACTTTCACCTTGCACATCACACACCCCGCTGCGACTGAACTGGACACTTCAGCACCTGAGCACCTGCACTTTCACCTTGTACATCACACACCCTGCACGACTGAACTGGACACTTCAGCACCTGAGCACCTGCACTTTCACCTTGTACATCACACACCCTGCACGACTGAACTGGACACTTCAGCACCTGAGCACCTCCACTTTCACCTTGGACATCACACACCCTGCACGACTGAACTGGACACTTCAGCACCTGAGCACCTGCACTTTCACCTTGCACATCACACACCCTGCACGACTGAACTGGACACTTCAGCACCTGAGCACCTCCACTTTCACCTTGGACATCACACACCCTGCACGACTGAACTGGACACTTCAGCACCTGAGCACCTGCACTTTCACCTTGGACATCACACACCCTGCACGACTGAACTGGACACTTCAGCACCTGAGCACCTCCACTTTCACCTTGGACATCACACACCCTGCACGACTGAACTGGACACTTCAGCACCTGAGCACCTCCACTTTCACCTTGGACATCACACACCCTGCACGACTGAACTGGACACTTCAGCACCTGAGCACCTGCACTTTCACCTTGGACATCACACACCCTGCACGACTGAACTGGACACTTCAGCACCTGAGCACCTGCACTTTCACCTCGGACATCACACACCCTGCACGACTGAACTGGACACTTCAGCACCTGAGCACCTGCACTGTCACCTTGGACATCACACACCCCACACGACTGAACTGGACACTTCAGCACCTGAGCACCTGCACTTTCACCTTGCACATCACACACCCCTCACGACTGAACTGGACACTTCAGCACCTGAGCACCTGCACTTTCACCTTGGACATCACACACCCTGCACAACTGAACTGGACACTTCAGCACCCGAGCACCTGCACTTTCACCTTGGACATCACACACCCCGCACGACTGAACTGGACACTTCAGCACCTGAGCACCTGCACTTTCACCTTGGACATCACACACCCCGCACGACTGAACTGGACACTTCAGCACCTGAGCACCTGCACTTTCACCTTGGACATCACACACCCTGCACGACTGAACTGGACACTTCAGCACCTGAGCACCTGCACTTTCACCTTGGACATCACACACCCTGCACGACTGAACTGGACACTTCAGCACCTGAGCACCTGCACTTTCACCTTGGACATCACACACCCTGCACGACTGAACTGGACACTTCAGCACCTGAGCACCTGCACTTTCACCTCGGACATCACACACCCTGCACGACTGAACTGGACACTTCAGCACCTGAGCACCTCCACTTTCACCTGGACATCACACACCCTGCACCCACTGAACTGGACACTTCAGCACCTGAGCACCTGCACTTTCACCTCGGACATCACACACCCTGCACGACTGAACTGGACACTTCAGCACCTGAGCACCTGCACTTTCACCTTGGACATCACACACCCTGCACGACTGAACTGGACACTTCAGCACCTGAGCACCTGCACTTTCACCTTGGACATCACACACCCTGCACGACTGAACTGGACACTTCAGCACCTGAGCACCTGCACTTTCACCTTGGACATCACACACCCTGCACGACTGAACTGGACACTTCAGCACCTGAGCACCTGCACTTTCACCTTGGACATCACACACCCTGCACGACTGAACTGGACACTTCAGCACCTGAGCACCTGCACTTTCACCTTGGACATCACACACCCTGCACGACTGAACTGGACACTTCAGCACCTGAGCACCTGCACTTTCACCTTGGACATCACACACCCTGCACGACTGAACTGGACACTTCAGCACCTGAGCACCTGCACTTTCACCTTGTACATCACACACCCTGCGCACTGAACTGGACACTTCAGCACCTGAGCACCTGCACTTTCACCTTGTACATCACACACCCTGCACGACTGAACTGGACACTTCAGCACCTGAGCACCTGCACTTTCACCTTGTACATCACACACCCTGCACGACTGAACTGGACACTTCAGCACCTGAGCACCTGCACTTTCACCACCCCGAAAGTGCACCAAAGAGCTGAGAGGGACTCGCTCTATTGGGACCTATGATTTATATTTTTGTTGCTTTGGACTGTGTTCCCCTTTAATAAAGTACACCCTCTATCATTGTTGGTATTGGAGTATTTGCACCTGTATCAGTGACTCTGTGATGTCACCCCCACACCCACCTCACCGTCACAAGGTGTAGGGGTGATGCAGTGCTCAGCAACGACAAACAACAGAGTTCACGGTCCAAACAGCTCTTTATTTTCTTTAATGGTGGTTTGCAACCACAAAATAATAATATCTGGCAATACACAACAATGTATAATGTAAAGATATAAACCACAGGGTTCAGTCCTGAAATAATTAACACCAGTAAAACAAGCACAAAACACACACACAATCACAAGTCTAGAGTGAGTGCTCTATGTGCCAGTGGTGAAATACAATTTATTGTGCACAGGGTGAAGTGTAGTCCGGGTTTGGTGCTGGCTTCAAGCGACAGTTTAGTTTAGGTAATTTAGCCACCTAACAGTGATAAACAATACTACTACTAGACAGACAAAACAATACAAAACACTCACAGTACTTTTACAGTCCTTCAGCAGTTCCTTCGTAACCATTACAAAGGAACAGTTCGCTTTACCATTTAACATTTACAGGTACTGCACTACTGCATTCATACTGTAATGTGTTCTGATTTCATTCTTTTTCTTCTCACTTAGAAATAAAAAAGTACAAAATACTTCTCTCTTGTGCATTGTGCATATGTGCATATTTTATGTTTTGTGTGGTGTGTTATTGTTTATTGCAGTGGTTTTCAAACTTTTTTTCTCGCGACCCAGTGGAGGAAAAACACTTAACCCCGCGACCCAAAACAATAATATCTTCTGACTGGTTTTCATAAAATCACAATAAAGCCCGGGCAATTGATACATGCTAGCTTTAACCGCTTCACTTTAAGTAATAATTAAAATTAGACATTGACGTTACTTGTATAACATTTTTAAATTCAATAATAAAAAAAAGACGATCAGATAAGTTTTACTTAGCTAATGTGACGGGTGGGCCTGCCTGCTGTTCATGATCTCACTCCAATCTGGATCACAGGATGAAAGTGCTACTCGCATGTCAGGTGCGCTGTTGAGTCGGTTTCTTTCTTTTGTTTTTAACCTTGTCAAAGTCGAAAATCCCAGTTCGCACATGTAGGTTGTTGTGAATGGCAGCAACAATAGAACAGTAGGGCAGCAGTGTGGAGTAGTGGTTAGGGCTCTGGACTC
>CM072681.1:22781225-22796225 GCA_036884735.1 Huso huso | reverse complement strand
CCTTCGACCCCCGCTGGCTCCGCTACCGGTAGCTCCCTTTCAACTGGTGGCACAAAAGGAATATACAGGTATTTTAAGAACATAAGAAAGTTTACAAACGAGAGGAGGCCCCATTCAGCCCATCTTGCTCGTTTGGTTGTTAGTAGCTTATTGATCCCAGAATCTCATCAAGCAGCTTCTTGAAGGATCCCAAGGTGTCAGCTTCAACAACATTACTGGGGAGTTGGTTCCAGACCCTCACAATTCTCTGTGTAAAAAAGTGCCTCCTATTTTCTGTTCTGAATGCCCTTTTATCTAATCTCCATTTATGACCCCTGGTCCTTGTTTCTTTTTTCAGGTCAAAAAAGTCCCCTGGGTCGACATTGTCTATACCTTTAAGGTATAAGTTTAGCAAAGTAAGTAGCGATAGTTAATATGTTACAATGTTAAAATATATGCAGATCACGAGAGAAAGCTACCACACTATATAGTTTATTGTGTGAACTCAATCCGTGGACAATGGTAGAGATATCTGTGTGTGAATGTGAGAGTGTGAGAGAGCCAGTCAACGCAGGTAGTAGGTAAGGACGAACACTTGGGGGTTCGGGTCGGGTTGCAGGTCTTATTAAAGCGGGTTGGGTCCTGTAGTAGCGGGTCCGGGTCGGAAGGGGGTCCGCTCACAACGCGTTAATAGTAAAATTGACTTTTTTTTTTTTCTGTGTTAAACAACTAACAAGCCACTAATCTTAAAGCTACTGTATAATGAACAGTAAAGTATTTTATGCTGGACTCACTTTATTACAATCGCTGTGCGTGACTGTATTGACATTAATAAAGATGAGTCGCTTCTGCTTTGCAATGAAAAAGTGAGACTTACGATTTAAAAGGGCAGGGGTCTTTACCTGTGTCTGTAAAACTCCTGAAATACCATTCAGTTCTAGCCTCAATACTTGTAATAAAAACGATGGGGTTTATTTGATCTCAACATCGGTGGGTCTAAATGTTTAAGTAAGTAAGTAAGTTTATGTAAGTTTTTAAATAGTGCAATAGCTGAGAAGTTGTTGCTGCAGTTCAGACTCTCTCTAATGATCTTTCAATTGCTGCCTGTGCTGCAGTTCAGACTCTCTCTCCAATGATCTTTCAATTGCTGGTCGTGCTGCAGTTCAGACTCTCTCTAATGATCTTTCAATTGCTGGCTGTGCTGCAGTTCAGACTCTCTCTAATGATCTTTCAATTGCTGGCTGTGCTGCAGTTCAGACTCTCTCTAATGATCTTTCAATTGCTGGCTGTGCTGCAGTTCAGACTCTCTCTAATGATCTTTCAATTGCTGGCCGTGCAGCATTTCAGACTCTCTCTAATGATCTTTCAATTGCTGCCTGTGCTGCAGTTCAGACTCTCTCTCCAATGATCTTTCAATTGCTGGTCGTGCTGCAGTTCAGACTCTCTCTAATGATCTTTCAATTGCTGGCTGCTGCAGTTCAGACTCTCTCTAATGATCTTTCAATTGCTGGCTGTGCTGCAGTTCAGACTCTCTCTAATGATCTTTCAATTGCTGGCTGTGCTGCAGTTCAGACTCTCTCTAATGATCTTTCAATTGCTGGCCGTGCAGCATTTCAGACTCTCTCTAATGATCTTTCAATTGCTGGTCGTGCTGCAGTTCAGACTCTCTCCAGTGATATTTCAATTGCTGGCTGTGCTGCAGTTCAGACTCTCTCTAATGATCTTTCAATTGCTGGTCGTGCAGCAGTTCAGACTCTCTCTAATGATCTTTCAATTGCTGGCCGTGCTGCAGTTCAGACTCTCTCTAATGATCTTTCAATTGCTGGTCGTGCTGCAGTTCAGACTCTCTCCAGTGATCTTTCAATTGCTGGCTGTGCTGCAGTTCAGACTCTCTCTAATGATCTTTCAATTGCTGGCCGTGCTGCAGTTCAGACTCTCTCTAATGATCTTTCAATTGCTGCCTGTGCTGCAGTTCAGACTCTCTCTAATGATCTTTCAATTGCTGCCTGTGCTGCAGTTCAGACTCTCTCTAATGATCTTTCAATTGCTGCCTGTGCTGCAGTTCAGACTCTCTCTAATGATCTTTCAATTGCTGCCTGTGCTGCAGTTCAGACTCTCTCTAATGATCTTTCAATTGCTGCCTGTGCTGCAGTTCAGACTCTCTAATGATCTTTCAATTGCTGCCTGTGCTGCAGTTCAGACTCTCTCTAATGATCTTTCAATTGCTGGCCGTGCTGCAGTTCAGACTCTCTCTAATGATCTTTCAATTGCTGGCCGTGCTGCAGTTCAGACTCTCCAGTGATCTTTCAATTGCTGGCCGTGCTGCAGTTCAGACTCTCTAATGATCTTTCAATTGCTGGCCGTGCTGCAGTTCAGACTCTCTAATGATCTTTCAATTGCTGGCCGTGCTGCAGTTCAGACTCTCTCTAATGATCTTTCAATTGCTGGCCGTGCTGCAGTTCAGACTCTCTCTAATGATCTTTCAATTGCTGGCCGTGCTGCAGTTCAGACTCTCTCTAATGATCTTTCAATTGCTGGCCAAAGGCAGTTCAGACTCTCTCTAATGATCTTTCAATTGCTGGTCATGCAGCAGTTCAGACTCTCTCTAATGATCTTTCAATTGCTAGTCGTGCTGCAGTTCAGACTCCCTCTAATGATCTTTCAATTGCTGGTCGTGCTGCAGTTCAGACTCTCTCTAATGATCTTTCAATTGCTGCCCGTGCTGCAGTTCAGACTCTCTCTAATGATCTTTCAATTGCTGGTCGTGCTGCAGTTCAGACTCTCTCCAGTGATCTTTCAATTGCTGACCGTGCTGCAGTTCAGACTCTCACTAATGATCTTTCAATTGCTGGCCGTGCAGCATTTCAGACTCTCTCTAATGATCTTTCAATTGCTGGTCGTGCTGCAGTTCAGACTCTCTCCAGTGATATTTCAATTGCTGGCTGTGCTGCAGTTCAGACTCTCTCTAATGATCTTTCAATTGCTGGTGGTGCAGCAGTTCAGACTCTCTCTAATGATCTTTCAATTGCTGGCCGTGCTGCAGTTCAGACTCTCTCTAATGATCTTTTCAATTGCTGGTAGGTGCTGCAGTTCAGACTCTCCAGTGATCTTTCAATTGCTGGCTGTGCTGCAGTTCAGACTCTCTCTAATGATCTTTCAATTGCTGGCCGTGCTGCAGTTCAGACTCTCTCTAATGATCTTTCAATTGCTGCCTGTGCTGCAGTTCAGACTCTCTCTAATGATCTTTCAATTGCTGCCTGTGCTGCAGTTCAGACTCTCTCTAATGATCTTTCAATTGCTGGCTGTGCTGCAGTTCAGACTCTCTCTAATGATCTTTCAATTGCTGGCCGTGCTGCAGTTCAGACTCTCTCTAATGATCTTTCAATTGCTGGCCGTGCTGCAGTTCAGACTCTCTCTAATGATCTTTCAATTGCTGGCCGTGCTGCAGTTCAGACTCTCTCTAATGATCTTTCAATTGCTGGCTGTGCTGCAGTTCAGACTCTCTCTAATGATCTTTCAATTGCTGGTCGTGCTGCAGTTCAGACTCTCTCCAGTGATCTTTCAATTGCTGGCCGTGCTGCAGTTCAGACTCTCTCTAATGATCTTTCAATTGCTGGTCGTGCTGCAGTTCAGACTCTCTCTAATGATCTTTCAATTGCTGGTCATGCAGCAGTTCAGACTCTCTCTAATGATCTTTCAATTGCTGGCTGTGCTGCAGTTCAGACTCTCTCTAATGATCTTTCAATTGCTGGTCGTGCTGCGGTTCAGACTCTCTCCAGTGATCTTTCAATTGGTGGTGCTGCAGTTCAGACTCTCTAATGATCTTTCAATTGCTGCCTGTGCTGCAGTTCAGACTCTCTTCCAATGATCTTTCAATTGCTGGCTGTGCTGCAGTTCAGACTCTCTCTAATGATCTTTCAATTGCTGCCTGTGCTGCAGTTCAGATTCTCTCTAATGATCTTTCAATTGCTGGCCGTGCTGCAGTTCAGAATCTCTCCAATGATCTAGCTGCAGTTGTCCCATGTGATGTTCTGCACTGGTACCAGCACAGTATGATATCTGAACGTCCTGAATCAATGTGCAAAAGAGTGTATATCAATGTTAATTTGAGGTCAGACTTTAAGAACTCTATATATGCATAGTCCTGTTAATTGCCACTGGAGCCAGCCTCACACTGACTGAATTGTGTTCCTTGTGAAGGGGTGTGAAATGTTTCAATCTCTCCCTGTAGCTGGGACTGTAGTCTGTGGTGTGGACTCTGTCAGTGTGAGAGTGTTGCTGGACATTGGGCAAGCTCTTCCCCTGGACCCCAAAGGCTTCCTATTGGGAAGCTGCTCTCCGTCCACCGGCAGCTACAACACTGTGCAGTTCCAATCCATCTGCAGCTATAACACTGTGCAGTTCCAATCCGGGCTGCAGCTATAACACTGTGCAGTTCCAATCCATCTGCAGCTATAACACTGTGCAGTTCCAATCCGTCTGCAGCTATAACACTGTGCAGTTGCAATCCGGGCTGCAGCTATAACACTGTGCAGTTCCAATCCGTCTGCAGCTATAACACTGTGCAGTTCCAATCTGGGCTGCAGCTATAACACTGTGCAGTTCCAATCCGTCTGCAGCTATAACACTGTGCAGTTCCAATCCGTCTGCAGCTATAACACTGTGCAGTTCCAATCCGGACTGCAGCTATAACACTGTGCAGTTCAATCGGGCTGCAGCTATAAACTGTGCAGTTCCAATCCGTCTGCAGCTATAACACTGTGCAGTTCCAATCCGTCTGCAGCTATAACACTGTGCAGTTCCAATCCGTCTGCAGCTATAACACTGTGCAGTTCCAATCCGGACTGCAGCTATAACACTGTGCAGTTCCAATCCGTCTGCAGCTATAACATTGTGCAGTTCCAATCCGGGCTGCAGCTATAACACTGTGCAGTTCCAATCCGTCTGCAGCTATAACACTGTGCAGTTCCAATCCGAGCTGCAGCTATAACACTGTGCAGTTCCAATCCGAGCTGCAGCTATAACACTGTGCAGTTCCAATCCGAGCTGCAGCTATAAAACTGTGCAGTTCCAATCCGAGCTGCAGCTATAACACTGTGCAGTTCCAATCCGTCTGCAGCTATAACACTGTGCAGTTCCAATCCGTCTGCAGCTATAACACTGTGCAGTTCCAATCCGGACTGCAGCTATAACACTGTGCAGTTGCAATCCGGGCTGCAGCTATAACACTGTGCAGTTCCAATCCGTCTGCAGCTATAACACTGTGCAGTTCCAACCGGCTGCAGCTATAACACTGTGCAGTTCCAATCGAGCTGCAGCTATAACACTGTGCAGTTCAATCCGGGCTGCAGCTATAACACTGTGCAGTTCAATCCGGGCTGCAGCTATAACACTGTGCAGTTCAATCCGAGCTGCAGCTATAACACTGTGCAGTTCCAATCCGGGCTGCAGCTATAACACTGTGCAGTTCAATCCAGGCTGCAGCTATAACACTGTGCGGTTCAACCAGGCTGCAGCTATAACACCGTGCAGTTCAACCGGGCTGCAGCTATAACACTGTGCAGTTCCAATCCGGACTGCAGCTATAACACTGTGCAGTTCAATCCGGACTGCAGCTATAACACTGTGCAGTTCAATCCGGCTGCAGCTATAACACTGTGCAGTTCCATCCGAGCTGCAGCTATAACACTGTGCAGTTCCAATCCGGACTGCAGCTATAACACTGTGCAGTTCCAATCGGACTGCAGCTATAACACTGTGCAGTTCAATCTGGGCTGCAGCTAAAACTGTGCAGTTCCAACGGGCTGCAGCTATAACACTGTGCAGTTCCAATCCGGGCTGCAGCTATAACTCTGTGCAGTTCCAATCCGTCTGCAGCTATAACACTGTGCAGTTCCAATCCGAGCTGCAGCTATAACACTGTGCAGTTCCAATCCGTCTGCAGCTATAACACTGTGCAGTTCCAATCCGGACTGCAGCTATAACACTGTGCAGTTCCAATCCGGACTGCAGCTATAACACTGTGCAGTTCCAATCCGGGCTGCAGCTATAACACTGTGCAGTTCCAATCCGTCTGCAGCTATAACACTGTGCAGTTCCAATCCGGACTGCAGCTATAACACTGTGCAGTTCCAATCCGGACTGCAGCTATAACACTGTGCAGTTCCAATCCGGACTGCAGCTATAACACTGTGCAGTTCCAATCCGGGCTGCAGCTATAACACTGTGCAGTTCCAGTCCATCTGCAGCTATAACACTGTGCAGTTCCAATCCGAGCTGCAGCTATAACACTGTGCAGCTCCAATCCGGACTGCAGCTATAACACTGTGCAGCTCCAATCCGGGCTGCAGCTATAACACTGTGCAGTTCCAATCAGGGCTGCTTGACTGCAGGTTTATTTGCATGGTAAGTGGCATCTAAGGCAAGCCTCTCATTCTTTCTCTAGCACTATTTCCAGCTCAGGCCCTCCATTCATTTACATTCCACATATTGCTTTAAGTTCTGTAAAGAGTGCATCGTCAGGATATTGGAAATCGTCACTGGAAACTACATTTCGTTATGCTAAGAGTAATACTACAGATATATGGACCACTGCAGCTGTACCCATAATGTTCCTGGGAGTGTGCACTTTGCCTGCCTGTGTGCTTCTCTGGCTTGCAGCTTCCACTCTATAGGAAACACAACGTTGGCTTTAATGGGGAGAACAAATTGTGTTTTAAACTGCTGTGGTCTTTTATCCACTGCTTTGCCCAGGTTACTTCCAGCGTCACCAGTTACATGAACGTGCTGACGTACCAGCCCACCCGGAGTGGCTTCTACCAGACTCCATTCACTCAGGCTATTGTGCGCTCCTACACCAGGGGTGGGCAATTCTGGTCGTGGTAATAATTAGTCCAATTAAGTAATTTAGGGCAAACTTGGAACAAAAGCCAGGAGGGACACCGGCCCTCCAGGACTGGAGTTGCCCACCCCTGTCCTACACCAAGTGAGGACTGCGAAGCTGTCTTCTCTGCTTGTAGGTCTGAAGCCTTCCCTTGCTGCCCCTCTTGGCAGCAGTGACTGCAGCTGCAAGCTGACCTCGTTATTGTTCAGTAGAAGCTGTAGTATGAGCAGCATGGGAAACCTGATTAAAATGACCTCTAATGAGTGGGTTTTACCCACTTTGACCTCTTATGCATTCTCAAGGAGCTGTTGCAATTGCTGTTAACCTCTATAGAGTTGGTGCTCCCAGTAGGTTTAATTCAGTTTTATAAAGGCTCGTCTCGGCGTGTTTTCAGCTGAAAGCAAAGTGTCTGTGTTGCTGCTCTAACCAAAGCTCTCGACTTTCTGGCTGGACTCCTCCAGTGTATAACCCTGCACTCGGGGATGCTTCTGGGTTTGGGAAGCTGGAGTTTACCATATTAAAAAACGTTTTTATTTTATTTTTACTTTTGCTGGGATACTTGTCAGGTCAGTGATACCATAAGTATAGAGTTTAGAATCATAAACCGTGCATTTAAAATGCCAGTATAACACATGTATTATTTCACTGTCAAAATACATACCTTTAACACTGCCTGTTTTTTATTGATATGCATTTCAAAATATTTGTGTTAACCGTTGTGTAAATACTGAATATCATTCTGAATATGAATACAGCTGAAATATAAATTGTACATAATATCTTAGAATACTACATACATATTTAGAATTACAAATCAATTTTATTACTTGTTCATAATTTTGTGTATCAGCCTCCACACAAAGCCGAGCGCAGTGCAGTATACTGTAATGATGCTCCAGTCAGTCTGCCCGGACTGCACCTGAACCATCTTAAAAACACGAAGCCTCCAATAAGCTCATTTGTAAAAGTTAGTAAAGAATGGCGCTATATAATCTAAGGAAGCTGAATGTGAACTCCTAGCTGGAGCAACGAGAGGGGGAGAGGGGCGGGGCAGAAGGAGGGGGAGCTGCTGTTAGCAACCGGCTCCTGAACATTCCACTCCGCTGAGCAGAGACCGTTAGGATTTAAAAATGCGAAAGTTCCGAGCGGCGTCAGGCGCTTCGTTTAATTAACACACCTTTGCTGACATACATTTTAATTTTGATGATAACCATATTTTAAATACTCAAATAGCACTGTATTAAAAAATACTTCAGTTCCAGAAGGTACGATATTAAGGTACGGTATGATATTAAGACTAAGCCTATGAATGTAATTCAAGTTGCTGGTGCTGTTTGATGTATAATTTATTTATTTATTTATGTAGAAAATGTTGTAGTATTTCATTTAAATATATATATATATATATATATATATATATATATATATATATATATATATTTCATTGTTTTCACAAAATAACCTCCATACATTATCAGTTCATCTGCTAGTGTAATGAAATCACAGATATTAGTCAGTAAAGCCCCTTTCACGCTGGCATGCTCTACCCGGGTCGGACTATCTCCTGGACGTGACCTGTAGCAGAAACAATAATAGAGCAGCAGCATCATATATTACACATGATGTGGTTAAAATCAATGGCATGTACATTTTAATATGCAGTAGTAGCCGTTGATAAAAATTTGACATATTTGCCAGTGTGAAAGGGGTTTAATTAATACATAGACACGCTGTGGTAACTTTTAAGAAGTTACAATGAAAGGCTCGATTAAAGTTTAACCAAACAAATGAATAACTACATTAATAACACTATGAAACAAAAGTACGTTTTGGTAGCTCATTCTTATTTAAATTACAAAATGTGACGCGTTTTAGAAAGGGGCTGTGACGCAGACAAAGTGATTCTTGGTGACACTGGGATATAAAATAAAACACCATTGCACCTGGATTATTGTTTATTGATACCCTGCACACTGTTAACCACTTTGCCACAGGGACTTATATACTAACTGGCATATAAATCTGAATTCTATTTAAAACTGTTTGAGGGGCAGACTAGGACAGCGAGAAAGGTGATGTAATGTACATTGCTGACAGACAACATTTGGAGGGCGTGTACAAGAACAGAAATTTTCTTTCAAGCATAAAGAAGGTAAATTACATGAATACTGTATTTCCGTATCTTCTGGCGGATTGATTTGGAGTAGTGATTAAACCGTTTGAAAGATAACATTCAAAGTCCATTACCGGAGATTGAGGTCGTCGTAATGATCAAACTATTCTGTTTTGTTAGCGCTCCAAAACCATAGGATTTATTTGAGTTTTGTATTGTTTGTTAAAAGAAGCCGTGTTCCGATTGGAAAAGAGACATGTGGAACAAATAAACATACAGGTACCGTCCTGTTTAAACCCCTCCTTTTATCCACCAAAGACGTGTTAGGAACCCAGAACTGTGTTCAGTTATACTTAGTGTTTCACATTTTCCATTTTTATCTTAACACATTTTTCACAGGAATTTTTTGGAGTTTATTTTACATATATTAAAATAGGTATAAAATCAGTAAAGATTTGCTTTTAATTGAAACACCAGGGAAAAAATCTCAGTATACACACTGCAACAGCTGAGGATCCAGTAAGGTGGTGCGTAGGTCAGACAAGTCCAGTGCATAGTAGGAGGGGATCAAGAGATCTACAAGTGCAGTCTAAGCAGCGGGGTGTTGTCTCCCAAGCGCTGAAAATCATGTGCCACAATCTTCACCTCTGTACTGTGTACTGTTTTCTCAGTTAAGACACTGCATAGTGGCACAAGCACTGATTTTTAGTGATCAAAGCCATTTGAATTACAGGCAATGTATCTGTCAGTCTATCTGTTCAGTGAGAGGATTGAGAGGCGTGTGACTGAGCCTGCTGTCAGTGCCACCTTGCCCTGGTAGCTTTGGAGTTGAAACAGAGAAAGTTAACATTCAGGTCTTTCAGGATTACTTGCCATTAGTTCACCTGTATGGATTGTGCTTTCAGTTTCTACAGACACAGCAGAGAGACACCCAGCATTGAAAACAAGACCCTGACACTCAGAAGCTGTGTGGGACTCACACCTTTTAAAAGGTAAGTTACAATGTTGTTTTATTAAGGAAATGTGTAGAAAGGACCTTAAAATGTAACAACTTCTTAGAGCTGATTGATTTGAAACCTGTTCCCTGTAGAGGAACAACAGGGCATATTGTGAAGCCAGAGCAAAAGCAAAGGCCCATTTTCAGATAGGATTAAAATCGTATGAACATTATAAAACTAACAGGAAACTAGATTTTGTGAATAAAAACAAAGCACAACATTGATCATGTTGAAACCGCAGAATCTAAACCCTGTATCGAGAAAGGCTGCATTCTGTCATTTTAATGTTATTTTATGTTCCTGTAACATGACCCGTATGTTGATTTCTGGCACTTCTGGTGAGGAGGAGTCAGAAAACAGTGTGTGAGACGTGATGGTGATAATCGTAATGAAACAGTAGGGTTCATGTATAAGTTAATACGTTGTGTGTTGGGTGTCTCTTATTGTATAAGAGATGTCATTTCATGCAGTTAGTGAGACAGGACCACAAAGCACAGCTAATGAAGAATCTCCACAAAAACACAATCACATAAAACAAGGGGGTTCACTTTTGAATTGTGTGAATGTTCTGTACACAGGATGGCATCTGTACAAGGGATAGCCTGTCACAGTGATGTGTTGTATAAGGGAGAGCCTGTCACAGGGATGTGTTGTACAAGGGATATCCTGTCACAGGGATGTGTTGTATAAGGGAGAGCCTGTCACAGTGATGTGTTGTATAAGGGATAGCCTGTCACAGTGATGTGTTGTATAAGGGATAGCCTGTCACAGTGATGTGTTGTACAGGGGATATCCTGTCACAGTGATGTGTTGTATAAGGGAGAGCCTGTCACAGGGATGTGTTGTACAAGGGATATCCTGTCACAGGGATGTGTTGTATAAGGGAGAGCCTGTCACAGTGATGTGTTGTATAAGGGAGAGCCTGTCACAGGGATGTGTTGTACAAGGGATAGCCTGTCACAGGGATGTGTTGTATAAGGGAGAGCCTGTCACAGTGATGTGTTGTATAAGGAGGCCTGTCACAGTGATGTGTTGTATAAGGGATAGCCTGTCACAGTGATGTGTTGTATAAGGGATAGCCTGTCACAGTGATGTGTTGTACAGGGGATATCCTGTCACAGTGATGTGTTGTATAAGGGATAGCCTGTCACAGGGATGTGTTGTACAAGGATAGCCTGTCAGGGATGTGTTGATTTTGTGATTTCAATTGAAGTAGAGAAACATACAATACAGTTTGTATATCGCATTATGTGTTATGCTTTCATCATCTTAAAACCAAAAAGCTGCATTCAGTCACTGGTCAAAGTGAAGGGTACTGTTAGATGTAATTACAGACAACACCCTGACCCTTGAATTACCTCAAAATAAAATACACACAAAAAAAAGAATGAAAACCCTTTAGAAATAGAAGAGATGTATATTTTTTATCAGCTGAGGTTTTATTTAAAAAATTTTACTGTCATCCCTGATTTTACTGTGATCTGTGTGTAATGGGTGTTAAAGTCAGGTCTGGGGTTATACAAATGATCCAATGAGCTTTTCCAACATTATACACATTTATTTAACTTCTTCCTTGTTGCTGCTTATATTGCTTGTTTGTGTGTAAAGAACATGAACCGGTTTGAGCTTCATTGCTGAAGCATTCAGGCATGTCTGCCCAACCCACTGCCTGAGCTGGGCAGGACGCCAGCAACATGTTACAGCTTCATTCGAACAATACAAGAATATATTAAAAAAACAACTGTACTGAGATTGGTATCTCTGGGTTTATTTATTTATTAAAAATGTTCAGTCTTAATACCTGCAGGTTCCCAACCACACTAAGTGAAAGACAGGAATTTCAGACAGAATTAAATACCCATCAGAATATAATCCCTGCTTCCCAATCACAGAGAGACAAAGGTGTTTGAGAGGAAACAAATCAGAGTGGAAGCTGGGACTACTTCTAGTCACAAGTTCCCTGTGGGTAGAAGCCTTTATCATTTATATATATATATATATATATATATATAGATAGATATGATAATAAGTCAGTGTATGTACATATTAAATGTCACTTCTCTTTATCTTCCATGTGGTTCTATACAGCTGAGTGGACATTGTTCCTGATCTTGTTTTCTTGTTGTGTGTCTGATCATTTGCTGGTGTGGGATGATCAGTAGAGAAGATGGAAAAGAAAAATGCAGACCAGGAAACTGGTAAGAACATAATGATATGTATCATCTCTGTCACAGACAACAATGAATGCTCTTCTAGTGCAGTGCTTCTCAACTCCGGTCCTGGGGACACACTGTCCTGCTGATTGAACTAATAATTTGCTTAATTTTACTTTTTAAATTAATTAGTTTACAAAATGTTGGAGAATTCAAGTTCCTTATAAAAATGTATATTTAACTTGAAATCTCCAACTCTTTAAAATAAGTAAAAAGCTCTGATTAGTTCCATTAAGGTTTTCAATTAAGTAACAGAGCTCGGTTGGAACAAAAACCAGCAGGACAGTGGGTCCCCAGGACCGGAGTTGAGAACCACTGATCTAGTGTAAAGATAAACATCATTGTGGATATAGAACTAGAACAGGCTTTCCAAGAAAGACCTCCAGTGTTGTAATAGACTCATCTGTCAGCAACCACACAGTGGGGGAAGCAATCAAAAAAGGCAAACACAATGCTGGGGTATTTAAAATCTCAAAAGGAGCTGACATAGTTTAGTCTAACCCAGGGGTAGGCAATTCCAGTCCTGGAGTGCTGTGTCCCTGCTTTTTTTTTATTCCAACTGTGCTCTAAATTACTTAATTAGACCAATAATTGGTAATTGGTCCAGTAAGTAATTTAGGCAAAGTTGAACAAAAAGCCAGAGGGACAAACCCTCCAGGACCGGGGAGTTGCCCACCCCTGGTCTAACTCAATTCTTTAAGCGCAGCGCACAAACCAGGACCAGAGGACTTAATTGGAAATTAAGTGGAGACTCAGGACATTTTCTTATGTTCCTAAAGTGCTAATATCCTAACAAATATTTAAACAAATGTCCATACCTCTCATTGGCAAAACAACTTCCCTTTTTCTTGTAATGTTGTTTGGTTTGTTTTTTGACTGTGATAGAAGTTCATTTCTCCTGCCTCCACACTGTAGATTCACTCTCCCTGTGCAGCATGTATCAGGACATCACCAGCCATCACCACCATGTTAACCACTGGCTTTCACTTCACTACAGTAAAACCTCCACACTGTAGATTCACTCTCCCTGTGCAGCAGGTATCAGGACATCACCACCATATTAACCACTGGCTCTCACTTCACTTCACAGTAAAACCTCCACACTGTAGATTCACTCTCCCTGTGCAGCAGGTATCAGGACATCACCAGCCATCACCACCATGTTAATCACTGGCTCTTTTTCACAGTTCAATATTCATTCACAGATACACGATGCAGTTCGGTCTCTGAGTTAAAGCTGATAGGAATGTTGATACAGTAATTCCCCCTAAACTATTCTGACAGGGCATGTGTGCTGAAACTATCTAGACAGATACATCGGCTTGGGTGATTGTTCCACAGCGACTGATCTGGGGTCCAGTTTACCTGAAACACACGACAGTAACACTGATATTTACAATTCTAAACTCCACAAACCTGCAATCTGAAACACAACAGTAACACTGATATTTACAATTCTGAACTCCCACAAACCTGCAATCTGAAACGCACGACAGTAACACTGATATTTACAATTCTGAACTCCACAAACCTGCAATCTGAAACGCACGACAGTAACACTGATATTTACAATTCTGAACTCCACAAACCTGCAATCTGAAGCATACGACAGTAACACTGATATTTACAATTCTGAACTCCACAAACCTGCAATCTGAAATGCACGACAGTAACACTGATATTTACAATTCTGAACTCCACAAACCTGCAATCTGAAACGCACGACAGTAACACTGATATTTACAATTCTGAACTCCACAAACCTGCAATCTGAAACGGACGACAGTAACACTGATATTTACAATTCTGAACTCCACAAACCTGCAATCTGAAGCGCGCGACAGTAACACTGATATTTACAATTCTGAACTCCACAAACCTGCAATCTGAAACACACGACAGTAACGCTGATATTTACAATTCTGAACTCCACAAACCTGCAATCTGAAACGCACGGCAGTAACACTGATATTTACAATTCTGAACTCCACAAACCTGCAATTCCTTTCTGTTTAAACCTGTATTTTGTAATATGTATCAGACAGGGGAGATGAACCTGCAGCTTCAGGGGAGCGGGCACACCGCTGGCTATGAGTGCAGCCCTCAGTGAACAATCAACCCGAGGGACCATCTGCCCTGTCAAATAGCAACATTGAATAAATAAAGATTCACTATAATCCCCACTCGTCCCCAGCCTGTGTCATATACAATGTGTGATTGATAGAGAATTGTGCATATTAATGTACTAAGTGGAATTTAAAATATTTGGTCATGATTTTTTTTTTTTGTTGTTGAATTTAAGTCATTCTTAGACTTAAGTTTATGCTATTAAGTTTTAAAAGTTATTGATATAATATTACATTTGAAGTGCTTATTTAAACTATAATAAAGTTGTCACTAAGTATTTGTTTTCACTCATAAAGCACTGAAGATGAAGACTCAAACAAGCCCTGCCCTTGTTTAACACATTCTATCTTGATTAGCTGCATCTAAAATGAAGAGTAGATCTGGATGCATGTAGAGATCAACATGCTTCATGAATATGTGAATTTGAAAATAACCACTTGTTTTAAGCACAGCTCAATATTTTACAAACACCTGAGATGAACATGCCTGATGAATACAGCCCTGTTTCTAATATGAATGTTACCTCTCCTGCACTGTCTCTACCTACATCACTGCCTCTGTCTCCACAGTTACTTTGTTTTCTAATACTGAATGTTACCTCTCCTACACTGTCTCTACCTACATCACTGCCTCTGTCTCCACAGTTACTGTTTCTAATATGAATGTTACCTCCCACACTGTCTCTAC
>CM072681.1:22712122-22780725 GCA_036884735.1 Huso huso | reverse complement strand
AGAGAGGGAGAGTAGAATGTTTGGCTCTTAATCAGATGTCAATCACACAGTGCATGCATGTGAGTACTGAAAACGTAAATTTAGAAACTGCTGTTAAAACTGCAGAGCTGAAGCTTTCTGGATTTTTGTCTGAGCATAACATATTTCGGAGCCGCTGATTATTTGACTGATGTGCTGAAAGACATTTTTAAGGACTCAAAAGTAGCGCAAAATATTAGTCTTGGCCGCATAAAGAAAGAGAGGGAGGGGATTATTATATAAGAGGGAAGAGAGAGAAAAGAGAGGGAGGGGATTATTATATAAGAGGGAAGAGAGAGAAAAAGAGAGGGAGGGGATTATTATATAAGAGGGAAGAGAAAGAAAAAGAGAGGGAGGGGATTATTATATGAGGGAAGAGAGAGAAAGAGAGAGGGAGGGGATTATTATATGAGGGAAGAGAAAGAGAAAGAGAGGAGAGCAGAAGAGGAGAGAAAGAGGGATCTGGAGATGGAGAGGTGGAGGGGAAAGAGAGAGGGAGACAGGAAGGGAGAGTAGGAAAGGGGGTGTAGAGAAATAAAGAGGAGGGGCTCAGGGTAAGAGGGTGGAAGAGAGAGGATTTCTTCTCATCAGCCCAGAAGAGTGCAGAGAGAGTGTCGGTGAAAGTGAAGAGGAGATTGTCTGAGCTGTTTGAATAGTTTCCTGGTTCAGACAGCAATGTGTGTTTAATCTGCAGTGCTGACAGGGTCAGGGGACTCCAGCACAAGGTCTGTATTCTCATCCACAGTCCAGAAGAATGGATAGAGTTTCTCATTGGGATTGAACTCCATGTCAGTGAAAGTGTAGATGTGAGATTTGGTCTCCACATTGTAAAAGGAGAGCTGCCCTTCCTCATAATCCAGATACACCCCCAGCTTCTGGGGCTTCAGGCTCAGGGGGAGGGGGGTCTGGGGGTCAGTGAGAGCATTGAACCCACTCCACCACTCCACAGTCCAGTAACCCTGCTGGGGGGTCATGCTGAAATCCCCCTTCCTCTCGGCAGACTCTCTGCTGACTCCTAATCTCCACCATGTATTCCCCCCCACCTGCACCTGCCAGTAGCGTCTCTCCGAGGTGAAGCTCTCCCTGCCCAGCACACAGGGCCAGACATCAAATCTCTCTGGACTGTCAGGGAGATCCTGCCATGTCTCTCCCCGTCTCACTCGTTTCCCCTCCGCAGACAGGATGAGCTCGGGCTGTGCTGTATCAGGGTCCAGAGTCACATCAACTGTGGAGCAGAGAGGAGACATCATTATTATTATTATTATTATTATTATTATTATTATTATTATTATTATTATTTACACAAAAGGGTAAAAAAAAAAAAAAAAACTGGCCTAACAGCCAAACCACAACCTAAAATAACCTTAAAATGACGTCTAAGACAGATTATTATTATTATTATTATTATTATTATTATGAGCAGTATTATTATTATAAAATAATATAAAAGAGGAACGAATGAAAGAAAGAAAGAAAGAAAGAAAGAAAGAAAGAAAGGTGACAAAGGCAGAAGGTGAGCCTCTTACCTCAATTAAAATGAATCTTGAAATAATAATATTTTCTAGATATAAATATTAACTAAACCCCGAGATCGCCTCGTACAGTAAAGTCTCTTAAATCGACAGGATGAACTCAAGCTGCAGTTTGGAATCGCAGTTGGAATTGTAGCAGTTCTTCGAATTTCGAACTGTAGCAGTGTTCGGTTGTCATGGAAACCGCAGTGAACGCAATGAGCCGCGAGATACGCGATCCTGAAGAGGGGAGAAGAACAACACAAACTGAAAGTGTGAGAGAAAACCCTGACGGAGGCTCTTCCGTGACCGGCGAGTGAACAAGATCTGGAGCCCAAACATCTCAGCCTTTTCAGACTAGCACACCCGAGCCGAGCCGAGCCGAGCCGAGCCGAGCCCCCCAGCGCGGGTGTGTTCACACTGCTGTTCAAAGAAGAAGCTGCCTGTGGAACGTGACGTCAGATTCCACGGACACGCGCGCACAGAGGAGTGCTGTGGATTTGTTTTGAGAATGGATCCCGAGGTCGGACTGTCCGAAACGATAAAGTACCAAAAGATTTCACACGAATACACAAATATGGGTTTGTGTTTCACATGCTGCTGACTGCAAATACAAACCGAATAATTTCATTTCATATTATTAAAGTTAGATTAACTACTACTAATAATAACTTTAAAAAGTTACAGATAGTGTTTAAAAATGTCAGTAAACACGTCAGAAAAATAGATTTAAAGCAGGTCTATTAAAAACAAAATCTAAACGAAACATTAAAGAGATTTTTCTGTACAGCTTGTTTTTATACATGCAATGTTAATAGATGGGATTTTTTAAAATGACCGAATTGAATGTGATTTTCAGATACTTTGCACATTTCCAATATACGGAGCTTATTTCTTTATTTATTTATTTTCTGTTAAGGACGGGTTTATAAAGTAACCACAAAATAATATGCGCGATTACTGATCACTTTATTCATTAGAAAAAATGATAATGCTTTATATTGCGTGGCATAAATTAATATTAAACTGATATTAAATGAATGTTAAATTGCATATTGAATTTACGTTCAATTATTCCTTGTTACTTTCCATTGACATTCAAGTCAGATTAACTGTATTTTCAATAAGGGGAAATTATTACATATTTTCAACGGTAACAAAACGTGATATAAATGGACGTGACGTGCCATTACATTTTCAATCGATATTTGGGTAACATTTAGCAAGAAACCAGCTATTGCACATTTATTAAATATTAATTTAACATTCATTTAATATCAATCGCATATCTATTTAATATTAATTTATGCCACGCAATATAAAGCGTTGCTGATAAATACATGGAACTCAATTCATGAAGCAGCAGCAGACCTTGCAGTTCACACACTGTAAGGTTTGATTTGTCTCTGTTTGAAATGATCCCTGTCAGCGTTAAACAATTTAAAGGAGAAATCCTTTCCAGAAGACAAGTCTCTGAATTCAACACATCGGCGCCGGTCGCTGCAGGTCTGTGACCAAGAACTGCGTCCATTAAGACAGAATATTTACTTTTTTTGCGGTCTGACGCTTTTATTGTTATGATCTTTTATTTTTTTTTAATCCTGTTTTATTATTTTTATTTTTTCACAACACTGTTTCGCGCTGCGGTTTAGTCCCATATTTCTCAATCCCTGTGAAATCTTTTGGTAGACTCTATCGTTTCAGGCAGTACGAGTTAACCGCGCCCCCAGCCTTGCTCAGCACAGAGCCAGTACCAGATATCTCGCGAGGCCAGAGTTTCACGGTTCCGGTTCGGCTCGACAAAATGACCCGTGTGGAACTAGCCGTACCGCGAGGGCTCGGCTCGGCTCTGGTGTGCTCGTGTGAAAAGGCTGTTAGAGAGCCCTGCAGCTACTGAACCGAACCAGCCTGGGGAGCCCCCGACACATCGCCATGCATACCGGCACCAATGCCCTGGGCCAGCGGAGACGTGGCCAAAGCAGTGAGGAAGGTGGCAGAGAGCCACGCAGGAGTTCAGACTCCAGAGTTGTCATTTCCACAGAGCAGACACCCCCCCACACATCACCAGTAATATCAATGCTGAGATCGTCCGGGGCTGTGCTCTGATGCCCAGCGTCCACCTGGCACCCCCCCCACACTGAGCCCCTGATAAAACGAGGGCGTGGTTGTACAGTATTTGTTATCAGCCTGTTTGTTTTTCTGTGGGTCTCTCATATATATCATGCCCCTCGATATATAGTGGATTTGTATTGGACCCCGACACCCGCGATATATCGAGTGGGTGTGTATTTGGAAAAACTATTTTGAAAATCTTTACAAAGAAACCCTACAAGAGGATTTTACAACAGAGCAAAATTTAATTCAGAAAAAACTTAAATCATTAGAACGATCTATTAAAGACAACCAAAATCCACTGGACTTCCCAATCTCCCCGCAGGAGCTAGCAGAGAAGCTCCAGGGACTCAAACCCAGGAAAGCCTGTGACCCGACAGCATCAGTACCGAGATGCTCAAACACAGCAGCCCTGAGCTGCAGGAGGCCCTGCTTAAATTATTCAACCTGGTACTACAGGAAGGCTGCTTCCCTGACATCTGGAACCAAGGGCTTATATCCCCAGTTTACAAATTCAACCCCAACAACTACCGAGGCATCTGTATGAGCAACAACCTGGGGAAGGTATTCTGCAGTATCATCAATACCCGAATACTGGCCTTCCTTACCAAACACAGTGTCCTGAGTAAGAGTCAGATTGGATTTCTACCAAATTACCAATGACCATATTTACACCCTCCACACCCTAATCAACAAACATGTACAACAAAAAAATAAAGGAAACATTTTCTCTTGTTTTATAGACTTTAATAAAAGCATTTGATTCCATTTGGCATGAAGGTTTAAATGATAAAATTCTACAACGTGGTGCAGGGGGTAACATGTACGACATAATGAAGTCAATGTACTCAGAAAACAAGTGCGGCATAAAAATTGGCAACAAAAGAACAGAATTCTTCACACAGGATCGTGGAGTGAGACAGGGCTGCAGTCTGAGTCCAACACTGTTCAATATTTACATCAGTAGATTAGCAGCGGTGTTGGATCAGTCTGCAGCCCCTGGCCTCACTCTGCACAACAAACACATTCAATTCCTGCTCTACACAGATGACCTGGTCCTGCTGTCACCCTCAGAGCAGGGGCTACAGCAGAGCCTGTCACTGCTAGAGCAGTACTGTCAGACCTGGGCCCTGACAGGAAACATGAAAAAGACCAGAATTATGATCTTAAAAAGGGCAGATCTCAAAGAAGCAGGTCCCACTTCACTCTACACAACACCACCCTAGAACACACCACACAATATACATACCTAGACCTGACCATCAGTGCGTCAGGGAGCTTTAACCTGGCAGTGAATGCACTAAAAGAAAAAGCCTGCAGAGCTTTTTATACCATCAAAAGGAGGCTTTATAAAATAAATCTACCTGTCAGAATCTGGCAAGAGTTATCCATCCCATTGTGCTATATGGAAGTGAGGTATGGAGTCCAGTCAGTCAACAAGATTATATAAAATGGGATAAACATCCAGTAGAAACCCTGCATGCTGAATTCTGCAAAAACATATTACAGGTAGAGCAGAAAACACCAAACCATGCATGCAGGGCTGAATCAGGCTGCTACCCACTGCTCACCAGCAAAAAAAAGAGCACTACAATTCTGGATGCATCTAAACAGAAGTGAGCCAGACTCCCTCCAGTACAAGGCCCTTCTAACCCAAGAGCTCAGCCCAGAAGAGAGTCTCCTCAGCCAGCTGGTCCTGAAGCTCACTACACTAACCCACACTAACACTAACCAGCTTCAGGACAGCTCTGCTACAGCACTGCCAATCAGAGTCAACCAAACTGTAACACAAATCAAAAACTCCTATCTGGAACATTGGGACAAAGAAACAAAAACCCCAAATAAACTGGATTGCTATCGAGCCCTAAAAAGAGACTTTACTCTGGAGGGGATCTCTTCACTGTCAGAGATACAAAGCAGAGGCAGATCCTGACCAAGTACAGGCTCAGTGACCACAGCCTGGCCATTGAAAAAGGCCGACACAGGCAGACCTGGCTACCCAGAGAGAACAGGCTCTGTGGTCACTGTGAGACAGGAGAGGTCGAGCCAGAGATGCACTTTCTCCTACACTGTGAAAAATACTCCCAAACAAAGGACAAATTCCTTAAAAAAATGACTATTTCCCTCCCACACTTCCCACAATTGACTGACCCAGATAAACTGTCAGTCCTCCTGGGAGCGGGACACACAGCCCCACTGGCTGCCCAGTATGTGTGCGCCTGTCACAGCCTGAGGGACACACAGTGAACACTCTGCACAGGGCGTTACTTCAATAACACTACTCTGAGTTACATTCTATATACCAGCGGCCATTATTATTATTATTATTAGTAGTATTATTATTATTATATTTGTTAGAATTATTATTAATATAATAATTATTATCACTGTTATTATTTTTGTTGTTATTGTAAATATATTGTTCATATGATATGTAATGTAATTGCTTTGGCAATACTGCTGATGTCTATCATGCCAATAAAGCAACTTTGAATTGAATTCAATTGAAGTGAAGTGAGAAGAGAGGGAGGGAGGGGGAGGAGGGAGAGGGGAGGGGATAGGAGAGAGAGGAGATGAGAGAGGAGAGGGTGGCAGAGGGAGGAGAGAGAAGCGAGGAGAGGAGAAATAGACGTGTGGAAGAGAGGCAAGAGGGAGGTATAGGCTAGAGAGGGGAGAGGAGAGGACGGGAGAGGATAGAGAGGGGAGAGGAGAGGACGGGAGAGGAGAGGACTGGAGAGGCTAGAGGGGGAGGAGAGGACGGGAGAGGATAGAGAGGGGAGAGGAGAGGACGGGAGAGGAGAGGACTGGAGAGGCTAGAGAGGGGAGAGGAGAGGACGGGAGAGGATAGAGGGGAGAGAGGAGAGGACGGGAGAGGAGAGGACTGGAGAGGATAGAGAGGGGAGAGGAGAGGACGGGAGAGGATAGAGAGGGGAGAGGAGAGGACGGGAGAGGATAGAGAGGGGAGAGGAGAGGACGGGAGAGGATAGAGAGGGGAGAGGATAGAGAGGACGGGAGAGGAGAGGACGGGAGAGGATAGAGAGGGGAGAGGA
Source organism: Huso huso (assembly GCA_036884735.1). Classification (NCBI taxonomy): domain Eukaryota; kingdom Metazoa; phylum Chordata; class Actinopteri; order Acipenseriformes; family Acipenseridae; genus Huso; species Huso huso. The sequence goes on along the minus strand of CM072681.1, from coordinate 22,774,034 downwards.
GAGGAAGTAGAGGAGAGAGAGGGGAGAGAGGGAGGTAGAGGGGAGAGGAGAGGATGGGAGAGGATAGAGAGGATAGAGGGATGGACAGGAGAGGGGAGAGGGAGGTAGAGGAGAAAGGGAGGTAGAGGAGAGAGAGGGAGGGGAGGGTATGATGGAGGGAGAGGAGAGAGAGGGAGGTAGAGGAGAGGGAGGGAGAGGAGAGAGGGAAGGTATAAGGGAGGGGAGAGGAGGGGTATTTGCACATAAACATAATTAGGGCTTCGGATTTCTGTTCCTTCACCCTGAGTTTTCTCATCTCCTTAAGAATTTAAGCAATTCGTGCTTCTCAATCACAACTGTACAACTGATTGAATTTACGTTTTTTTCTACTAAATGGGCTTTTAAATCGTAAGTCTTACTTTTTCATTGCAAAGCAGAAGCGACTCCTCTTTATTAATGTAAATACAGTCACACACAGTGATTGTAATAAAGTGAGTCCAGCATAAAATACTGTATTGTTCATTCTAGCTTTAATAAAGAGGAGTCTCTTATTAACATGTCGCGATCTCGTTTGCACGTCCTGCTTGTAATGAAAATGAAGGCTTGGCTGATTGAAAAGCCCATTTAGTTGTTTCACAGAATGAATCAAGTTTACTATGAACACGTTTCTCAGTTGTGATTGAGAGACACATACTGCTTCACAGGGATCAGATGAATTCTTAAAGCAGAGTAGAAAAGTCGGGTAAAACACTGACAATCAGAAGCCCAGCCTCGAGTATACACTGGGATATGCATCCCCACTGAGGAGGAGAGGAGAGGAGAGAAGGATAGAGGGAGGGGTACACTCATGAGAGGAGAAGTGCAGACAGGCTCCAGATTGGGACACTCTTAATAATGTGTAGAAAGAATGTCTGTACCAAGTTTCATCCCAATCAGATCAGCAGATCTCTACATGCATGTCAAAGTGTAACATATGGAGCCCTGCAGTGTCTACATGTGATCTTCACTTCACAGTGAGTTCACAATCTGGGGCATTATAACTAAACACACTTTCTCCTCTCCTTTTCAATATATATATATATATATATATATATATATATATATATATATATATATATATATATATATTAAAAGCGCGAGACAGAATACATGTTCTGATATAACTATCAGTCAAACACGTCGGATTGACAGTGTTTTCACATTAGCTCTAAACAAGTTCCTGTGATGTTTTTTTTTCTGCGTGCGCTGTAAATGTCTCCGTCCTTTAAAAAATGAAATGCGCGTCTCAGTGACATCACACGAATAAACAACCAATCAGGCAGTGAAGTTCAACCCCTCCCCTATCCAACGACATGCGTTAACAAGCTGTACTGCAAAGTATGGTGTCCCAGCAAGTCAAAGAAACGAAGTGTGTTTTAATCGTGTTTACCCAATCACGGGCCCAGAATGACACTTCAGTATGATCGTGTTACACCATCACGTCCTTAAAGGGTTAATGGCAGTGTCAGAGACAACAACTAGAGTTTCTGAATGTTTAACTAGGAGTCCGGATTGCTGGTTATTACAATTTAACAAATCCTCTCACAGTCTCTGTTTATTTCAATATCTTACCACCACATTCCAGCCCTGGGGATTCAAAAGCAAGAAACAAAACACTTCTTCACTGTATTAGTGCTGTTAAACACGTTAGCTTGACAGCACAACAGTATCTATAGAAGGATATAACTGAGGGAACTAAATGTTATTTTCAGTAAAATGCTGAAGTAAATGTATTTTTTAAACTCATGTTTAAATGTAACGGCTCTCAAGCATCGACTCCTCCTCTCATCCGCGCTCAGTCTGGGAAGTGGCGTCGTCAGTGAGCTTTTCACAATGCCACTCCCGAACTACATCCCTCTTCTCTGAGTGGACAGCCAAACCGAGATCCCTGCTATCATTGGATGCTTCAAGTGTCCATTAAAGAAATGATTGATGTTATGAACTCTCTCTATTTTGTTTTATTAAATCTTGAAGCAGCCAATGATAGCGCTAGCAGGGCGGGACTTTAGTGAATTGGAACCCTCCAGCCTAAAGTGAAATATGGGGACTGGTATTTAGTTATGATCAGTGATAATAAGCTCCGTTACCCAGAGATCATTGAAAGATCTCAGAGACCATGAGACTCAATAGAAAACCAACAGAAAGGCAGGTATGAGTCACAGCCAGATAATACGCACCCTCGCTGCCTGGATGAAAAATGCTTTCCTGTTAGAAATGCACTGATGGTATGGAAGTCCGTATTTGTTTTTATGGGTGCGCGTGCGTAGCTGCGTACCAGTTATGTGAACCCCTGCCTATCAGCATCCATGACATTTTTATGAACCATTTCAGAATGTTCAATTTAAAACTAAATAGCTGCACAACTAAAATCTCATTGTTATTTTTCAGACTCTCCATAGTGTGTAGAATGATTTTCGATCCTAATGAATATCACTACGCTGTATCAGCATCATGCACATCCCTATTCAAAACAGAACATGTGTGAAGAGTCAGGCAGGTACACATGGAGGTGTGACACAATCCTCACACTGTGTGAAGAGTCAGGCAGGTACACATGGAGGTGTGACACAATCCTCACACTGTGTGAAGAGTCAGGCAGGTACACATGGAGGTGTGACACAATCCTCACACTGTGTGAAGAGTCAGGCAGGTACACATGGAGGTGTGACACAATCCTCACGCTGTGTGAAGAGTCAGGCAGGTACACATGGAGGTGTGACACAATCCTCACACTGTGTGAAGAGTCAGGCAGGTACACATGGAGGTGTGACACAATCCTCACACTGTGTGAAGAGTCAGGCAGGTACACATGGAGGTGTGACACAATCCTCACACTGTGTGAAGAGTCAGGCAGGTACACATGGAGGTGTGACACAATCCTCACACTGTGTGAAGAGTCAGGCAGGTACACATGGAGGTGTGACACAATCCTCACACTGTGTGAAGAGTCAGGCAGGTACACATGGAGGTGTGACTTAATCCTCACACTGTGTGAAGAGTCAGGCAGGTACACATGGAGGTGTGACACAATCCTCACACTGTGTGAAGAGTCAGGCAGGTACACATGGAGGTGTGACACAATCCTCACACTGTGTGAAGAGTCAGGCAGGTACACATGGAGGTGTGACACAATCCTCACACTGTGTGAAGAGTCAGGCAGGTACACATGGAGGTGTGACACAATCCTCACACACTGTGTGAAGAGTCAGGCAGGTACACATGGAGGTGTGACACAATCCTCACACTGTGTGAAGAGTCAGGCAGGTACACATGGAGGTGTGACACAATCCTCACACTGTGTTTTGCCATCGCCTTCATTCCCCAGTTAATTTATGTGAATAAAAATATCAAAACAATTGATATCATGTTGTAAAGATATCTCAGCAATGCGTTTAGCACAGGAGACAGCAATGGTAAGAGTGTGTTTGTTATAAACACTAAAGCGTGTTCTGTAATAATTTAAACTTATACATTGCTGTTATTGTAACAACTGCAGACTTTTTATTATGACATGAACTGATCAATACTATAAAATAATAAAACCTGCAAGACCCATGTTGTTATTATTATGAAAAGCAATGGTTAGCTGTGTGTTTGTTGAAAACACTAAAGGGTGTTTGTAACACTTCAAACCAGATAGGAGTTATAGAAATGAATAATAAATCAACAAGCATATCAGCCTCTAGCAAACAAGTAGTAAAGTGAACCAGTACCTGATGCAGCAAGAATCCCTTTCCAGACTAGAAGAAAGAAAAGAGCTGTCATTCATCTTCCCAGGGGACACCAGTGCAAGGTCTTTGTATTCTAACGTCCAGAAGAATGGATAGAGTTTCTCATTGGGTTTGAACTTCATGTCAGTGAAAGTGTAGATGTGAGATCTGGTCTCCACATTGTAAAAGGAGAGCCGCCCTTCTTCATAATCCAGATACACCCCCAGCTTCTGGGGCTTCAGGCTCAGGGGGGGGGGGTCTCGGGTCAGAGAGCAAAGAACTCATCTTTATCTTCATCTCCATCCCACCCCACAGTCCAGTAACCCTGCTGGGGGGTCATGCTGAACTTTTCCTTCCTCGGTGCAGACTCTCTGCTGACTCCTAATCTCCAGAATGTATTCTCTCCCACCCCCAGCTCCCAGTAGTGTCTCCCTGAGGTGAAGCCCTCCTTGCCCAGCACACAGGGCCTGTAATCAAATCTCTGGGGATTGTTATGATCCTGCCTTTTCCTTCTCACGTGTTTCTCATCCACAGGCAGGGTGAGCCGGGGGTGTGCTGTATCGAGGTCCAGAGTCAAACTGTCAACTGTGAAGAAGAGAGGAGACAATAATAATAATAATAATAATAATAATAATAAAGTGAGTGTTTATAGTATGTTCTCTGTATCAATTATATGGCCAGAGGTAAAAAAACAAAACAAAAAAAAAGCAAAGTGGCAGCAAAGGGGTAATTGTTACTGGACTCCAGCAAAGAAACTCAAAGAATACAGCTGTTTACCAAAAATGAAGACAGTTTACTCAAAGTGTTGTGTCTCTATACAGTAGAAATCTCATGACTCAGTGTGGCATTCATATGAGGTCAATGCCATGGTCACCAGCACCTTTAGCATGCAGGGTTTACATGAACCTGCTAACATGAAGTCACTTTTTATTATAGATGTAAACACAGTCAGTGAGACGGGGCTCCTCGCTGCTCTTTTACCCTCCACTGTGAAAGGAATCCATTGAAGAGACACATACCTGCTGAGCTGAGGATCCACTTCCATTCTACAACACAGAAATAAAGAGAGCATTATTTTACAATCACTCCTCCTGTACTTTACAGTTCAGAAGATGTGTAGCACACACTAACCGGCAGGGCTGTGCTGGGGTGAGTCAGGCTGTGGATTTCCACACACTCTACATACCTGATTTAAGGACCTCTCGCTTCACAGACTCTGTGAAAAGAAGAGAGCTGGATTACATTCTGCACACTGATGTGTAAAATCTATTGCAGACTATTGTGAAGAGCTGCATGTAAATACTGTAGGGTTGCCAGGGGTGACACAGAAACAAAGTGTTGTTCACCACAATTCCCTTTTCAATAACATTTGTCACAAGGTCTGTGTCACAAAAAACAAGAGCAACAATGAAGCTGCTCATACAAGAGGCAGGCTTGTTCTGACTGCCCCCAACCTCCCCAATAGCCAGCACACATCTCTCCAGAGAAATGAACTCCTCTGTCAGCTTGGCTTGTTCTGACAGCCCCCACCTCCCCGATAGCCAGCACACATCTCTCCAGAGAAATGAACTCCTCTGTCACCTTGGCTTGTTCTGACAGCCCCCCACCTCCCCGATAGCCAGCACACATCTCTCCAGAGAAATGAACTCCTCTGTCAGAGCCCTATGGAGTTCAGTGATATCCTCCTCCAGCTCTCTCATCGCCTCACTAGTGCTCTCTGTAGCATTCATAGTGTACTGTTGACAAAACAGTCGGGTCTGAACTTCACTCACATCCCACCATTGCATTATTGATAAAAAAGCCCCTTTCTGCCTTTCATCGTTCATAAAAGAAGTCTTTTAAAAGTTTAGTATAAAATGCCAATAGGAAGAATAAACACATTCAGTAGGGATAATCACATTCAAACTGATCAAACTATGATCAGATAGACCTGTGGGATGAATGTTACATTTAGAAAAATAACTTAAATGATGCTTCAACACATCAAATGTATCTAGTCGAGCTAAACATATATTCCCATGGCTCCCCTTAGCCCAGGTATAGTGCTTAACATCAGGATTCATTACTCTCCACACATCCTCCATATCATGCGCTGTTAAAACACTAACCAGCTCCTGAACTGACCTGGGGTGAGGCTCTGGGCTATTTCTGTCTAGCTTGTCGTCAACTGTACAATTAAAATCACCAGCTAATAAAACCACTTCTTCAGTCTGACTCTGGCCTATAACTCCATTGAGAGTCTGAAAAAACAGCACCCTCTCTCTCCCATCGTTTGGTGAATAAATATTAACAAATACTACATTTCTACCCTCTACAGATACTTGCACTTTCAACAAGCACCCCTTAATGACCTCACTTACATTGATAGAGTCATACTTAAACCCCTTCGCAAATAACATGGCAACTCCAGCACTGAAATTCATTCCATGACTAAAAATAACCTCCCCTTCCCAATCCCGAATCCTCTCAGATTTATTACTACAATCTGTATGGATCTCTTGGAGCATGGCAACATTAACTTTCTTTTGGTTTAAATATTCAAACAGAGCTGCTCTCTTTGCACAATCTCTACCTCCACTTATATTTAAAGTTCCTATATTAAGAGTCTGCATTGTAGGGTTGAAAGAGATGCACTGGAAAGTACAAACAATAGTAAAAACGTACAAAAGAAAAGATGCTTGTGTAGACTTATACATCATTCCTGTTTAGAGAGGCATGAACTTTGCTTATTACATTTCTTAATTGATCTCTTTCTCTTTGATCCATGCCCAATACAGATGCATTGCATCTAATTTGCTGTGCAGAATTTAAGAACAATTTTAAATCAGGGCAGTGCTCAATAACTTGAACCCATCTTTTCCCTTCAACAGAGCTTTAAAATGCCCGAATGCTTTCAGTACTATACCCCCCTCTCGCTTGCTGACTAGCCGACAGATCAGAGCTAAATGAGGAGTCAGTATCACTGCCCCTGTCTTTGCTAAAATCACCACCACTGACCTCTGTGCTGTGTGTTTGAGCGCAGTCCATTCTCACAGACAGCTCACTCTCTGATTCATCAGCCCGAATGACCCCAGCCTCAGAAACAAGGCTGCGTTTTGCTGTAATACTGTGTCTGTTTTTAGCCTTTCTTTTCCCTTTGGAGAGTTTAAACTCACCCGCTTCCTTCTCTTTCTCCAACACTAAAACCGCAGCCTCATTCTGTTCTGTGATTCCCTCAATCTGTTCTCTCCCCTCACTACCCTGTCCCTCACCTGACAACCCCACTTCAGGTATCTCTCCAGCCCCGGTCACAATCACAGCTTCTCCCGTCCTCCTGTCTATTTCAGATGGTTCCTGCAACTCACTTTCACCTTCTACCACACCCAGAGTTGGCGACTCGAGTCGGTGACTTGGACTCGAGTCTCAGTCGAGTTGCCACGTTTTTTCGAATAGCGACTTGACTTGGATTTGAATGATTGGACTTGACTTGGGACTTGATGTTTGGGACTTGTGACTTGCTTGCGACTTGAGCTTCATGACTTGATGACAATGTTCTGCATCATGCATGTACTGCATACGTAAATCATCATCGTGCTGCGAGACTTGAATCGAACCCGAAACATCTGCCCTCCTGTTAGAAATACAACTCCCACAATGCATTTAGTAACCTCTCCTTACCTTTTCTTCTGTACACGCCTGCGCGGCTGCTACTGCTCTGCTATCATCACACCACCAAACGTAAGTGCGTGTAATGTTTCAAATCCTTTCACGATGGCAACCAACGTTCCCAAAGTTGGGTCCTTCGGATACAAACATTTTGAGAATTCGGCCACGAAGTGGAGCGCCGTGTGCCTCAGGTGTGGCATGAAAATATCTGATGGAGCAGGGACGACATCAAACTTCATTCGCCACCTGAAAACTCACCTGGAGAAGTACGTTTTTTGTGTTTTATAGATTTTTCATATTTTATATTTGAATTTTGATTTATGGTGATTTACTTACTATAATGAACCCAAATTTTAATGTTAAAAATGTCCAAAATGATCCTGCAATGCCATTGTCTTTTACATTGGGCTGCATTCCAACCATGAGCCTCTACCATACGTGGAATAATATACTAGGCAGGGTTAGTTGATCGTCCGTTAAGACCCCCAAGCAGGCCGCTTATTTATGTGTATAAAAGAACATGACATTCACGGCACAAACTTTAGATCTATACAGCTCTTTCTAGAAGTAGTCTACACCTGTCCTGGCGTTACAAAAAATTGAGATAATTACTAAATTCAATTAAAATAATAAAACTGACCATAATGAAGACAATATTTTTTTTTTTTTTTTTGGGGGGGGGGGGGGGGGGGGTTATACAGTAGTTATACATAAAAAATAAAATCACTTTAAAAAATAGGCGAAAATATTTTCTTATTTATTTATTGTTAATAAAAGTGTCAGTATAACCCCCTGTATCTGATCCAATCCATTTCATTTTTTCCAGGTTCTTTCAGTGTTATTGTATTGTGCTTTGGCTATTCCAGTCTTGATTACAACATTTATAGAAATGCTCAAACTTGATATTTTGGGAAAAGCGTCTTTTTAAACACATGTATTTTAATCTGTACCACGCATAGTATGTGTCTGATGCTAGTTATTCTTCTAGCATTTTAAAGGTCATGTGGCATTTTACGGAAACGTATTAGCGCCACAAAAAATAATGTATTGTGATATTACGAGATAACGTTGCATTATTTTGCAATAATTTTTTCTCTTTCGCAATTATTGCGTTATTTCCCAATAATTATTGCATAATTGTGAGATAATATTGCATTATTTCGCAATATGTAGCCTATTGTTTTTGTTTTGTATCATTGCATATTTTACAATTGTAGGGTTTATAAGTGAAGGCATCGTGTACAGTACACTTTAACTACACAACAGACACAACTCGCTGCTTTCCTCTCTTTTCATCCCCAGTCTGATGTAGTCTCTCTGATGTCGATCATCCAGGCAATACTAAACAAATAGGCACAACTGTCCTAAGGTTTAAACACCAATCCCTATAAAGAGTGTATAATTCTTATAGGATTTTTTTTCTTTCAAATATCAGGATGTTTTGTTTTGCACAACTGTACTGAATACAGCCCTCACTGACTGGCCCGACTTCTGAGGCTTTTATTTCTGTGAGAAACGCCGTACCCTAGAAATTTATTTCACTAATGAAATGAAATACCCGTTAAGCACATTTGTATTCAGTGCTGTTGTAAATAACGCATATTTCTGGAATAAGCCGTTCTTCATCTATTTTTGTACAAGACAGGTCTAGAGGTCCATAGACCATACTAATAGAGGCTAGATCTACACATGTTAAGAGTTGTTCAGGTTTGTGTCAAGATGGTCAAAACTCAGTCAGAGCACAGCACCAGGACAGTCTTCTCAGAATTACAACTCAAGAGAAACCGTTCTGCTCCTGCAAAGCCACAGATTCATAGAATTAGATTTTGTAAATGTAAAATTATTAGGTAACATTACAATAATAATGTAAAAAATAAACTATTATCTCATTGTAAAAAATTTAAATTATATTTTATATCTCTTTACTTCTCTAATAGGTTTGCAGAATACAATAAATCAAAGACCACACTAAGAGAACCAGATGATGGACAAAGGACAATCTCTTCATTTCTGGCAAGTCCCATCCAGGTTTACAATACAGGACATCCGCGTCAGCGTGCGATTACTGAAGCAATTATTACAGACTTGATCGTAGACTGTAATCTTCCTCTGTTCATTGTGGAAAACCCTAGTTTTCGCCACTTTCTATCCATTGCAGACAGTAAATTTTCCATGCCAAGCCGAGGTAATATAACAGGAAAAATATCACACATGGCAGCAGAAACGCAACAGACCATCAAATCCCTTCTTGAAAAAGCTGACAGCATCTCAGTGACTGTTGATATCTGGACAGACAGAAAGATGAGGGGGTTTCTTGGTATCACTGCACACATCATGGACATCAGCAGCCACTCTCTAAGCCTCAAGTCTGTCCTCCTGAGTTGTGATCATTTTACAGGATCACACACTGGTGAACGAATAAGTGAAAAGTTTGAGTCAATGTGTGATAATTTCATCATCAAAAACAAGATAGATTACATCATCAGTGATAATGCAGCAAATATGAGGAAGGCATTTACTGTGTGCTTTCCTAGCAGTACCAAGAGCAACAACAATATCTCTCCAAGTGAAGACCTGGATGACGCCGAAATATGGGAGGAACTTGACGACGATGAGGCAATGGACATGAACATGTCACTGCAGAGCAACTGTCACAAAAGACAACATGTCACTGCAGAGCAACTGTCACAAAAGACAACATGTCACTGCAGAGCAGCTGTCACAAAAGACAACATGTCACTGCAGAGCAACTGTCACAAAAGACAACATGTCACTGCAGAGCAGCTGTCACAAAAGACAACATGTCACTGCAGAGCAACTGTCACAAAAGACAACATGTCACTGCAGAGCAACTGTCACAAAAGACAACATGTCACTGCAGAGCAGCTGTCACAAAAGACGCTTGCAGTGCTTTGCACATACCCTGCAGCTTGTTATTGGGGATGGACTGAAGGAAACAAGGGTCATAAATGCCACCATGTCAAAAGTATCAAAACTTTGCACACTGTTGCATACAAGCTGCGTGTTCAAAGAAGCATTCGAAAATAAATTCGGACCTAATCGAAGTATATCTGCAGCAGTGGTGACCCGCTGGAATTCCACCCTTCGTCTTGTGAAGACAGTCACAAGCTCAGAACATCAAGGCCTTTGTAACCTTGCTGAGGACCAAGGAAATAAGGAGCTGGTGTTCACCCCACGGGAATGGAGCCCATTGAAAGAACTGGTTGACATTCTGGAACCATTCCTTGATGCAACAGACCTAACTCAGGGACAGAAAGTTGTCACAATCAGTGCTGTGGTGCCATGCATACTGTCATTGAACCACCACCTTCACAGTATGCATTTGCAGGTTCGCTACTGGAGTGGCCTGGTAAAGATACTCGAAGAGTCTCTAAAGAAGAGGTTTAAGGGGGTATTTGTCAACGTTCAGATGGAAGAGTGTTCAGACGATGTTGATGGTCTTCCCTTCGGAGACTTTCTCTACATTGTAGCAGCACTCCTAGATCCAGCTTTTTGCCTACTCTGGCTCGAACACGATGCCCTGGCACCAGATGATATCAAGGTGGAAGTGAAGAAACGTGTGAAAGGTATTGCTATTGTTACCAGATTTAATGCCCTCCCGTTTATTAAAATAAAACCACTTAAAGTTTTTAAGCTGTCAGGGGTGTTAGAAACAAAGATTGATGAAATGTAAGTTCCACCTGTGGCCAGTGTTAGGCATAATCAAAATCAACTCAGTAGTCTGAAGTCACCGTGGCAGACTGAGCAATGAGCCGTGGTCCTGATGGTTTTAGAATTGATTTTGCCCATTTTTGTAAAACAAATGTATAAAATAATAAAATAATTATAATTAGGAAAGATTGGGTAACAAAAATAGTGAGTACTGAAGAAATCCTGTTGAGAACAAATGTGGAATGCATCATTGCCAGTCCTAATTCTTAATCACTTTGTGTACTTTTGCTTTCTTTTCCTCCAAATTTGTTTTAGATCAGCTTATTGCTGAGTTTGAGGGGATGAAGCTGACACTGGAGAAGAGCAGCAACAGCAGTGAGGAGGATGAAGAGCGAGCACATAAGGCGCCACGACTGTTTGCAGGGTACCGGCAGCGAAAGGGAAACAAAAGTGATGGGAAAACATCTATCTGAGCAGAACTAGGAAAATATCTTCAGCTTTGTGCTGATGATGGTACAGATGAAGCACATGCATGTTTACATTCCTGCGACAAGTGCCCCTGTTGAACGAGTATTCAGCCATGGAGGCATTATAATGCGCCCTCATAGATCCAGATTAAGTGCAACAATGTTGTCTAACTTGATTTTTTTGAAATGTAATAGTTCGCTTTGAATCATAGACCAAAGTGCCTCCACTCCTACAGGCATTATACTCACTGCACTGATGTAAGCAGTTACATAAAATAACTGTTTGGCCCCACCATCTAAACTAATACATCATTCTGATGTATTTTTTATTTTATTTTATTATTATTATGATTTATTTTGCTATTTTAATTCAATGGTATTTGACCCAGAGCAGATGTTTTTGTTTTTAATACTGACTTCAGTGAAATGCACTGTGTTCCAGCAAAGCTAACAAAGAAAAATCAAGCCTTACCTTAAAGAGATCAATTTGGAAAGGGTCCTCTGTAAAGCTTTAAAAAGAACTTGATTTAATAAAACAGCTAATGATGTACATTAAAATGAATGAAGCTCTTGTCTCTCAATCCTTTTAAAGCTTTGTACACAGCTAGCAAGTCCATTTTATACGAGATTTTACAGTAGACAAGAATACTGCGCTGACTTGAGACTTGACTTGAGACTTGTTGACAACTCTGACCACACCAGACTCAACCAAACCAGGTTGGAGCTCTTCAGTCTCTCGCTCCGCTCTTCTATCTACAGCGCTGTGATCCGAGAGTCCATCACCCTGGCTCCCCAGGGCTTCTTCCCTCTCGCTTTCAGTTTCTCCTACAGTCCTCTTGCAGGTCTTCACAATATGCCCTTTACGGCCACATTTGAAACATTTCATTGTTTCAGAAGAAGCAAAAACGATGTATTCGCTACCATCCACCCGAAACCTGAAAGCTACATTTAGCTCTCCATTCAGGTCGTTCAGAAGCATATATAACTGTCTTCTGAAAGAAACTACATGCTTTAACTCAGGGGATTTACAACCTTGACATTATTTTCCATGACAGTTTAGCTCTCTCACTATAACTTGGTTTTTCAGAAAAGGAGGAATATTAGAAATTGTTATTTTCCTAGCGGGAGCTGCAAGAGGCAGTACAGACACTAACACTCTGTCAATAACCAAACCTTGCTGAACAAATTTTCAAATCTATTGTTTCATTACTCAGGAACACGACAACAAACTTGTTCATACGTGAAGCCGACTTGATATTCTCACACCGGATTACTTTTCCAAGTTCAACCACACATTTCTCAACAGGGACAGACACATTCACTACAATTTTTATACCATTTCTCTGTGTAATATTTTCAAAATTGGGACTTGATCCCCTAGGCCCCCCCTGACTTTGGCCATTATTTAATTTATAAAAGACCCAACTATTAATCAGTTTCTTTTTACAAAACCATGACATAAGAAATAAATGATGAAAAGTGAAAAAGAAGAACTCACTCTGCACACGCAGAGGAGAACCCCTCACTCACTCTGCACACGCAGAGGAGAACCCCTCACTCACTCTGCACACGCAGAAGAGAACCCCTCACTCACTCTGCACACGCAGAGGAGAACCCCTCACTCACTCTGCACACGCAGAGGAGAACCCCTCAATCACTCTGCACACGTAGAGAACCCCTCACTCACTCTGAGCTCCGCACTCTGCACACGCAGAGAACCACTCACTCACTCTGAGCTCCGCACTCTGCACACGCACTGCAAGCACTCCCGACAGACACAGTGACAAACAGACAGCATGAGTAGATAGATAGACAGATAGATAGACAGATAGAAACATTTACAGTAATTCTACAAATAAAGTTATGAAAACAGTTCTTACCAAGTTCCTCACGAAGGCGCTGAGCAGCTAAAAAAAAGAATCAGACAGAACAGTGTGGTTATTTCAGCTCCAGTACAGATTAAAATGAATCAGACAGAACAGTGTGTGGTTATTTCAGCTCCAGTACAGATTAAAATGAATCAGACAGAACAGCGTGTGGTTATTTCAGCTCCAGTGCAGATTAAAATGAATCAGACAGAACAGTGTGTGGTTATTTCAGCTCCAGTACAGATTAAAATGAATCAGACAGAACAGTGTGTGGTTATTTCAGCTCCAGTACAGATTAAAATGAATCAGACAGAACAGTGTGTGGTTATTTCAGCTCCAGTACAGATTAAAATGAATCAGACAGAACAGTGTATGGTTATTTCAGCTCCAGTGTAGATTAAAATGAATCGGACAGAACAGTGTGTGGTTATTTCAGCTCCAGTACAGATTAAAATGAATCAGACAGAACAGTGTGTGGTTATTTCAGCTCCAGTACAGATTAAAATGAATCAGACAGAACAGTGTGTGGTTATTTCAGCTCCAGTACAGATTAAAATGAATCAGACAGAACAGTGTGTGGTTATTTCAGCTCCAGTACAGATTAAATTGCAGTATGAAAAACACAACCAGTTAAATGAACAGGATGTCTTTGTGAAAATGAATCTGCTATCTGTGAAGTATATGAAACATACAAACTAAAACTGTTACAATTTTCAACATCCCTCTATAAGGAAATATTTATATTCCTAAACCTTTGTGTCCAAACCCCCACCCCAACTTTTTTAAAATTTAAATTTTAATAGATTAATTGATTTAACCAGGAGATTTAATTCATGAATTTATTTAATCAGGTCTTGTTTACAAGAGGGTCCTGAAAACAATAAAATAACAATTGCAATGTATAAAAACAATGATATTTATTATTATTTATAATCATTTCTAATGAGCTGGATTTCCGGTCCAGGGATGTCTTTATTTATGGGTGTGGTAGTTTAAGATACCGCTGCAGAAACCTGGAATGGGTTTTCAGCATCTCTTCATTAAGTGCTTTACTTACCCATAGGTTCAAGCTTTCTCTCCGTGGCTAGAAGAAAAACAGAACAGTCCATATTATTGTAAACCTGTTTGACATGTTTAAAATGCACAGAGCTATATGAAATGCCTCATGATAATGATAAAGTTCATACCATCCATTCTTCTCCATTGGATCACCAGCAGAGGAATGACTCCAATACTGAGAGCTAAAGTCAAGAAGAAAGCCACCATCCATCCAGAGACTCCTGGGAAAAAATCACCTGGAAAACAACACAGCAGCTCAACACACTGGAACACACAGACCCCTCCCAACACTGACCACAACCCTCATAGTGAGCATTCCACACACCCCTCCCAACACTGACCACAACCCTCATAGTGAGCATTCCACACACCCCTCCCAACACTGACCACACCCCTCATAGTGAGCATTCCACACACCCCTCCCAACACTGACCACACCCCTCATAGTGAGCATTCCACACACCCTCCCAACACTGACCACACCCTCATAGTGAGCATTCCACACACCCCTCCCAACACTGAGCCACACCCCTCATAGTGAGCATTCCACACCCCTCCCAACACTGAGCCACACCCCTCATAGTGAGCATTCCACACACCCCTCCCAACACTGACCCACCCCTCATAGTGAGCATTCCACATACCCTCCCAACACTGACCACACCCTCATAGTGAGCATTCCACACACCCTTCCAACACTGAGCCACACCCTCATAGTGAGCATTCCACACACCCCTCCCAACACTGACCACACCCCTCATAGTAAGCATTCCACACACCTCCCAACACTGAACCACACCCCTCATAGTGAGCATTCCACACACCCCTCCCAACACTGAGCCACACCCCTCATAGTGAGCATTCCACTCACCTCTCCAAACACTGACCACACCCCCTCATAGTGAGCATTCCACACACCCCACCCAACACTGAGCCACACCCCTCATAGTGAGCATTCCCACACCCCTCCCAACACTGAGCCACACCCCTCATAGTGAGCATTCCACACACCCTCCCAACACTGAGCCACACCCCTCATAGTGAGCATTCCACACCCCTCCCAACACTGAGCCACACCCCTCATAGTGAGCATTCCACACACCCCTCCCAACACTGAGCCACACCCCTCATAGTGAGCATTCCACACACCCCTCCCAACACTGACCACACCCCTCATAGTGAGCATTCCACACACCCCTCCCAACACTGACCACACCCCTCATAGGGAGCATTCCACACACCCCTCCTTACACCCCAGAGAGTCAAACTGGAGGACTACCCATACCTCCCCCCCCCCATCACCAAATGTGTTTGATTCAGATATTGACTGGTCCACTAGTTCATGTGTTTGATTCAGATATTGACTGGTCCACTAGTTCATGTGTTTGATTCAGATATTGACTGGTCCACTAGTTCATGTGTTTGATTCAGATATTGACTGGCCCACTAGTTCATGTGTTTGATTCAGATATTGACTGAACCAATAGTTCATGTGTTTGATTCAGATATTGACTGATCCACTAGTTCATGTGTTTGATTCAGATATTGACTGGTCCACTAGTTCATGTGTTGGATTCAGATATTGACTGGTCCACTAGTTCATGTGTTTGATTCAGATATTGACTGGTCCACTAGTTCATGTGTTTGATTCAGATATTGACTGGCCCACTAGTTCATGTGTTTGATTCAGATATTGACTGAACCAATAGTTCATGTGTTTGATTCAGATATTGACTGATCCACTAGTTCATGTGTTTGATTCAGATATTGACTGGTCCACTAGTTCATGTGTTGGATTCAGATATTGACTGGTCCACTAGTTCATGTGTTTGATTCAGATATTGACTGGTCCACTAGTTCATGTGTTTGATTCAGATGTTGATGCCCCATCATGATGACTGTAATCTATGGTCAGTGTCAGTCAGGCTCAATCCACAAACATGTGATACTCACTGGATATGTGGAGTTTGGATTCCCAGTCTGGTTTGGGTGTTTTACTTCTAACCAGACAGGAGAACACGTTGGACTTCTCTTTGATTTTGATATAGCTGCTGACACTGAGGAACCCCTGACTGTCACTCAGCACTGTTGGGCTGGACAGTGATGTCACATTGTTTCCATCCCTGTCTCTCCAGATCACTTCAGGTTCCGGGCTCCACCCCTCTGATCTGCACACCAGCCGGGTCTGCTCTCCTTGTGTAGAGTCCATAGAGATTGAGGGCTGGGTCCCCAGAGCTGTCAGGGAATAGAGACAGTGAGAGACACACAGATAGACTGTCAGGGAATAGAGACAGTGAGACACACACAGATAGACTGTCAGGGAATAGAGGCAGTGAGACACACACAGATAGACACACCAGCCAGGTCTGCTCTCCTTGTGTAGAGTCCATAGAGATTGAGGGCTGGGTCCCCAGAGCTGTCAAGGAATAGAGACAGTGAGACACACACAGATAGACTGTCAGGGAATAGAGACAGTGAGACACACACAGATAGACTGTCAGGGAATAGAAACAGTGAGACACACACAGATAGATTGTCAGATTTACATGTACTCTCAGGGGAGACGTTCAGGAGGACATTAAGATGTTTCTGACTCCTGTAAGTGGATTGTTCGTGCACTGGGCTTGCAATGTATGCAGATGACTTAAACAATTCGAGAAAATCACACAGTAGTAGTGCTCTTTTCGGTTTATTACATGCTTTTGGTTGTTTTGCGCAGACAGTTTCAAATATTGTTCTGTCTAAAAAGGGTTACCCTTTTGTTTTTACTAATTTGCAATACCTAACCTCCTTTCAAGGTTAGGGACTTCCACGAGTGTATGTGCACTAATAACAATGGCACATAGACAAGCTTTTTTTTAAACTTAACACTTGTTCAGTTTTCTTAGTTCAAATCATTGTAACCTGTTCAGAATTTGCTGCAATATTATTTATGCTGGTTTTATATTCTTTAGAACACAGTACAATTATTACAGTATTCTGACAGTGTCAGTTAATATTGAACTTCTTTCGTTTTTAACTGTAATATGTTCTTTCAACAATAATAATGTTATTTGTGTAACAGTTTAACTTTAAATGGTTTTATAACATATATTTCTAATTCAGTTACTTCAGTATAACAGTTGCTAATATTATTTTACTGAATTAAGTCTGACCCCTTTCTGTGTTCATACAAAATCCAGTTGAAGCAGGTTTTAAGACAGCATAGTCTTTTGCCACTTTTTGGTGTTGATTAATACGAGACATGAAGTAATGAAAGTAAAGTAACGAAAGAAGCTACTTTTTCTCATAAAACTGGAATATGTTAACAAGGCCTTATGATAAGAGCCTGCCAAGTTTGACTCCTTCCAGCAGGTGCTTTCATAGACTGCACACAACAATTGTCCTTCGATTAACAGTATGTGCCTCACTTAGGTGAGAAAACATTTGCGATGTCTTGCTGACTTGTTTTATTTATTTTCAGATGCATACATGCAGATTTGTTTCTTTGCTCTGATGTTAAATGTAGGGTCGACTCGCCATGTTGGACTGAATGTTCAGTTAACAATGAATTAGGAAAGTGAGTCAAAGGTAACTGCATAACTTAGTTGTTTTAATTGGCCATGATTATTTTGCTGGCGCTACAGTGAGGGAAACTACAATGCTTATATTTACGTTTGCTTGGCTTGGGAAGCTGGCGGGTGGCGGACAGCGGGGTGTGATATAACGGGTACAAATAGCACTGTTTTTATATTGGTGACATTTGTTCAGAGAGAATAGCTGGTGGTATGCGAGGATGATGTTATAAAGGAGGGCGGTAAAACGCGGGACAACTGGATTTACATTATTAAGTAAAGGTTATTGAGAATATCAGATTGTGAGGGTATAGGGAGAGTCTGTGTTTCTGTTCAGCATTCTGTCTGCATGTGTGACAGAGACAGAAGGTATTTGAGCTGTAAATCTCCCTCCCCACAAGAAAGGGTGCTGCGTAACTTGGTAATTTGTATTCTATACTGTTCTGTACAGACTGTTGGTATATGTCATGGACATCACTTTTTCTGCATACTGAAAGTCTAGATTATTTATATTACAGTCGTGGTAGTTTTGTAATGGAGACAGGAGCTGGTGATACATTAGTAGTGGGTTCAACTTGTGTATCAAACATTACTGACCTGCGACTATCACTTCAGTCTGTCCTTCTTCATACCGACTTCCGTCATAAGCTAAGCAGGTATAGACGCCTCTATCAGACGGCCGGAGTTTTCTCAGTTTCAGAGAGATATCGCCTCTCTGCAGTGCTTCAGGAGAGAGAGCAGTGCGGCCCCAGTATTCACTGTCCTGTGTTTCTAGAAGATTCTCTTGGAAACTATATAAATGGACTGGTTTTTCAAATGCATCCTTGAACCACCTAACTTCCATATCCACAGCACTGAGTCTGGGTGAAATGTGACATGGCAGGATGACATCATCACCAGGCTCAGCAATGACAGGCTGATCAAAGCCAATGACAGTCCATGCATCTGAGAAAGAAAAGACGAGGTAAAGCAATTGCAAACAAATATGCTATTTCTCAAAACAGGACTCTAGTATTAGAAATAGTTGAGAGCTATTAGCTGAGTTCTGTGAGCCCATACATTGATGCAGACAGCTATATACAGGACCCTGGAAATAAGAGGGAGTATCTCAATGGATCAGTTTCATTTTACAGTCCCTCTCACCTTGTGTAGAAACAGCTGGTAGCAAACTCAAGACAATGAGACAGGTCCTCCCCAGGAATCTCATCTTCATTTCCCTGGAAAACAACAATGATAAAGATCTCTTAGTTAAAGCTGTGTGACACAAACAGATTATTAATATCAGGGATCACATTCATCAGGATGGCTCTTATTTGAATGTTCAGCTGCCTTCAAAACTGCTTTGGTTAAGCTTTTACTCAAAAGATCCAACTCAGAGTGTAATTATAGACCAGCTTCTAACCTGCTATTCTTAGCTAAGGTTCTTGAAAAGGTAGTAGCTGATCCACTCAACAGATTTCTGGATTGTAGCAATGTTCTTGAGAAGTTCAGTCAGGGTTTTGATCTGCTCACAGTACAGAGGCTGCCCTTGTCAGAGTGGTGAATGACTTACTGATGAGTGCAGACTCTAACTCTATATCCATTGTGGTTCTGTTACACCTCAGTGATACTGTGGATCAGGACATTTTAATTGAGCATCTTAAAAGCTGGGCTGGCCTGACGAACTGTTCTAAACTGGTTTAAGTCGTATCTAACAGACAGTACACTGTTTCTTTAGGGGAGTCTTTATCAGGATTATCTGCTGTTTACTTGTGGTGTCCCCCAGGGCTCTATTCTTGGTCCCATATTATTTTCTTTGTAACATATGGATAGACCTAAATAATACTACTGTGCGTCACACACAGACATTCTTGCAATGCCCCTGAACGGAAAGTGATAATCACACTCAAATCCATATATTACAAAAACTACTGGCTGGTTCAGTGTGCATTAACAGAGTAAAAAGAATACTGGCTGGTTCAGTGTGTATTAGCAGAGGTAAAAAGAATACTGGCTGGTTCAGTGTGTATTAGCAGAGGTAATATCATCTCAAGCTCCACTGTCCCCAGAACCTCTCGATGGTATTACTCCCTGGTAATACACACTGAACCAGCCAGTATTCTATTACACACTGAACCAGCCAGTATTCTATTACACACTGAACCAGCCAGTATTCTATTACACACTGAACCAGCCAGCATTCTATTACACACTGAACCAGCCAGTATTCTATTACACACTGAACCAGCCAGTATTCTATTACACACTGAACCAGCCAGTATTCTATTACACACTGAACCAGCCAGTATTGTATTACACACTGAACCAGCCAGCATTCTATTACACACTGAACCAGCCAGTATTCTATTACACACTGAACCAGCCAGCATTCTATTACACACTGAACCAACCAGTATTGTATTACACACTGAACCAGCCAGCATTATATTACACACTGAACCAGCCTGTATTATATTACACCCTGAACCAGCCAGTATTGTATTTATTTACGCTGCCACTGGTGAGATCACTAGTAAACACAGTGTGACTCTTCACATCTTCACTGTTATGCTGAGGACACACTGCTGTATGTGTCTATGAAACCTGGTGACATCGCTTCTATTTCAACCTTACTAGAGTGTGTTGCTGAAATCAGAAGTTGGATGTCTCAATGTCTTGCTATTGAGCTCCAGTTATGTCCAATACATTATCCTCCATCAAGTAAGGGTTTGGGTGACTTAGGGTTTGTATTGGGGAATACTACCCTGGGAAAAAATAGTGGAAAAATGGCTTATTGGCGATGTATTTGTTTGCATGGAGAGTTAGGCTGCAATATCACTCTCAGTGTTGATTGAACTGACAGTATGATGTGGTACCAGCCCCACAGTCATGAATCTAATGAAGTGTTAATGACAGAGGTGGAGGTTCTTAACTGGCAGATAATGAATGACCTGTGGGGAGGTTCAAGGGGTTCACAGTCAACTCATCCAAAACGATGTCGGTCTAAGCACTGTTGGACGCAAGTGAAATCAAATCCTTCACGGTCCTCTTGCCCAAACTGCGCGAAATGACATCTCTTACACAATAAGAGAACCCCTTCACACTATGTATTAACTTATATAATAATAATAATAATAATAATAATAATAATAATAATAATAATAATAATAATAATAATAATTTTGTATAAAATAAAGCCACACGTTGATGCGCGTCCTCATATCTCGATTGCAGTTTGCTTAGATAGTATTTTAAATACAGGAGCTGTATCCATCACGTTTCAAATCATTATATAACAGGTGAATTGTAGGCTATTGCACACGACTACTACTGCTGATAACAACAATAACAGTATATATGCTGTGTTTTATATAAAATAAAGCCATTGGCTTTTGAATGTCAAAATACTGTAAAACATGTCTGAGGCAAATTTGGGACATTCAGGCTTTTCAACTCACACGCCAGTTACAGTGACTGTAGGCATCTTCAGTGAACTGTACAGGGTGTTCATAATTCAATGAGTAGAGACTGTGAGTCCTGCGGGACTGTAGGCATCTTCAGTGAACGGTACAGAACTACATATACAGTGCCTTGCGAAAGTATTCGGCCCCCTTGAACTTTGCGACCTTTTGCCACATTTCAGGCTTCAAACATAAAGATATGAAACTGTAATTTTTTGTGAAGAATCAACAACAAGTGGGACACAATCATGAAGTGGAACGAAATTTATTGGATATTTCAAACTTTTTTTAACAAATAAAAAACTGAAAAATTGGGCGTGCAAAATTATTCAGCCCCTTTACTTTCAGTGCAGCAAACTCTCTCCAGAAGTTCAGTGAGGATCTCTGAATGATCCAATGTTGACCTAAATGACTAATGATGATAAATAGAATCCACCTGTGTGTAATCAAGTCTCCGTATAAATGCACCTGCACTGTGATAGTCTCAGAGGTCCGTTTAAAGCGCAGAGAGCATCATGAAGAACAAGGAACACACCAGGCAGGTCCGAGATACTGTTGTGGAGAAGTTTAAAGCCGGATTTGGATACAAAAATTTCCCAAGCTTTAAACATCCCAAGGAGCACTGTGCAAGCGATAATATTGAAATGGAAGGAGTATCAGACCACTGCAAATCTACCAAGACCTGGCCGTCCCTCTAAACTTTCAGCTCATACAAGGAGAAGACTGATCAGAGATGCAGCCAAGAGGCCCATGATCACTCTGGATGAACTGCAGAGATCTACAGCTGAGGTGGGAGACTCTGTCCATAGGACAACAATCAGTCGTATACTGCACAAATCTGTCCTTTATGGAAGAGTGGCAAGAAGAAAGCCATTTCTTAAAGATATCCATAAAAGTGTCGTTTACAGTTTGCCACAAGCCACCTGGGAGACACACCAAACATGTGGAAGAAGGTGCTCTGGTCAGATGAAACCAAAATCGAACTTTTTGGCAACAATGCAAAACGTTATGTTTGGCGTAAAAGCAACACAGCTCATCACCCTGAACACACCATCCCCACTGTCAAACATGGTGGTGGCAGCATCATGGTTTGGGCCTGCTTTTCTTCAGCAGGACAGGGAAGATGGTTAAAATTGATGGGAAGATGGATGGAGCCAAATACAGGACCATTCTGGAAGAAAACCTGATGGAGTCTGCAAAAGACCTGAGACTGGGGACGGAGATTTGTCTTCCAACAAGACAATGATCCAAAACATAAAGCAAAATCTACAATGGAATGGTTCACAAATAAACATATCCAGGTGTTAGAATGGCCAAGTCAAAGTCCAGACCTGAATCCAATCGAGAATCTGTGGAAAGAACTGAAAACTGCTGTTCACAAATGCTCTCCATCCAACCTCACTGAGCTCGAGCTGTTTTGCAAGGAGGAATGGGCAAAAAATTTCAGTCTCTCGATGTGCAAAACTGATAGAGACATACCCCAAGCGACTTACAGCTGTAATCGCAGCAAAAGGTGGCGCCACAAAGTATTAACTTAAGGGGGGCTGAATAATTTGCACGCCCAATTTTTCAGTTTTTTTATTTGTTAAAAAGTTTGAAATATCCAATAAATTTCGTTCCACTTCATGATTGTGTCCCACTTGTTGTTGATTCTTCACAAAAAATTACAGTTTCATATCTTTATGTTTGAAGCCTGAAATGTGGCAAAAGGTCGCAAAGTTCAAGGGGGCCGAATACTTTCGCAAGGCACTGTACTTCCTAGTGTTTTTTCAATACACTGAAAGACAACATTCTAAATAAGTTTCTTTATTTTTACTCAGAACTCATTATTGTGTTGGGAATTTCTTTGGAAATGCAGTTGTATTTCTGAAAGGAGAAACTGCCCCCTCATCAAATATGTAATCATCGAACTATATAAATGCCCACTTTCATCTACGCCCTTATCGTTCAGTGTTTGTTTGGTCCCCTCCTCCCTCATGGTTCAGTGTTTGTTTGGTCCCCTCCTCCCTCATCGTTCAGTGTTTGTTTGGTCCCCTTCTCCCTCATCGTTCAGTGTTTGTTTGGTCCCCTCCTCCCTCATCGTTCAGTGTTTGTTTGGTCCCCTCCTCCCTCATCATTCAGGGTTTGTTTGGTCCCCTCCTCCCTCATCGTTCAGTGTTTGTTTGGTCCCCTCCTCCCCTGCCTCCTCCTTGCACCGTCTTGTCCAGGGGGAAAGTGGCCTCGGTGCTGCTTGTCCTGCCCGCTGGCATTAGTTTTGATCTAACTCATATATTTAATGTATTATAGTTTTGCCAGCGCAGGGGCGGCTAGCGAGTTCCAATGGGCAAGACCATGGACCAAATTCAAATAACAACACAATCATTTACAGGCAGGTCTGTCTGTCAATTCAATATATCATTAATTTCATTCCATTGGTGGCTGTCTCCTTTCTGAAATATATTACACATGAAACTGACTGACATAAAGTAAATAACACCAAAAAATATGAATACATATTTAGCTGTCTGTTCAACGATTGAGCTGCTCTAAGAAGGGAATAATCCTGAACACTTTCAGCAATGCTGCACTTTGTACTGTACATTGAACCAGCACTGCTAAACACACCCCACTTTATAGTGTAATAGAGCTATAAAGACCGAAACAAATATACAGGCTGTCGTAAAAGATGCACTCTGATTGCTTAGTCACTTTCCATGTTAAACTGTGACAATATCAAGCACAAAGTCACACTTCTGAACTGCATCTTAAACACGGACTGCCTCATATGGGTTTATATAGAAATCATAGCATAACATCATGAGAATAAAAAGGATCTCATTTACATTTCATCACAATCACTTCAGTGTCACCAGTGTAGCAGCAGCCTGCCTGTGTATCACAGTTAGAACTAGTGATCTGATTATCAGCAGCCTGCCTGTGTATCACAGTTAGAACTAGTGATACAAATACAAGAATAAACCAATTCAGTGAGAGAAGCTGGTTGAAATGGCTCTCAGTGTGTGGAGCAGTGCATGGGTTAGGGTTAGGGTTATAGAGAGAAGCTGGTTGAAATGGCTCTCAGTGTGTGTTGCAGTGCATGGGTTAGGCTTAGGGTTATAGAGAGAAGCTGGTTGAAATGGCTCTCAGTGTGTGGAGCAGTGCATGGGTTAGGGTTAGGGTTATAGAGAGAAGCTGGTTGAAATGGCTCTCAGTGTGTGTTGCAGTGCATGGGTTAGGCTTAGGGTTATAGAGAGAAGCTGGTTGAAATGGCTCTCAGTGTGTGGAGCAGTGCATGGGTTAGGGTTAGGGTTATAGAGAGAAGCTGGTTGAAATGGCTCTCAGTGTGTGTTGCAGTGTATGGACAATGGCAGGACACAGTATTGATTCATTGCAATTGTAAGCAGAGAGCCTGTGGAGGCTGGCCTAAGGCCTGTCGGATGTAAGTGAATCAGAGGCAAGTCCAGTCGACCCACTGCTGAATAATAATCCGAATCAGAACCAGAATTTCACTGACCTTTACTATGCTGTGGATCCCACAAGGACAGCAAGACAATTAAAAGAGAAACTGTACCCCACACTGTGGCAGCGCCCCCGTGTGCATTTCTGTGTTGTATGTTGCGTGTGGTGTGTTAATGTTGGTGTATAGAGATGGCTGCACGGGATATAAATGGGTGTGTACAGCACGAGTTATTTAAAATGTATAATTGTATTTAGGCACGGGGATTGCACTTCACTTCACATGCATTTAAAGTATTTAATATGTGAGCACGAGGTTGCACATAATTAATTCACGTGCTGGGATTCAAGTGAATAATTAATTAGTAATTGAATCCCAGCACAACAGTATATATAGATGCACGTTTCACTCACTCGGGGTTGTGTGTTCGGTGAGTAGAGAACGGGTCTGGAGAGAAAGTAAACTAAAATAAACTAAAATAATAATTGTTCTAAGTATTTGTACTCACCGTGTTTGTTTGTCTGTTCGTGTTTGTTTGTCTGTTAGTCCACTGTTTGTTTAGTGTTAATCCGTTTTGTTTGTCTATTTATTTTGGCGTCAAGTGCCGTGTCCTGTTTTCTGTTTCAACCTTTTATTTTGCAATAAACGTACTGAGCGCAGCCATTGCGGCTCAGTTTCACTCATCACTACTGCCTGTCTGTGTACTCCTTTCTGGTCTGACGTCACCACTACAGCCTGCTTGTCACACACACGTTTCAAATTCTCTACTGCATATTATTAAAACAACAATGATAATAATAATAATAATAATAATAATAATAATAATAATAATCCGTCATCTGTAGGTAATTTCATGTCATTCACAACATGTATTTAGCCCCATACCATGAAAGCCACTGAATAAATGAAAGATGTACGACTTTTGAATTTCAAAATTCCTCTGTCTGAGTACAAAACAATCACTTAACTGGATTTCTGACTGTATGCTTGTTTTTTAAATTAGATTGCAGTTTCCATTGTAGTATCACCACATATGAACTGTGCTGCACAGGATTACTATAGCCTACTCCAGAATAATAATAATAATAATAATTCAGACATTATCAAGGTTATGAAGTTTGCTGTGTATCACTCCACGCCTCTGAAGAGTAGCCAGTGTGACTGACATACAGAGCAGCCAATAGAAATCAGGGGCGTGTCCAAAACAAATGCTGAAACCTGAAACATCACTGAAAATGGGGGTTTAGTATTTCCCAAACCGGAGCCAGAAAGTGTAACATTTTCTCATTTAGTTTTGGATTTACATGTTTACATTAACATCATTGTATTTAGGCTGCAAGCTCTATAGCTGCCCAGCCAATAGGAGTGGAGAGGAGGGGCGGAGACAGCAGTGATTCTGTCTTTGTTACGTAGAGAGAGGCAAGCAGCTTGACAGAGTGCTCAGAGTTATTCAGCTCTACTAGTTTAAAGTGCTGATTGTAACTATTAAAGATACTAGTTTGTCATAAATATTAGAGCTGCACAGGGTGTTTAGTGCTGGACCTGTGAACAGGCTTGAGTCTTAACCTCAGAAGCTCGATAGCGTTCACAAACAATGATAATCTATGGGGTTTGACTCGATGGTGTTCACAGACATGCTCTTCCAGTATCACTTCACATCTCAATCACAGACTGTGTCTTCATTGCATTGCTCTTTCTCACTGTAAACTACATACCATTGACCAGTATCACTTCTCATCTCAATCACAGACTGTGTCTTCATTGCATTGCTCTTTCTCACTGTAAACCACATCCCATTGACCAGTATCACTTCTCATCTCAATCACAGACTGTGTCTTCATTGCATTGCTCTTTCTCACTGTAAACCACATACCATTGACCAGTATCACTTCTCATTTCAATCACAGACTGTGTCTTCATTGCATTGCTCTCTCACTGTAAACCACATCCCATTGACCAGTATCACTTCTCATCTCAATCACAGACTGTGTCTTCATTGCATTGCTCTTTCTCACTGTAAACCACATTCCATTGACCAGTATCACTTCTCATCTCAATCACAGACTGTGTCTTCATTGCATTGCTCTCTCACTGTAAACCACATACCATTGACCAGTATCACTTCTCATCTCAATCACAGACTGTGTCTTCATTGCATTGCTCTTTCTCACTGTAGACCTGTGGCAAAGTGGTGAATACGTGCAGGCCCGCAAGAAACAGCGAGGTTGGTGAAGCTGAGCACTTGGTTGTACTCAGCATTTAATAAACAAAACAAGAGAACACAAAAACAGGACACGGCACTCTACGCCAAAATAAAATAGACATACAAAACGTACTAAACAGACAAACGAACAAACACGGTGAGTGAAAACAACTACTTATTATTTTCGTCTGTTTTCCTTTCTCCTCTCCACACCCGTTCTCCACTCACGAACACCCAACCCCGAGTGAGTGAAAACATGCTGCTTTTATGCAGTTGTACCGAGACTCGATTGCTAGTCAATCATTCAATTGGAATCTCGGTACAACTGCACGTGAATTAATTAAGTGTATTCCCGTGACCACACATTACATTTTAACCAGCACGTGAAGTGATTTGTGCCATCCTCGTGCCTAAATACAAATCTACATTTTTAAATCACACGTGAAACACAGACCCGTTCATATCCCGTGTACCAAATCTCTATACACCAACATTTACACACAACACGTAACATACAACACAGAAACGCACACAAGGGCAGGGCACATTGCCACAAGACCACATACCATTGACCAGTATCACTTCTTATCTCAATCACAGACTGTGTCTTCATTGCATTGCTCTTTCTCACTGTAAACCACATACCATTGACCAGTATCACTTCTCATCTCAATCACAGACTGTGTCTTCATTGCATTGCTCTTTCTCACTGTAAACCACACACCATTGACCAGTATCATTTCTCATCTCAATCACAGACTGGGTCTTCATCATTACATTGCTCATTAACAAATCAAGTCTGTAAGTGCTCTGGCTTTTCTGTTCCGTACCACATCATGGATCGTTATCGCTGTGTTTCCTGTTTGACAACGTGGGCAATAATCCTTCCACTATCAGTGCACTAGAGAGGCCATTTTGAAAAGAGCTTTGAAACACACTTTAAAGTTATAAGTGTAAAAAGTTGTCAGGATGTTAACAATGAAAAGAATAATTACAGGTACGTATTTAAACAGCTGTAGCAGCACGTGGGGGACGGTAACGCTAGATTTTTCAGAACCACGCTACTTACTGTTGAAGAGAGCTGTTCTATTAGCTATTGTAACTTTAAACACACAGATTTAGAGTCTGCTTACCTGCTTTCACTTTCACCTGCACTCTGTCCTTGTGCTTCAGTTCAGCTCTTTAAGAATAAATAGAAACAGCTTTTTAAACCGCATCAGTTCAGCTGAGTTTAGATATGAGAAGTGTATTCTAAAGATTTACACACTCTGTAAAGAACTTCCCATCTGTTTGATCAGCTTTCTAGCCTGAAGTAGCCTGTCTAAAGCTAAAGTACAGGTCAAAGTACAATTCCTGGTTTTATTGCACCGTTCCCTGAGAAACAGCCCTTGAGGAACACGCCCACACACTGTCTGCCAGTGAAAGAATGTGTACCTGGTTCAGACACGCCTCATAAAACAAACCAACACATGATCCTTTTCACAGAACTGGAGCTCATGAGTGATTTAAAGTCTATTCTGGAGAATTAAAAATAAATAGTAATAAAATGTTTCTGTTTTTTCTTCAGCTAACAGTCCATTTTCAACACAAGTGGATACGGTTCTGTAGAGATGTGAAAGTGTAACCACACACTAATACCAAATAGTGATAACCTGGCATTATGCATTCAGGAGAGTGGAAAGAGAAGGACAGGAGGGGAGAGAGAGGAAGACAACAGAGGGTGGACAGTGGAAGGGAGATGGGGTTGAGGGAGAGGAGAAGACTGAAAGAAACAGGGGGGAAGAAGAAGCGTGGAAGGAGATGGGGTTGAAGAGAGAAGGGAGAACACTAGAAGAGAGAGGGAGGGAGGGGGAGAAAGAGAGAAGGAGGGTTAGGGTTAGAGAGAGAAGGAGGTTAGGGCTAGAAGAGAGAAGGAGAGGTTAGGGTTAGAAGAGAGAAGGAGGTTAAGAGAGAAGGAGAGGTTAGGAGTGAAAGAGAAGGAGGTTAGGGTTAGAGAGAAGGAGAGGTTAGGGGTTAGAAGAGAGAAGGAGAGGTTAGGGTTAGAAGAGAGAAGGAGAGGTTAGGGTTAGGGTTTGAAGAGAGAAGGAGAGGTTACGGTTAGGGTTTGAAGAGAGAAGGAGAGGTTAGGGTTAGAGTTTGAAGAGAGAAGGATAGGTTAGGGTTAGGAGAGAAAAGGAGAGGTTAGGGTTAGGGTTTGAAGAGAGAAGGAGAGGTTAGGGTTAGAGTTTGAAGAGAGAAGGAGAGGTTAGGGTTAGGGTTTGAAGAGAGAAGGAGAGGTTAGGGTTAGAGTTTGAAGAGAGAAGGAGAGGTTAGGGTTAGAAGAGAGAAGGAGAGGGTAGGGGGTGAAGAGAGAAGGAGAGGTTAGGTTTGAAGAGAGAGGGAGGTTAGGGTTTGAAGAGAGAAGGAGAGGTTAGGTCAGAGAAGGAGAGGTTAGGGTGTGAAGAGAGAAGGAGAGGTTAGGGTTTGAAGAGAGAAGGAGAGGTTTTTTTGAAGAGAGAAGGAGATTAGGGTCAGGGTTAGAAGAGAGAAGGAGAGGTTAGGGTTTGAAGAGAGAAGGAAGGTTAGGGGGGGTTTGAAGAGAGAAGGAGAGGTTAGGGTTAGGGTTTTAAGAGAGAAGGAGGTTAGGGTTTTAAGAGAGAAGGAGAGGTTAGGGTTTGAAGAGAGAAGGAGAGGTTGAAAGAAGAGAGAAGGAGAGGTTAGGGTTAGAAGAGAGAAGGAGAGGTTAGGAAGAAGAGAGAAGGAGAGGTTAGGGTTAGAAGGAGAGGTTAGGGGGTTAGAAGAGAGGAGAGGTTAGGGTTTGAAGAGAGAAGGAGAGGGAAACACAGATCTGGATTTCTAAACTCTTACAATGTTGTTCTAAAGAATGTTCATGCCAAAGTGTAACAGAGAGGTGCAGGAAAGTGAACTGAAGGTGTTAAAAGCTATGGGTTAATATTACTGCACATGTGGTCTCTGTTCTGAAAACAAGCTCGAGAGGAGTGAATGAGAGCTAGAGGACGATATGAAACATTTGCACCATATCTCACGGAAATAGACGTTAATCACAGAAACTATCAACAGTGTCCTGAGGAGATAGGATGGAGGATCGTAAAATAGGCTGTAAAATAAGATGTAAATAAGTTGTAAAGTAAGCTGAAGAAGGAGTTTAGATCACAAGGTCACGTAGTGAGAGGGTGTGTAAGAAGTGAGTGAGGAATAGGTTAGTGAGCAGCCGTAGAAGAGGAGCAGCGATAGAAGACCATCTGTTCCAGTGTCTCTGTGTGCCTGTGTGTCTCTGTGCCTCTCTGTGTGCCTATGTGTTTCTCTGTGTCTCTGTTCCAGTGCCTCTGTGTGTCTCTTTGCCTCTGTGTGCCTATGTGTTTCTCTGTATGTCTGTGTGTGCCTCTGTGTGTGAGTGTCTCGTGTGCCTCTGTGTGTCTCTTGTGTCTCTGTGTCTCTGTGTGTCTCTGTGTGCCTCTGTGTGTCTGTGTGCCCCTGTGTCTCTGTGTGTGTCTCTGCCCTCACAGAGACTAATGGAACTGTATTTTGTTCTCTCTGTACTAGATTGCTGATGCATTTAAAGTCGATGTAACTGCATAAAATAAACTGCTTGTGTTTTCTTTCTGTATACTGGAGTCCCGTACCACACTGTGTTGGGATTAAATACCATTTGAATCCCTTTTTCAAAAATGTCCAAGTGGGACGGGGACACCCCTCTCCCACTCTCATCCACCTTGTAAGTGCCACATACTTTAAACCTAATTGAAAATCCTGGGGTACTGAAGCTAGTAATACACAGACACTGTGTTATAGCACTGACACTGTGTGTGTGTGTGTGTGTGTGTGTGTCTGTCTGTATGGACAGAGGATGGGAAAGAATAGGAACCCCTGCCATAGCACTGTCAACAGGGTGTAGAGCCACACTGGGACTGACTCACCTGCCATAGCACTGTCAACAGGGTGTAGAGCCACACTGGGACTGATTCACCTGCCATAGCACTGTCAATAGGGTGTAGAGCCACACTGGGACTGACTCACCTGCCATAGCACTGTCAACAAGGTGTAGAGCCACACTGGGACTGACTCACCTGCCATAGCACTGTCAATAGGGTGTAGAGCCACACTGGGACTGACTCACCTGCCATAGCACTGTCAATAGGGTGTAGAGCCACACTGGGACTGACTCACCTGCCATAGCACTGTCAACAGGATGCAGGCTCACCTGCATTTCAGCAGCCGAAAGTACACGCCAAGTTTATTATGTATTGAAGTTAGCAATAAAGAGTGTGTGTCTGTGTGTGTGCCCAATTCTGAAGTGTGAAGTGGGAGGCTTCATGGTAAAGATAAATGCTATTGTCTTGCAGTTGTTAGTCTTTATTTGCTATACTGTTAAAGCTTTAGTTTAGGTTGCTATCGTGTTAACAGATATGTTTCATTATTATTAATGGGATGTGTTAATAATGGGGTCTTATCTTTTACAGTAAACGTGTCTGTCACAGTGAAATGGTACCAGAAGCTGACTTTCAAAGATAAATAAAAACAACAAAAGCAATCACCAGGCCTACATATTACCAGTAACACAACCTCAAAGCCCTGCACAGCGGTGATTCTAGAGGATAGCACATCGAGGGGCACCACTTCATTACTCCTTTTATTGAGTCTACAGTGTTTTACACATACAATAAAATAACTCCATGAAATGATGTGAAAAACACACAATGTGAACCTTCCTGCAATTGAGTGAACCCCCTACTGCAGTATAAACCTGGACACATATAGCACTGCTATTAAATGAATAGCAATAAAGAACAAAGTGCAATACATATATACACAAATATATATTGTGACAGAGTAGGGGGAGGAAGAGGAAAAAATGTAGTCCTAGAGGAAACAGCAGGACTACATTACCCAGAAGGCAACAGCACTGCAGAGGAAATGGGAAGCACCTGAGACCAATTAAGCCCTGCATAGGAGCAGGAGAAGCCCTGCAGTCAGGGCTGATGGAGTAGCAGCCGTAGACAGACTGGCTGAAGAAGAACAAGCCAGCTGCTGAAGAGCCCTGAAGAAGGTACTGTGTGTGAACTGTGTCTTTAAAAAGGGGCTTGGTTTGGCTGGTAAACGGCTTAGCTGTCCAGCCATAGTTAGTTGCCGGAGGAAGTTTTAGTTAGTGCTCCGAAAAGGAGTTTGGTTTTGTTTTGTTTATTTTCTTTGTTATTGTAAATAATAAAAGTGCTAAAAGTACCTTTCTGTGTCTGGATCTGTGTGTTAAAAAGTGTGAAAAAGTAAGCCTCAGCAGGTAGGCTACATTTATATATATGCATGTGTGTGTGTGTGTGTATGCATATATATATATATATATATATATATATATATATATATATATATATATACAGTTACTTGAAAGTATTCAACCCCTTGAACTTTGCGACCTTTGCCACATTTCAGGCTTCAAACATAAAGATATGAAACTGTAATTTTTGTGAAGAATCAACAACAAGTGGGACACAATCATGAAGTGGAGCAGAAATTTATTGGATATTTCAAACTTTTTTTAACAAATAAAAAAACTGAAAAATTGGGCGTGCAAAATTATTCAGCCCCTTTACTTTCAGTGCAGCAAACTCTCTCCAGAAGTTCAGTGAGGATCTCTGAATGATCCAATGTTGACCTAAATGACTAATGATGATAAATAGAATCCACCTGTGTGTAATCAAGTCTCCGTATAAATGCACCTGCACTGTGATAGTCTCAGAGGTCCGTTTAAAGCGCAGAGAGCATCATGAAGAACAAGGAACACACCAGGCAGGTCCGAGATACTGTTGTGGAGAAGTTTAAAGCCGGATTTGGATACAAAAGATTTCCCAAGCTTTAAACATCCCAAGGAGCACTGTGCAAGCGATAATATTGAAATGGAAGGAGTATCAGACCACCACTGCAAATCTACCAAGACCTGGCCGTCCCTCTAAACTTTCAGCTCATACAAGGAGAAGACTGATCAGAGATGCAGCCAAGAGGCCCATGATCACTCTGGATGAACTGCAGAGATCTACAGCTGAGGTGGGAGACTCTGTCCATAGGACAACAATCAGTCGTATACTGCACAAATCTGGCCTTTATGGAAGAGTGGCAAGAAGAAAGCCATTTCTTAAAGATATCCATAAAAGTGTTGTTTACAGTTTGCCACAAGCCACCTGGGAGACACACCAAACATGTGGAAGAAGGTGCTCTGGTCAGATGAAACCAAAATCGAACTTTTTGGCAACAATGCAAAAGCGTTATGTTTGGCGTAAAAGCAACACAGCTCATCACCCTGAACACACCATCCCCACTGTCAAACATGGTGGTGGCAGCATCATGGTTTGGGCCTGCTTTTCTTCAGCAGGGACAGGGAAGATGGTTAAAATTGATGGGAAGATGGATGGAGCCAAATACAGGACCATTCTGGAAGAAAACCTGATGGAGTCTGCAAAGACCTGAGACTGGGACGGAGATTTGTCTTCCAACAAGACAATGATCCAAAACATAAAAGCAAAATCTACAATGGAATGGTTCACAAAATAAACATATCAGGTGTTAGAATGGCCAAGTCAAAGTCCAGACCTGAATCAATCGAGAATCTGTGGAAAGAACTGAAAACTGCTGTTCACAAATGCTCTCCATCCAACCTCACTGAGCTCGAGCTGTTTTGCAAGGAGGAATGGGCAAAAATTTCAGTCTCTCGATGTGCAAAACTGATAGAGACATACCCCAAGCGACTTACAGCTGTAATCGCAGCAAAAGGTGGCGCTACAAAGTATTAACTTAAGGGGCTGAATAATTTTTACGCCCAATTTTTTCAGTTTTTATTTGTTAAAAAAGTTTGAAATATCCAATAAATTTCGTTCCACTTCATGATTGTGTCCCACTTGTTGTTGATTCTTCACAAAAAATTACAGTTTCATATCTTTATGTTTGAAGCCTGAAATGTGGCAAAAGGTCATAAAGTTCAAAGGGGCGAATACTTTTCAGCAAGGCACTGTATATATATATATATATATATATATATATATATATGGGCATTTCCTTGCTAATGTTTGAGTAAACTGACAAGTTGCAGCTTGATTTCTTTGAGATTAAATATTAAAATGGGAAAACACACACTAGAAATATAATGTAGATAATTTTGTCTGAAAAAGCTAAGTTGAAGAATTGTTATCTGGACATGGAAGTGTATAGTATTCCTCTCAAACGTGATCCAAACATAACACGGCAAAACATGATGACTTACAGGGTGTTTAAACAATATTGTCACATTTATGTCTAATTCAATTGATTATTCTGATCCAGAAAGCTTAAAATATTATCGTGTGTTTTTACCACTGTAGCAAGCGATTCTATATTCTATATATTTTTTGTGTTTTAAATGTGCTATGTTCATATCGGTGTCTGCCGCACTGTTACGAACATGAGTTATTATTTCAGCTCTTTAGGAAGGAATAATACTCTGTTTTGCTTTTTGGGAGCCAACTTATATTAAATGTGTTTTTTGGGTGAGGCAGGATTTTGTTAATCACTAATAAAGGTTTTTAATCTTGTGTCCTGAAATCTGTTCACTCATTTATACATTCGTAACAACTAGGAAGTTGGTTACAGTAAATCAAAACAGCCATTCATTATTCATTATCCAGGATTTTGACCCATGCCCTTTGACTTCTGACTGGTATCTGTCCTTCATGTTGTGATTGTGGTTTGGAACTATCACTTACTTGCTGAAGTGTGTCATTATTTAGTGGATTACATCTTCCATCTCTCTGGATTAATAAAGGACAGATTGATCAGCGTGTGTTTCAGTATATCTTGTTAAAAGCTGTGTGGGCCGGGAAGCTTATGCCTTTCCATGTAACCATGGTAGTAATAATAATAATCCACTTGTAGGCAAAACTTATCTTCTGCCTTCATCTATCCTATTAGTTTCTGTTCTGCAGAGTTGTTGTTTAAATTTCACATTTTATATTATTGTTTGATAAGCACTGCAAGTCTGTGATGGAGAAACGAAGGCAGGGCAGGGTAAGAGGCCTATGTGGGGTCAGAGGCCTTTTTGTCCTGGTGCTAACAGGAAATGATGTAATCAGAAGTGACTGCCGCCCTCTAAATGAACCTGCTATCAGTTTTTGCAGCTCAACAGACAACCACATGTGAGAATTTCTTAAACTTTTTACTTTTATGACTAATTCTTATAATATTTTTGTTTTCAAATTTGGTTGCATGGTGTGAGGTCTGAAGGTTTAAGGAGGTATATTAAAATTGAACTATTGGCTTCATGATAATGTTATGTTTGTGTAGGTGCTAATTATGCACAGGCCTTAAAACAATGAAAACAAAATGCCTGCCTTTTGGGTGAGAGGCCTCCCCCCCACTGTTTGGGGTTAGAAGCCTATGGGAGGCCTCTTACCCCATGATGAAGTAAATTGCAAGCTAGGAGGGGTTTATGAAAATATGACACTTTGTATCGTATTACTAGGAGAAGTTTATTTAGCTCTCCTCAAATTCTACAGTGACTCTCTAGCTGGGCCCTAATGGAAGTGTGTCAAGGGCGACTATAGCACAGTCTTAGCTTGTGTTGTAGTTTGAATGAAAAACGTGTGTACAATGAAAAATGACAAAGTTAAAGTTATAGAATTGTAATAAATGAGATTGTTCAATACTAAGTAGATTATTATTATTATTATTATTATTATTATTATTATTATTATTATTATTATTAGCTCCAATCTGATCTTGGTAATTTAGTCTCCAAGATTAAAATCTTTATACCTTTTTGACTTTAATAAAAGTAGCATTTCAAACACTCCCACATCTCGGTTGGATGATGAAAGATTATTAATTCATAGTCACAGTAGTGTCACAATGGTAGCACTCAGAAGCTATACTGTTACTCATTGATTTTATGTGTATTTCTCCTCCAGATTCAACACTATGCCTCGAACGCACCTCAGAAAACCCATCAGAGCATCATCATATCGCAGGAATATTTAAAATAGCCCTTCTTGTTGGTGTTATTGGAATTAAAATGCTGTTAATAAAGATCATTCAATTGTTAAAACATTTGAGTGACGTGTGTTTTTGAGTGAACATATATTGGAGTGGCGTGTGGGGTAGCCCCTTCTCAGAAATGTGATTTTGTTTTTTGTGCACTTATGATATCAATAGAGACACCTGCTTATATTCAGCTATGGGCTGCATATGAGTTTATTTAGAACATAAAAAGGGTTGAAATGTACATTCGTTTATATGACAGTGTGGCAAAGTGGGTGGTAAGGGGAACAGGTGTAGCGGTGATGCGATGCAGGAGTGACAGACAGACAACGATAATTTGGTGAACAAGTGTTTATTGTGCTGTTTCCAGGTCTGGCGACCGTCAAATAATAAATCCCCGGCAGTACACAACAATGTGTAAAGCACGGGGGGCGTGAATAATCCCACACAGTCCTGAACAGAAAACAAATGCCGCGGTCACCAGTCCTGGGTGAACTCAGTCGTGCAGGTGCTCTGTGCAGTGGTGCTCGGATAGTGCTTTTGTGGCGACAGCTCGGAGGTGTGCTTTAACTGTCTAGTAGTGCGAAAAAAAGACAGACAATTATAGACAGACAGAAATAACACACAACACGTAACACTTATTTTTTATATTTCTGAGCTCCTCTCTCAGTCCTTCTCTCCTCCTGTTTAACCCAAGCGAAGAAAAGAACAGCGTTACCCTGGCCCTATATGTAATCCGCGTGATATCTAGGTAGCGGTTTGCAGCTGCCTTATTACTGCAGCTGCCCTC
This sequence comes from Huso huso, assembly GCA_036884735.1. Classification (NCBI taxonomy): domain Eukaryota; kingdom Metazoa; phylum Chordata; class Actinopteri; order Acipenseriformes; family Acipenseridae; genus Huso; species Huso huso. Next base: position 22,737,178 of record CM072681.1, on the reverse strand, counting down.
GTTTACCTGTCAAATCAATACGGTCTTACAACAGAGTCTCGCTTCCTTCCAGGCTGACCCGCTTCCGGCCCGGAAACGAACTGTCAGGCCAGCCCTTCCAGATACTTCTCCTCCCGTTCTTTGGCGCCCTCACAGGTCGGGAGGAAGATTTATCACCAGAACTCATTGTATTTCTGTCACATATCCCACAGCTCAGAGTGGGCCGAAGGAACACTCGGCTAAATCTACCTTTCCCATTACTCTCCCCCTCCGGGAAAAAATAATCCGCATTTTGGTGGTCTTTCCCCACGATTGTACCATGTGGTACATGAAGGGCTGCAATGCCAGATACCACCGAGTTATCCGGGCATTGCTGTCTTCATTGTGCTTAACCACTTGAGTGGGGCGTGGTCTGTGACCAGATCAAATGAGTGTCCCAGCAGGTAGTATCGTAAAGAGTGAGTAGCCCATTTAATGGCTAAACACTCTTTTTCGATTCTGAGATATTTACTCTCAGGTAACATTTTTTTTGCTTATGTACAATATCGGATTGTTTCTACTCCAGCTACTTTTTGGGACAAGACTGCACCCAAACCTACATCCGGGCGTGGGTGTGGAGGATGAATCTCTTGGTGAAATCTGGGGTAATAAGGGTGGGGGCCTGGCAAAGTTCACGCTTAATCATATCAGCGCCCCTGACACTCAGCTGACCATTTAATCAAATTTGGAGCACTCTTTTTGGTGAGGTCGACTAACGGGTTAACCACTGTGGCGTGCTCGGGGGATGAAGCGGCGGTAATAACCGGCTAAGCCCAGTAGTGACCTCACCTGAGTCTTGGTTTTGGGGATCGCTGCATCAACCAAAGCCTGGATTTTGGTGACCACAGGTCTCACCTTCCATTTCCCATTAAAAATCCCAAATATTGAGTCTCTGTCTTGGCAAACGCACATTTCCTTAAGTTAGCTGTCAGCCGGGCTGCCCTTAGAGACTGAAGAAGCGGCTGCAACCTAGCCAAATGCTCTCGCCAGGTGGAGCTGTAAATCACCCACGTCATCAATATCGGCTGCTGCATATTCATGATGTGGGCGTAAAACCTGGTCCATCAGTCTCTGAAAGGCAGCGGCGCACCATGTAGCCCAAATGGCATGGTTTTAAAGTGGAACACCCCTCTGGTGTTGAAAATGCGGTTTTCTCTCTCTGGAGCTGCGGGTTAAAGGGATTTGCCAGTATCCCTTCGTCAGGTCCAGAGTGGAAATAAACCTCGCTTTTCCCAGTCTGTCTAAAAGTTAAATCGACCGAGGCATGGGATGCGCGATCGAACTTAGCAATAGCATTTACCTTTCTGAAATCTACATGAAGCGGTTGGTGCCGTCCTTCTTAGCCACTATTACAATAGGACTGCCACTCGCTCCTGGAAGGTTCAATCACTCCAAGCTCGAGCATATCCCATACCTCTTTGCGAACGCCACCGTCGACTTTCCGGGATCGTGCGGTCTCTCTCGCACTGTGACACCTGGAGGAGAGATAATGTCATATTCAACTAAGTTTGTCCTGCCGGGCACATCAGAAAAACATCGCTGAACTCCTCAATAAGCTTACGCAGCTCTCTTTGCTGATCCGAACTAATTGTTCCCCATTGAAATCGCTCTTGTGCTCGGGGTCTCTGGACAGGGACCTAAATCATCCTCCATATTGCCTGGGGCTATAAATAAGACCTCCCTTGCCTGCCAGGGCTTCAACAAATTAACATGGTAAATTTCGCGTTCATTCGGCGGTCGGGCTGTCTAATTTCATAATTTACTTTCCTATAGCCGAATCACCTCATCACCCCCCTGCCATTTAGCACACAGTTTTGACTCTGATGAGGGAAGTAGCAGCATTACCTTGTCCCCTGGTGAAAGGTTGAAACCGTGCATTTTTGTTGTAATGCTGCTCTTGTCGGTGCTGAGCCGATCTGAGGTTGTCTCGACCCAACGACCGACCAAATCCAGGCGATCTCTGAGTAGGAGCACATACTTCACTACATTTTTAGGCGAGCCTTTGTGCTCCTCCCACCCCTCTCTCAGCAGGTCGAGAATGCCCCTTGAGGCTGCCGGCCGTACAGGAGCTCAAAGGGGAGAACCCGTTGAACTCTGCGGCACTTCTCTCACTGCAAAAAGGAGGTAGGGGAGAGTGATGCCCAATGTTTTTGCTCTTGTGTTACAAATCGCCTCAGCATCGACTTTGGGTCTGATTAAGCGTTCCACCAGACCGTCCGATTGTGGATGATAAGCGGACGTCCTGATGGGACGTATTTTAATATTTTGTACACCTGCTGTAACGTATTGGACAAAAAATTGGTTCGTGATCGGTCAAAATCTCCTTGGGGATCCCTACTCTAGCCATAATCTGTGCTAACTCGGTGGCTATTGCAGCGGCTTTTAGTGGACCTCAATGGAACTGCCTCCGGGTATCGCGTTGCATAATCCACCACTACTAAAATGTGCGTATACCGGTCAGAAGGTAGCAAAGGCCGACTATGTCCATTGCAATGGCTCGAAAGGAGTGGAAATAATCGGCAGTGGGACCAAAAGGCGGGGCGCACTCATTGGCGCTACTACTGGCAGTCTGGGCATGTGGCTACATATTTGACACATCAGTATGAAGACCTACCCAATAGAATCGAGCCAATATCCGTTCCCTCGTCTTCTCGGCTCCGAGGTGCCCCATAAAAAAGGGATATCATCGCCAGCCTCATGACCTCCACCCGACAAGGCGGGGAACCAATAATTGTGTTACAGGCTGTCCTGTGCCCCGGCTGGGTTTACCCTATACAGTAATTGCCCCTTGATACTGAAGTGTGGATATACTGGCCCCAGCGCGGGTCAACATCCTTACCTTCAATGGACGGACCTGTCCCCAAGCGTGCACCAGTGGCGGGGTGCGTTATGTTGGCCCCACACTAGGTCGCTTGAGTACCACGGGTCGGTACATTGAGAGGGGCTGGAATAACCTCTGCTCTAGTCGGTCCAGTAACCTCGCTCTCGGTCACACTGTTTCCCCCTCCTTCGACTGGCGTTTATTACCATTGCAGCACTCTCCCACCAGACCCCAGCCTTGTCTCAACAACGCTCCCTCCCATTTTTTGCGGTCCGTCTCTCCTTATTCGTTTTCTAGGGCGGAAAAGGGGAAAACATTTCAGTGTGAAAAGGAAACACATCACCAATCCGTTCTTTTTTTCCTTTTTTTTGCCTGCGTTTCGTGTGTGGAGACTGCCATTATTTGCATCAATTCTTTGAATTTTGGCCAGTCTCGGCCCAGAATAACTGGGTGGCAACCTTTCCGCCACCCGACTACAAAAGGTGACGTTTTTCGGTCCTACCGATAAATATATTTTTAAGGTGGGGTATGCGCCCGTGTCTCCATGGATACAGGAGATGGCCACCTGACCTTGTGGCCGCCACGACACACGCCCAGGAGAGCTGTCCTAATCAAGGTCTGCTCACACCCTGTGTCCACTAATGCGTGGGTTTTCACATTCCCCTAACACAACATTAATCAGACAAGGCCCCTCCCGACCATTTTCCCCACGCCACCAGTTTCAGGTGCCCAATTGCACGCGCCACGTCACACTCCATGGCAGGGGGCATGACCTGGCCAGATGTCCGGCTGGTGGCACCTAAAACAGATAGGAGGGACAGAGGGGGCATAGGTTACAAATCTGTCCGCTGCTGGTATGGCAGGGGGCAGGGGCCCCACCTCTACCCCAGCTGGGGGCCAACCTTGGTCTCCATGGGGGAGGCAAGGGGCCCAATGGGGTGGGGTGCTCTGGGGAGGTCGGGGTCCCTGGAGCGAGGGGGGGGTGGTGGTGATGGTGTTGGAGGAGAGGGAGAGAGAGCCGGCTGCTCCGAAGGGCAGGGGCTGACAGGATCCCGATCCGGGCAGAGGTCAGAGAGTCTTCAAAATCTTCAGCCAATTTGACCGCCTCCTCCAGGGTGTCGGGGTTGTGGCGCTGTATCCGCCTGGGTCTCAGCGACCACCATGGCAGAACTGCTCCACAATGGCTTCCCCCATCTGCTGGGCGGTCTTCTTCCGGGGGTCAGCCAATGCACCATGTGGTCGCACAACCTCTCATAACCACCCTGGGGCGTGTCTCCGGGGCTCTCCGGTACTCCCTAAACCGGCCCGGTGGGTCTCGGTAGTGATGTTTAGCGGCGGAGGATAGCCTGCTTGTCCAGGTCGTACTTCGGTGGCGTGCTGGTCATTCATTGCTTGGTAGGCTGCCTGAGCCTCCCCAATCAGGCAGGGTCCCAACTGGCTGGCCCAGAACTCCAGCGGCCAAGCCGCTTGGTAGCCAGCATTTCCGAGCGCCACCAATCGCCTCGGGTCATCCTCCGCCGACATTTTCATTGCCCGTGCCTTGGGCGACATCCAGCGGTGTTGTGGTAGGGTAAATTCGCTGCAGCCCGCGGCCAGCCCTACCCGTTCAATGAGTGCTGCATAAGCGCTCCTCCCTCCTTCTCTCCCCTCTGCGTCGCGTCTGCTCTCCAGTGCCTGCAGCAGCTCCGCCAGTGCGTTGCGGTCCATGATCCGTGTTCTGACACCACGTGTGGCAAAGTGGGTGGTAAGGGGAACAGGTGTAGCGGTGATGCGATGCAGGGTGACAGACGAACAACGATAATTTGGTGAACAAGTGTTTATTGTGCTGTTTCCAGGTCTGGCGACCGTCAAATAATAAATCCGGCAGTACACAACAATGTGTAAAAAACGGGGGCGTGAATAATCCCACACAGTCCTGAACAGAAAACAAATGCGGTCACCAGTCCTGGGTGAACTCAGTCGTGCAGGTGCTCTGTGCAGTGGTGCTCCGGATAGTGCTTTTGTGGCGACAGCTCGGAGGTGTGCTTTAACTGTCTAGTAGTGAAAAAAAAAGACAGACAATTATAGACAGACAGAAATAACACACAACACGTAACACTTATTCTTTTTATATTTCTGAGAGCTCCTCTCTCAGTCCTTCTCTCCTCCTGTTTAACCCAAGCGAAGGAAAAGAACAGCGTTACCCTGGCTATATGTAATCCCGCATGATATCTAGGTAAGCGGTTGCAGCTGCCTTATTACTTGCAGCTGCCCTCGTTTACCTGTCAAATCAATCTGGTCTTACAACAGAGTCTCGCTTCCTTCCAGGCTGACCCGCTTCCCGGCCCCGAAGCGAACTGTCAGGCCAGCCCTTCCAGATACTTCTCCTCCCGTTCTTTAGCGCCCTCACAGGTGGGAGGAAGATTTATCACCAGAACTCATTGTATTTCTGTCACAGACAGATATTGAATTTTCCTTAAGGGGGGGCCCTTACCTCACCCTACCCTAATTCTCTCTCTGACTGTAGTAAGACACACTGTTTAAACTTCACTCAGCCAGAAAGCGGTTCTCCACCCACACTAGCTTTGAAAACGAAACTGCAAACTAAAAACTGATTCACTTTCTTTTTGTAAATGGACAGATAAAACTACCTCATAACTGAATGTTTATTCAATCTGTGTGTATCTGCTTGTCAGGGATCGGGGGAATGGCATAAGAATGAAATCTGTATTTATACATTTGTTGTTTTTTTGAGTGTGATATATCATTTTGGGTAGCGGGGTGCACACTGCTGGTAAAGTGAACTTGCATCTTTTAACTATTCTTTGCTAATGAAAATGCTTCTACATACAGGAGTTGTGAGTTTGAAGATTGTTAACAATCAGTGATAGACATGGTGCTCACCATTGGATTGAAGGAGCTCAGGTGATGCATGTCTGCTTGTTCTCTGTGGCAGGCTGTTGTCTGTATGGGAAGGCAATAAAAAGACACAAGGATAATCAAGAACAATATTTTTATAAAGTGATTAACACAGACATACGTGCTTATTCCTCAGTGCGCCTTGCGTTTCCATTGAGTTTATATTCAATATGAATCTAATTGTGTCTAACACAGTAATTCCGTAGCTGCTCAGTTCTGGTGGGATTTAGTCCAGACACTAGGCAGAGCAGTGAGAGGATGCAAGCATCCGAATCCACCAGGTTAAACACATCAACAACGTCAAGAAACAGAGCCGTCCCGACACAGGGAGTAAAAATAGAAACAAAAAGAAAGAAATGCCAAACCGTAAATGTATTGAATCATTATTATTATTATTATTATTATTATTATTATTATTATTATTATTTATTATTATTATTAAACTCAATGTAAAAGTAGCAATCGTAGATAACACAATATGGCTACCTAAACTAAATAACCCAAAAATGATACACCCAGGAGTGAACTGAAATGAGCTATCTGCTTAAGAAAAATGAAATAAATAAAAGTGCTGCCAGTGACAGGATGGATATGTTGTTTAAATAGCCGTTAAAAACAGCCTGTATTTAAATGGTTTAATTAGTCTTGTCAATTATTTAACAATGTGTCCCGGTTTTTCAGCTTTGAAAATCTGGTCACCCTATTTATTAGATATTAGGTTTAGATGCCATATTGATTTGCTGTTATTCATTTAGATATTAGGTTTAGACATCATGTTATTTGTTATTATGAAATGGGTAGAAACAATTGGTGAAAATACTAGATTCTCCCTAGCCATTAGATATCTGGTGATAACACAACAGTCGCGGAACTTCTTTCTGTGAAGCGGCCTCATCACAGTAAATAAAATCAATACACCAACTGCAACTGTACGCCTGGGTAAACACAACCACTCGAGTCAGTCAGCATGACAGCAATCCCCGAGATTAACTACAACACCACCACTCGAGTCAGCATGACAGCAATCCCTGAGATTAACTACAACACCACTCGGTCAGTCAACATGACAGCAATCCCTGAGATTAACTACAACACCACTCGAGGTCAGCATGACAGCAATCCCTGAGATTAACTACAACACCACTTTTCGAGTCAGTCAAAATGACAGCAATCCCTGAGATTAACTACAACACCACTCGAGTCAGCATGACAGCAATCCCTGAGATTAACTACAGCACCACCGAGTCAGCATGACAGCAATCCCTGAGATTAACTACAACACCACTTTCGGGTCAGTCAGCATGACAGCAATCCCTGAGATTAACTACAACACCACTCGAGTCAGCATGACAGCGATCCCTGAGATTAAACTACAACACCACTCGAGTCAGCATGACAGCAATCCCTGAGATTAACTACAACACCACTGAGTCAGTCTGCATACAGCAATCCCTGAGATTAACTACAACACCACTCTAGTCAGCATGACAGCAATCCCTGAGATTAACTACAACACCACTCGAGTCAGCATGACAGCAATCCCTGAGATTAACTACAACACCACTCGAGTCAGTCTGCATACAGCAATCCCTGAGATTAACTACAACACCACTCTAGTCAGCATGACAGCAATCCCTGAGATTAACTACAACACCACTCTAGTCAGCATGACAGCAATCCCTGAGATTAACTACAACACCACTCGAGTCAGCATGACAGCAATCCCTGAGATTAACTACAACACCACTTTCGGTCGGTCTGCATACAGCAATCCCTGAGATTAACTACAACACCACTTCGGGTCAGCATGACAGCAATCCCTGAGATTAACTACAAAACCACTCAAGTCAGCATGACAGCAATCCCTGAGATTAACTACAACACCACTCGAGGTCAGTCAGCATGACAGCAATCCCTGAGATTAACTACAACACCACTCTAGTCAGTATGACAGCAATCCCTGAGATTAACTACAAAACCACTCGAGTCAGCATGACAGCAATCCCTGAGATTAACTACAACACCACTCGAGTCAGCATGACAGCAATCCCTGAGATTAACTACAACACCACTCGAGTCAGTCAGCATGACAGCAATCCCTGAGATTAACTACAACACCACTCGAGTCAGCATGACAGCAATCCCTGAGATTAACTACAAAAGAAAATGTCAACATTTTGCCATACTGAGGTAAAGGAAGCAGATTTAGACAACCTAGAAACAAATACAACTGAGGGAAACACCAAGCACCAGACAGAATGGGCTATGAAAGTTTTCCGTGACTGGCTAACTGAAAAGAACATTGACATTGATTTAAACAAAACATCACAACAGCAGCAGCAGCGCCATCTACTGGACAAAGCCCAGACATACACGTTGAAACAATGATCCAGTTCAATATCTACAAAGACTAAACAAGAAACTATTATCAAAGTCCCCGAAAAAGAAAATATTATACAAAACGGTTTGAAATCAATGTTTAATTGTTAATCTAACAATGTTAGTTACTGTGGAACTACTTCTCTCAGTGGAAGGGGAGACACATAACAAATATTAAAATAAAGTTTAAAGACTTCTTCATTTACCAGCAACAACACACTCATAGACCCATTTAATAATAGCAATAATACACTCCAGGGTGTGTGTGTTATCATGAGATATATCACCACTTCCTGGGCGGCTGAAGGACTCCACTTCATCTAGTGCCTCACAACGCACCCAAGGCGTGGTGATATTACCTCATGATAACACACACACACCCTGTCGTGTATTACTGCTTAATTAATGTAGTTATTAGGGTTGTATGTCACACTCCTTTGCTGTCACTGTATTGATTTAGATATTCAGGTTGGATACCTCGGGATCCTTATTGAGAAGCCAGCGGAACTCCAGCATTTCTCCGACCCAGCGAAGGAAGCGTTTGTCCCGGATAACCCCTCCCGTGATGAGCGGCGCTGCCATGACAACCTATGACATCACCCGCACAAGTTACAACACGTTGAGTTCTTTTTTGTAATACAGTATTAACGCTTTATTGTTTTCTCAAAATAACATGAATAAGATAATGAGCTCAGCTGTTAGTGTGTACTAAACACAATCTTAAATATCAGTGAATAGATACAGAGACAAGCCGTGGCACCAGCAAGAGGTTCAAATGAAAGTGCCAGTTAAAGTTTAAATAAATCCATAACTAAATAAATTACGACATGAAACAAAAATACATGTGGGTATATTTTAATCAAAAGTCCATACATCTATAATTCTGAGTATTTATCCAAATAATCTCACAGCGAATTATTTCCAAATGAATCATTTCTGTTTCCCCCGAGTGGTAAGTAATGTGGCGTTATAGTTTCTTAACATATTGTAGCGTTTCACGCAGTAAGAAGTGAAGGAGACAACACGCTGCTTTCAGGTTCAAAGCTTTATTTAAACTGCCATCTGTCAGCACACTGCAGACCACGCCACTTCCCCACACGCTTCGCTGCTCTACCCTGGAACAACAATAAGACTGCCACACCCCCTTTTAAAACTTAGCTCCGCCCATTTATGCTAATCGGGTTCCGGAGCGAACAGCTATCCCATTGGTCCCCAGCCGCACACCAGGACCAATGGGCACACACAACTAACAGCCAATGACAGGGAGCAGGGCGCACCCTGCGTGCAGGACAGCTCGCACAGCCACAGAGACAGAGCGAACCCGCAGCTACAGGGAATACAGACGAGGGGAGGAACACAATACAGCGGTAATAACAGCACCCAGCCAGGGGAGACAAGAGCGAATACACAACACAAAACACAAATACACGGACCGCTACAACACTACTGGATTTTACAAATCACCTATGCGAGTCTGCACCTCAAACACTCTGAAATATCATTTAGATTAATACGGCAGTTAGTATATAAATCCATTTCTAAAACGGGTCGCATTTTGTCATTTAAATACCTATGAGCTACCAAAACGTATTTTTGTTTCATATCGTTATTAATGTATTTATTTATTTGTAATCCAGCCTTACATTTTAACTTCTTGAAGTTACCACAGCGTGTCTATGTATGAATTACTGACGAGTAATATTGAGATTTGATTACACTAGCAGATCAACTGATAATGTATGGATGTTATTTTGTGAAAACAATAAAATATTAATATTAAAAAAGAAACACTACAACATCTTATAAACAAATAAATTATACACCAAACTGTACCACATTCGTTTACTCTTAATAATATCATAACAAATATACTTCTTATAAATACGTACCTTCTTTTATTTGTTGGAAAACGGTCTGGAACTGAAGTAAAAGTGCTTTTTAATTCAGTGCTATTTTAGTATTTAAAATCTGGTTATCTTCAAAATTAAAATGTCAGCAACGGTGTTTTTAATTAAACGAAGCGCCTGACGCCTTTCGGAACTTTCGCATTTTTTAAATCCCTAACGGTCTCTGCTCAGCGGTGGAATGTTCAGGAGCGGTTGCCTAACAGCGTCTCCGCCTCCTTCTCTGCCCCGCCCCTCTCTCCCTCTCTCGTTGCTCCAGCTAGGAGTTCACATTCAGCTTCCTTAGATTATATAGCGCCATTCTTTACTAACTTTTACAAATGAGCTTATTGGAGGCTTCGTGTTTTTAAGATGGTTCAGGTGCAGTCCGGGCACACTAACTGGAGCATCATTACAGTATACCGCACTGCGCTCGGCTTTGTGTGGAGGCTGATACACAAAATAATGAAGGACTGTTAAAGAAATCACATGGATTGCTTTTTAATGCTAAATGTGTATCTGGTATTCTAAGTATTATCTACAAATAATAATTCAGCTATATTCATATTCAGAATGTGATACAGTATTAAGACAGGGTCTAGTATTAGAAATAAATAAACATGCTTTAAGAGAAACAGCAGTGATGTTTATTGACCATTCCCATCCATTCTCTATATGTTTCTACATTGTGGTTGCAATCCACAGGGACAAGGGACTCAGTGATGTTAAATAAAAAACTAGAGCCCACAATTACCCAATAGTAGCGGGTGGGACACTAGGACCATGCAGAATGCGGTTGTTGGGAACGCCGATGCTTTCTCAAGACAATATGTTGAACATGCACCTTGCTTTGTGGAGGATGTTGTTCCTATGATGGGTGTCCCTATGGAACTGCAGCAGCACATTCAAGGGGATCAGACCAGGGATGCTGGGCAGGGGGTAGCAGCGCAGGAGGCCATCGTGGCACTCCCAGTGCGTCCGAGGAGCAGTCTTGTTTTGTTGCAGACCTCCGATCCAGTTATAGGACCCTTCTTGAATTTCTGGAAGCAAAGGAAGCACCCAGATCATGATGAGAGAGAAAAATTGTCAGGGGAGGTACTGGAGTTATTCCGTCAGTGGGATAGGATCTTGGAAGAAGATGGCGTACTCTATCATCTTATTTATACACCTGATGGAGGAAAGGAGCTTCATCAGCTTCTTTTGCCTGCAGCACTCCATCAAGAAGTACTCACAAGCCTCCGTGATGACCATGGCCACCAGGGGGCAGAACGCACCAGGAGTTTGGTGCATCGCCGATGCGATTAGCCGGGTATGACCCCGACAGTAGAGCAGTGGTGTAAAAACTGTGAGCGGTGGACTCTTTCAAAAGCCGTACAGCCAAAAGTACATAGCTTTATGGGCCATCTGGTGACATTCTAGCTGTAGACTTTACTGTCTTGGAGCCTTCCAGTGATGGAAGAGAGAATGTTTTAATCATGACTGATGTATTTTCTAAATACACACAGATCCACTCCGACCAAGGCAGGCACCACACAATATAGAAAGGAAGGGAGGAGAAATGTATTGCCTGCTTTCAGTACCTTACACTTTCCTCTGCCACTCCTCCTATTTGTAACTGCAAACACAAGTCAAAAAGGAAGTTAGAAAGGCCAAGCTGCTAGTCTGTGATGGTTGATTCTAGTGTGTGCAGAGCTGCTCGTCTGTGATGGTTGATTCTAGTGTGTGCAGAGCTGCTAGTCTGTGATGGATTTTATATTTGGATCACAGTTAATAAAGGTGACCAGTAGATGGCAGAAAGGATCCTATTATTTTTTTAATCCAGTGCAGTCCAGCAATCCAGTTTATTATTGCACATTAATAATACCACTGTTAGATTTCTGTGGTGTAATTATGTTTCCATTTCTAATTGTCCTTGTTAGTGTAAGTGACATTTCCTTGTTCATTTGTATTATTATTATTATTATTATTATTTATTTCTTAGCAGACGCCCTTATCCAGGGCGACTTACAATTGTTACAAGATATCACATTATTTGTATCAGTCTGAACCCCTTCTATACATTTCAGCTTCAGCCCTTGGGTTCCAATACAACTACAAACTAAAGGTAACAAACAAGGATTATTATTGTTTCATGTTACTGTTTGCATCATTTCACCCTCATTCCATTAAAAATGCATATTATAGTAATCAAACTCCAGCAGTGTGCTTCTAAATGTGTTTCCAAAGGCTGTCCACATGAAGCACCCTGTAGTGAGATTTACCTCAACACCAATTAAAACAGCAACACAAGGGCAGCTCTGTTTTATATTAACCATCACAGTGCAGACCGTGCATGACAAGGGAAATTATATATATATATATTATATAATATATATATAGCTCTGGAAAAAATTAAGAGACCACTGCAAAATTATCAGTTTCTCTGGTTTTACTATTTATAGGTATGTATTTGGGTAAAATGAACATTTTTGTTTTATTCTATAAACTACTGACAACATTTCTCCCAAATTCCAAATAAAAATATTGTCATTTAGAGCATTTATTTGCAGAAAATGACAACTGGTCAAAATAACAAAAAAGATGCAGTGTTGTCAGACCTTGAATAATGCAAAGAAAATAAATTCATATTCATTTTTAAACAACACAATACTAATGTTTTAACTTAGGAAGAGTTCAGAAATCAATATTTGGTGGAATAACCCTGATTTTCAAGCACAGCTTTCATGCGTCCTTCACATTGATGTTGGGTGACTTTATGCCACTCCTGGCGCAAAAATTCAAGCAGCTTGGCTTTGTTTGATGGCTTGTGACCATCCATCTTCCTCTTGATCTCATCCCAGAGGTTTTCAATGGGGTTCAGGTCTGGAGATTGGGCTGGCCATGACAGGGTCTTAATCTGGTGGTCCTCCATTTTATAATTGAGAGTTTATCTAGATTGATTAGTTATCTTATAAAAACTATTTAATTGATGTTTTACATGATTGAGGATTTACTATGAACCCACATACACACTCTAGACACAAGGAATGTTTCATCAATAGTAGTATTGTATTCAGAGCACAAATATTAAACAGAAATCACAAAAGTCAGAAAGCCAATCTTAGTTTTCTAAGCATAACAGTCATAAAGTCAAAGCTCTTAGCCTGTGTTAAAGCAGCTAGCAGGGCCAGTGAAATATGACACTGCTTACACTCACACACACACACACACACACATACACACATACAGCCTAAACTGAAATGGTTCAGACAATCTTACAACAGATCACACTAAAGCTTACTAATAGGAAATTGTTTAACGATATAGCAAGCTTACTTTAAAATAAATTCTTCATACAGCTATGAGGTAGATTACTTCTAATTACTTCAAATTTCACATGCAAGGTGTGCAAACTAAACAATTAACAGTTCAATTGTATGTGAATGTGTTACAATTAATTAATATAGTTTCATGAGAGAAAAATGCAACTGGAACTATACTGGCTTAGGTACAGCAGACTCAGACTTGTTTGTCTGATGAAAGTCTCTAAGTTTTACGGCAGTCCTCCAGCCAGGCCTCAGGCTCTTTGCATTTGGTCGTTTACTAGCTTGCCTTCCCTTTTTGGGTCATGTTCTCAGTCAGAGTCCCGGAGTTGCAGCTTGGTATAGCAGAGTGACAGCAATTAGTTTAGCAGTCAAAGTGGAGCACAACATGTTTAGTTTTGCTTGAATATTTATAGTCTTTCTCTCTAAGCAGCTCTCCACATGAGGTCCTTTTGTGGATACTGCCTCTCAACACTCACTGTCCTTTGATGTTTTAATGTCCTTTTCCGCTAGGACATCGATGATTTATGTCTTCCTCACGTCAAACCGCTTGTTGCCGTTGTGAATTATCTGTACAGAATTCAACTGTCCTTTCAGCCTAATCCAGTCCAGATGCCACCCAGCCCTGCTCACGCTCACAGTTCAGTGTGTCTGCAGGAAAGGAGCCCTTTTTCTTCAAGACACAGATTTCATTAATCTGTCCAGTTACATTTATAATACACTTTCATGTATTAATATCATATTCAGGGGAATATTCACCACAAGCAGCAGCATCTTCCCCTTTTTCAATGTCTCCCTTGGGTTTGTTCAGTTCCACTGCAGATCTTTATCTCAGGAATCATTGACAGTTTAAACAATGACAAACCTTTTAACGTACTTTTAACAAAAACGTACAGGAAATCAAACTCAATTTCAAAGCAATCCTTTCTAAATAACTAAGCCTGCCTTTGGATGTACTGTATTGTCAATTTAATGATAGCATACTGATACCAAATACAAGCAAACAAGCCATATTTTGCCCAAAGGAATAAACAGCTAATGTTGATTCCACAAAAGCACCAGCTCTGTTACTGTCAAACAGTCTGAGGCAACTTCATTCTGCAGATTGTTTAGATCAGTTACTCATAAACTGTATAAACTATGAATGTAATAATAATGGTAATGCTGTAGCATGTAGGTTTTGCAGATTTGAGTAAATGCACATTCTGTGAATTGTTTGCTTGCAAACTTATGTTTTACAGTATATTTATACAGCTCTACTAAAATGATAGGGCTCCAGTATACAACAAGCTGGGAGGTTCTCGGTACTTAAAGGGTACAGAAGGACCTTTTTATTTTATTGTGTTACATGTGAGCAGGAGGATGATGGGAAAGTACATGGGAAGCCATCTTGAGACAGTGAATGCAATTTAAAAGTTTAAAAAAGTGGTCAAAATGTAAAAAAAATTAAAGAATACACACACCTTCCGTAAACAGTTGTAGCAACACATGGGAACATGCAACACAATCAAATAAAAGGTCCTTCTGTAAGCTTTAAACACTCAGCAAAGCAGGGAAAAGTTTGCACCACATCAAATAAAAAAAAGGTTGTTTCAGCTTGTGCTTGCACTGGTGCAATAGCTTAGAGGCCATTCTAGTGAGATGAAGCACACACTGCTGCCACACCCAGGAACATATTCTTAGTTTTAGTTTCTTTTACTTTTGGTACAGTAATGGTATTTTAAAAATAGGATGTGTTATTGGCAGCTTTGTTTAATGTGTTCACAGAAACAAGCTTGGCATAAATCCTCACAGCATGATGAGTGAGATTAATTTCAATGCAGTTCATTCTGAAAAAAGAATGGGTCTGTCTCCTTCAGTTTGTCACGCTCCCTTTCTCAGTGTCTCTGGATTCAGGCTGGCTCTCACTCCTGGGGACCCCCTTCATTTACTGCAGGGGGTGAGAGAGAGACAAGGAATCAGTCAGCTCTCAACACACACAAACAAGCAGGGTGGAGAGGTGAGGGACTGGGAGGAGGGAGGCTGGCTCCAGTGTGAATGCAGCTGGTGTGTTTTTAGTGTTCCTGACTGCCTAAAGCTCTCCCACATTCAACACAGTGATATGGCTTCTCTCCAGTGTGAATTCGCTGGTGTTTTTTTTAGTTTTCCTTTGTCAGTGAAGCTTTTCTCACATTCAAAACAGTGATATGGCTTCTCTCAGTGTGAAATCGATGGTGTCTTTTTAGGTCTCCTGGCGCATTGAAGCTCTTTCCACATTCAGTACAGTGATATGGCTTCTCTCCAGTGTGAATTCGCTGGTGTTTTGTTTAGTGTTCCTTTGTCAGTGAAGCTTTTCCCACATTGAACACAGTGATACGGCTTTCTCCAGTGTGAATGTGTTGGTGTCTATTCAGGTTTCCTGACTCACTGAAGCTCTCCCCACATTCAGTACATTGATATGGCTTCTCTCCAGTGTGAAGTCGCTAGTGTTTTTTTAGGCTTCCAGACGCATTGAAGCTCTCCCCACATTCAGTACAGTGATATGGCTTCTCTCCAGTGTGAATTATGGCTGGCTGGTGTGTTTTTTAGGCTTCTTGGCAGGCTGAAGCTCTTCACACATTCATTACATTGATGTGATATCTTTGGCCGGGACATTTTTTCTGTATCCTTAAACAACAAGTCAATAGACTCTTCAATGTGAACAGGCTCCAGTTCAGTCTCTTCTTTCATGTGGACAGGCTCCAGATCAGTCTCTTCTTCTTTAATGTGGAGAGCCTCCAGTTCAGTCTCTTCCTCTTTAATGTGAACAGGCTCCAGTTCAGTCTCTTCTTTAATGTGGACAGGCTCCAGTTCAGTCTCTTCTTTAATGTGGACAGGCTCCAGTTCAGTCTCTTCTTGTTTAATGTGGACAGGCTCCAGTTCAGTCTCTTCTTCTTTAATGTCGACAGCCTCCAGTTCAGTCTCTTCTTCTTTAATGTGGACAGGCTCCAGTTCAGTCTCTTCTTTAATGTGGACAGGCTCCAGTTCAGTCTCTTCTTTAATGTGGACAGCCTCCAGTTCAGTCTCTTCTTTAATGTGGACAGGCTCCAGTTCAGTCTCTTGTTTAATGTGGACAGGCTCCAGTTCAGGCATCTCCTGTTTAATGCTGACAGGTACCAATTCCTGAACCTCCTCCTGTTTAATGTAAACGGACTCCATCTTTGTTCCTTGGCTTTCACCTGGATAAGACAGTCCTGAAAACAGAAAATGAAATGAAGCATTACGATCTGTTCTCTATCAGTGTGTTTACACTTACAACTTGGACCTGGACTGGCTTAGGCTCTATCAGATTCAAGAGTCCTATCATTTGAGCCTGTTTACACTTGAGCACAGACCTAGGCTGGCTTTGGCCTCATGCGTGCGTACATAGCCCCTGAACTGCAGTGCGTGCGGATGACATCATATCGACCCCTTGTGTGAAGACATTTCCCCTCCCAGAACACAGAGGGCGGGTGTTTTAAATCAACAGCAAATCAACAGAAACACAGCAAGTGACACATTTGTGTCACTTGTGTGTTCTACTTCAAGGTGGTCGTTCCGTGCCAATTAAGATTTCATTTTGCCATCAGAAATGGGCGGAGCATTGAAAACGGCAAATCAGGCGTTTCCAAGAAACAGGTGTTATTGTCTTTATTTACACATCAGTCTGACAACTCGTCTCACATGGAAATGTAAACAGTAACTCCCATGTATTTTCTTGCCCATGACAAGTATTCCATGCACACAGAAAGCAGGCAGGTGGCAGAGCGTTCAGCTTCAGAGCCCCACAGGTGTGGAATGATCTGCCTCGATTTGGAAGGAGGCACCATCTCCTGCTGCTTTTAACCCTTCCGCTCCGGTGAACATTCTACCTGTTTGAGGTCTGACTGACATCGCTTGACTTTCAGGATCATTTACACCAAATTATTTGATGGCTGCGTAATGTGAAAAAGTCAACATCAGATAGATCTGTCAACTTATCAACATTTTCTGTGTGAGAGAAACACAGTGAATCTCCCTCCCGTCCTGTCAGGGCGCTAAGGAGCAAGAACACTACCTTGGACGGGCTGGACCGACAGTTCTTTCCCAGGGTTCAAGGGAAGACGGCCAGCTAGAAAGTCTGGTTAATTATTATTATTTTTTTATTATTTATTTCTTAGCAGGCGCCCTTATCCAGGGCGACTTACAATCGTAAGCAAATACATTTCAAGTGTTACAGTACAAGTAATAATACAATAAGAGCAAGACAAATACAATGACTTTGGTTCAAGCAAGTACAAGTGTGACAAAATACAATACAGTAATACAGCAGATAACAGTGTCAGTGATAGTTACATCAGGATGTAATTAAATACAAATTACTACAGATTAAATAGCACTTGACAGATTACAGTACTCTAAAAGTACAGGATTAAATGCAGTGAAATAGGGGGCAGATAAAAGCAAATAAAGCGCATTTAAGGAAGGGTGATAAGTGGCCCAGGGAAGAACAGAGGAGTTCTACAGGTGCTGTCTGAAGAGGTGAGTCTTCAGGAGGCGCGGAATGGTCAGGGACTGGGCAGTCCTGACATCTGTAGGAAGGTCATTCGACCACTCGCGGAGCGGGTGGAGAAGGAGGCGGGCTCTGGAGGCAGGGGGCGTGGGGAGGTAATTAACTCATTGTCCCGAAAGGGAAATAATGTGGCAGATTGGAGGGGCGGCTGCACTGGTTTACCAAGGGGTCATGTGTGACGGCATAAAAGGACGGAGAGGCGCAATCTTTTCCTTCGCTTTGGTTACGAGAAAATAACCTGAAAGGACCTGTGCAGTATCGTGATAACTTATCGCTTGAGTGTTTGTTTGTTTTGTCTATAACTGTTGCTTGTTGTATTAATAGGCGGCTAACACATTCGGAGCTGTCGCCAAGGGCCAACACAAAACCGGAACAGCACGGCACTATTGTCAGCAATAAACCGGATCACCCACCACGAGCACTGCAACACGCACCCAGGACTGGTGACCGTGTTTGTACATTAATGGGAGGGATACTTGTGTTTATTATTTGGTACTACAAACCCGTTATTATTTACCCCATGCACTGCACATTGCTGTGTAATGCGGGGATCATTATTTGGTCACTTCAACTGGATTACAAATCTCTGTCTGATAATTACACACCGCATCACTGCTGCACCTGTACACTGCAAACCACTTTTGCCACAGTTGGCAAGCATTCCTGGTACTGTGAAGCAATTTTAGTCTGCTCTCGGTAATGCTGCACATTAAAATCCTGGTATATACTAGTCACCTAAACGAAACCTAAGATGCTGAAATGCTGCACCTCATAATAAAAAGGTATTTCTTATGGCCTGGGGCTTCAGTGAAATGCATTTTGATTGGACAGTCATCTGTGATGTTTATCCTATGAATATTTCCGACAGTTAATATTTTGTTTTTCTGGCAAGCTTGTACTTGTGATGGCGAATGGTTTCATGTGGGTACATCCGGCATGAACATTTCTGAAAATCAGTATTGCACGAATATAGCCTTGCAGCCAAATAATATTTCTCAGAACATGCAAGGATAGCCCTCCTAGTTTAGAGAGTGAGAGTTTCCTTTTCTTTATTCTGGGCTGGGAACCCTCCATAGACAGCAGACAGATTTGGCAGCATTTTCCAGTCCAGCATCGTCTACTATTAATTCTAATTATTATCCTGATTATTGGTAAACTAAAACTTAGTTCCAATCTTCACATAATATCATGATTTACATGCAAATAAACATTTTCCCATCCAACTAACAGCATGATTTTTCAAGCAGGAAGGTCATTTATTTACGAGTTCCCTAACAATCCAATTATTATATAATGATGTAAGTGCTGTCAGCTGCTTTTGTACATGTCAAACTACAGAAACTTACAGAAATATCATTAAAATAGCACTTTCACCCTTTGCAGGAAATTCAATCACTGAGCAAATTTTCAGAAACTCGCTCATATCACTAACAATCTTATGTGTAGACATTATTCTTGAAATGTTTCTTTGTAATGGCTTATCCCACAAGGTTCAGATTAAATGTTGGGGCCATTTACAAAAAGATACATATTAAATATAGAACACAGTAAAACATTGCAATCCAAACGCCTAGGGGAGCAGCATCTTTGAAAACAGGAACAATTTATTAAATACCAGCAACAAAGTTAGTTCTGCCTGCAGCGGGTGTGTTTTGCAGAATGCTTTGATTCAGATCGGCAGGCAGTGTTCTGCAGCACCAGCACCGTGCTGGGAAATCACAGAGGCATCAACTTATTGATGTGCAGATTTGCAATGTTTTATTGTATATGAATACTAGTTCACTTTGATCCAGTTAATCCAACAATTTTCATTTGTCAAAACTGAAATATGACAGATTTGAGATATTAATGTTACTTGCAAATACATCATTGCAAAACATGTTTAAGATAAACAAGGATGCACTCTTTAAACAAAAGCTGTTTAGTGTCTAAACACAAGAACCACAATAATATTAACAATCAGGGGTTCATAACAGAAAACTGGTACTGATGTTAAGCCTGACATGCAAAGTGAAATTCATGCACTTTAATATGCTAACACTAGAACCGCCATGACAGTCTTTTGAACCGGTTTAGAAATTCAAATTTAAATTTCTCTGAGTTTGTGAATTTCTCGTGCATGTCTGTTCTTAAGTGTTATTAAATATCTGAATTAAATACCCATACGGTGTTTCAGCTGCAGCATTGTAAAAATGAATAAGTTAAAAGCACTTACTCCTTAAAACAACAGAGCAGCTTTTTAAACTGCATACTGAAATCAATACAATATAGCCGACAATGTAGTCTGGCCTTTGTAATACAAACAAAGCCATTGTGAAAGAACGTATTATAATCCTGTTGAGTGCTTAAAACACTGATGAAAGTCATTCTACACATCATATTATTAATATTATTATTATTCTAAGCTCTCTGCATAAATCAGTGATCATCAGGACTGATGCTAAACGAAAGCCAGAGGAGTGTTTCATTTTACAAAGCAATGAAGTACGGTGTGGATGTACTTGATCAAAGGGCACGGCAGTATCCTGTCAAAGGTGCTTCTCGCAGGTGGCCTGTGGCGTTTTTTTTTTTCATCATGTTTGGACCTGGCTTTTGTTTTGTACAAGGACTGCATCGAGAACACAATCTCCGGAGGAACTTCATTCTGCAGCTAGACCTGGAGCTGCGGCAGAAACATTTTAATAGAGAAGTGCAATCCCGAAAATGCCCCTCAACCTTCAGCCAGCGCTGCAGCCACTGGCACACGGAGGAAAAAAGACAAAGGCCAGGCTGCTAAATGCAACAGAAACAAAACACTGGAAGCCTGCGCCCGTTGTGAACAGGCAGTCTGTGGCACATGCACTGGTAAAGTTGAGAAGTGTCTGTGTGGATTGTACTAATTAGACAGCTGTAATAGATGTGCCTTTGAACTCTGTTTCCCTCAGAGCGCATTCACATCGCTTATGTTATATTTTTGTTTTATGCTATTTTCATAACTAGTTATTTATTTTTTATAATTTTGTATGTGCATACAACTTTGTTTATTATAGTTTCATATTTATGTATATGTGCTCTTTTTGGAATAAATGTACATAGTGTTTTTGCTGTGCAAGTGTTATATATGGTGTTCACAAATAAAATATTCAGTTGTATCCGATTGTTTTTCATTTTCATATCGAAGCTGTTTTAATGACCCGCTGTGTCGGTTGTAACTAGTCAGAAATGTTGGCGGTTCAAGTGTTAATTTGAAAATGCACAAAAACACTCAACTTATGTAGGAGTTTTAAAGCTAAAACTCTGACTTGTTTCACTTCACTTTGTTAATTCATTGCTAATTCTGTTTATAGTTATTTTCTGCATTCCATCAAGATTAAAATGATTGCAGATGTGTTATTTTAAATAGGAGACTCGTCTTTTCTTTTTTCCTCTACAACAAAAATTACTTTATTTGCAGCAGACGTTTTATGGCAAAAAATTCAGTGTATAAAACAATGTAGTGACAGTCATGAAGTGCTGCAGTAATTCAGAGTATAAAGTAATGTAGTGACAGTCATGAAGTGCTGCAGTAATTCAGAGTATAAAGTAATGTGCTGACAGTCATGAAGTGCTGCAGTAATTCAGAGTATAAAGTAATGTAGTGACAGTCATGAAGTGCTGCAGTAATTCAGTGTATAAAGTAATGTAGTGACAGTCATGAAGTGCTGCAGTAATTCAGAGTATAAAGTAATGTGCTGACAGTCATGAAGTGCTGCAGTAATTCAGTGTATAAAACAATGTAGTGACAGTCATGAAGTGCTGCAGTAATTCAGAGTATAAAGTAATGTGCTGACAGTCATGAAGTGCTGCAGTAATTCAGAGTATAAAGTAATGTAGTGACAGTCATGAAGTGCTGCAGTAATTCAGAGTATAAAGTAATGTACTGACAGTCATGAAGTGCTGCAGTAATCCGAGGAGCACCGATAAAGATGTTCTTGTCCGATGCTGATAGCCGATGGTTCTCTTCCCATATCGGCGATACTGATACTAGCTAGTGCACAGGGTTCGACATTCACCATGGCCCAGCAGCCCAGGGCCGGTAGAGATCGCAGTGTGGCGGTAGTTATGAAGCACCACAGGCACAACTGGGCGACTACATTTAACTAGTATAATGTATATAGCACGGCTTCCGTTCATAAATACAGGAAAGTGGGCCAGTGTGCCCAAAAAGCTGAAAACTAATTTACAAACCATTTTTAAAAACATAACTCCAAACTAATCCTAACTTTCCGCCGCCACGTCATATTTGTTGTACAGTCAGACTCTGAGACTTTGTGCCGAAGTGCTGTGTTCTTTAACAAATCAGGTTTCTACAACTAAAAAAGCGCTGAAATCAATAAATCATAAAAAAATTATGAAAAAAATAGATGAACATTTACAGTGGAGGCTTCATTATGACAGTGAAAAGAAAATAACGGTTTTGCCTTGTTTGGCGTCAGTTTCCCAGACTTGCAGATACAACAGCAGCTTTTATTTTGTGAATTCAACGTTTCGTTTACATCATATCCAGTCTCACAGTAAGATGTCCCGATGGATACCCAAAAACGCGATCGAATTGTCTAACTTTTTGATTTGGGATCCGATGTGTTCAGGTCAAAAATTCCATTCCCAATCTTTCCAGGACTCATTAGTATCACTCAGCAAGATTGGCGCTGACTTGGGAGAGGCTACACAAGCAATAACGCTCTGAGGAGGATTGTTGTTTTGTATTGTGAATATTGTTTTAATAGTGTTTATTATTAGAATTAAGAATGGGAATTTCGAATAGTTTCTTATTTGAATACACAGGGTGCAACATGTTTGTGTATTCGATTACCTGAACTCCGGTCCCTTACGCTCCCAAGAATAAAAGGCAAAGGCCTGTGTACAAGCAGACAGCATAACAGTGTAAGCCGGTAAAGTTTAGATTTATTTGTTAGATTTCTTTGTACCCTACTTGCTGAGGCACAAGTTTTTCCTTTTGTTTACTGAATTAAAATACAGAACTCGATGAGCAGCAACGTCACAGTGCGTATCTCTGACCATTAAAGCAACAGCAGCACAATATTGCACAAACCACCAAATAATCATTTTTGCTGTAGTGTATTCAGAATAAAATAACACCCATCATATAGCAACCTAAATATTCTACATCTGTTTAATTCTAACAAATAATACTTATAAAATAATCTTAATAGTGTAAATATCGTAACCTGGCCAAAACAATAGAAAATACATCCCAACATTACAATAGTTTAACATTACTAATTACAACTAGCCATCAAGTACTGACATCACATGAATCGAAGTCAAGTTACTTTTATTCAATAACCTGTAAATAATTCAAAACAAGGACACCTGGTTGTACTTTTACTGGTCAGTGCAAATGCTGACGTTACTCCATCCAGTCACAGAAAGTCAACAGTAGATGTCTTACATTGAACTGCAGTCCAGAGTTGAAAAATAACTCCTTTCCAACTCCAAGTATCTTGCCTTTTCTTACCAGTCACTGCGTTGTTCTGCTTCACATTTAGTATGTCTTTATATTCATCATAACGTTAAATTACCTTTATAATTTCAACGTTACCCAAGTTTGGATTACTTCTGTTTTCCATGCTCCCGGAAGCTGCTCACGACTGACTAGCAACAGCTGAAGCTGCTGTGTACAGTCATTACAGAGGAACTCATGCGGGGTCTGTTAACATTAGCTAATAACAAGGCAAGAAAATTGGCAGCATTTTCAAACAGAATACGATTACTGTAGAATGTTGCCATTACAAGCATTGCATGATTAATTAGGGTCCTTACATTTAATATGCAAATAACAAAAGACTGACCTAACATGTTAAGCATCAGCATTAAAAGAAATGAGACGCGTTTGATTCTACTAGTAGCTAATGTCTAAGGTTGTTTTTTTTTCTGTACTCGAATATGTAACATGCTATTCAAATAGTTTTTATTTTTATCTTCGTGTATTCGACTCCACTGCCCCATCCCGAATTAGGATTATTATAATTCAGTTTTCGCGTTGCTGTGACCATATGGTAACAGCTTGGTTGCGGGTTTGCTTGTGAAAAAATAAGTCTCATTTGTACACATATTTTCAGATCTTGAATACAGTATTTTAATTTTCGGATGTTAAATGGCTGCAGTAACATATATTGAAAGGCCTCGTTTAGCCCCTTTCTTTTGAGACATGGGCTCTCTTTGGTTACTGTGAGGGAGGAGGCCCTCACATTTGTCTCAGTATGTATCTGGACATTTTCTGCAAATTGTTTTTAACTGTTTTTGTATTGTGTTGCTGAACCTTGGGTCTAGTAAGGAAAATAATAAAACAAAATTCACTTACCTGGTGTATCAGGACTGGAGGCCTGTGGTTTGGGTGTCTGAAAAACAAAAGAAAGGTTAATCAAAGTACTGTTTAGACAGTTGGTTTGGAAGGTGCACACTTCCAGAACAATGTATTGCAGTACTATTAGTGAAAAAAATGAACACAGTTATTTTAATGTGCATGTTTTTGATATGCAATGGTTTAGGTAACCTGAGTTGGGTGTGGTGGTATGGTCCTCCATCTTGACAGGAAGTGGGGAACCAGCCATGTTGGTGAGGGAAGCTTTTATTGATTTCCCTGGGTACTGACTTCCTGTAGCAGGGTAGTACCTGTAGAAGATATTGAAAGGGGGGATAGTTGATTTTAATTATTTTTCCCTCTGCTTGTTTTAAAAGCATAGTATTAATGCATGTGTTAGATTAATGTTAGTATATATACATATTCATTGATTTGTTTCTTTTTGAATACTTTATTTATTATTGATAACTGTTTGCTGTTTTGTTCTTATATAACCACCTGCATAATGGTTTATTCTGGGGGGAGGGGTAGGCCTGGAAAGGTATAAAGGCTGTCAGTTGGTTCAGTCAAGATCTTCCTTTTGTGTAGATCAGAGAGCAGTTTTGCAGCTCTATGGTTGGACTCAGTTATTGAAGTCAGTACCTGTGACTAGGTGACTATAAATAGTTATTTTTGGTTTCCACTTTTTCTTTCTTCAAGTTGTTTGATATTTGGTTCAATTAGCTTTTTGTTTAATTATTGTTCTTAAATAAAAATAATTGGTTTTACACCAAACTTCTCTGTGCTCTGCGTGCTTCCCTGCGAATCAACATCAGCCGCTGGCTGCACTCTCCAACAGTTACCATACACAGATAGAAAACATA
>CM072681.1:22684622-22711622 GCA_036884735.1 Huso huso | reverse complement strand
TATTCTCTTTGTAAGTAATGCAACACAGATATTGGGCATTTCTTAGATTGTATCTTACTTCTTTTTGCATACCTGCATTGTCTCTTGCTAGATATGCACCTCCAGATTCTGACAAATACTTTAGAAAACCAGGAGCAACTTCTGCTCTGGATCAAAAAGATATAATGCTCTCATGGCCGCCCGCCTATGTGGATAACTATAAAAAAAACTAGTAGAAACTAACTAAAACACAAGTCTGGGAAAACAAATGGAAGTCTGAAAAAGTAATGGAATTTTCATGTTGAAAAGTGTAGGAACCCTGTAGCTTGTTTCACAGCTAAATCATTGTGAGAGAGAGAGAGTGTGTGAGTGTGCGCAGCGTGAGCATGTTTTGATATCACAACCAACTAACGTTAGCTAATCACTTCAGTTTGGCTTTAGGTGACTAAAGCAGAATGGCAGCCAAAAAAAAGAAAGATGGACATCAGATGCTTTTTACAAAAAGTCAAAGTGTAAGTAGGAAGATGTCAAAAAGTCATAAACACAGTTGATAATGATTCTCATAGCAAATGTAAAAATAATTTACTAATGAAGTTAGCAGAGTCATACTTTCTCTAAACAGCATGCATCAATTTATCATTTTATCAGGCAAATGAAGCAGTGCAACCTGGTAAAAGCAGTACAGAGGCAGGTGGAGCAACAGGGTCGCAGGTGAGGATGTAATGACTTAGTGATTATAACAGTGAAAGTGTTAGACTCAGTTTTGAGATATATTATTGTTTGAGGCACATTGTGATATGATAGTAGGCTAATGCTGTATAGTAATACCAGCAAATAAAGTTAGATAGCCATATATTTTCTTTTATATGGCATGCATCAATTTATTATTTTATCAGGTGAATGAAGCAGTGCAACCAGGTGCAGCAGCACAGACACAGGAGAGGCAGGCAGAGCAATAGGGTTGCATGCTAGAAGGATGTAGACAGCAACAGTGACAGTAGCAGTGACAGTGAGAGTGGCAGGACGGTTCCAGTGAAGATCAGTGTAGCAGTGAAGATGTCAATGTTATGGACATTGTTGAAAACAAGAAAACAAGCCAAACCAACCTGACCCTAAGTATATAGAAGTACAGAGATTGTCAAATAAGGTCCCAAAGCTTTCAAGACAGCTGCTGGCAAGCAATATCCATGGCTTCACCATAGCCCCTCCTTGAAAAGAGTTCTATGTTTCCAGTGTGTCAAAGCATACAACATCAAGAAGTGCATATTGGAAAAAGCAGACACTGCTTTTTCCTCAAAGGGATTCAATAACTGAAGAATGCTCTAGTTAGCTTTTGATCGCCATCAATGTAGTAAATCCCACCATCATGCTGTCACAGTTAACGCCCAAGAGACAAGGCCAATAGATGCACAGCTGTCAAGTGTCTGGGCAAAAAACAGAAAGAGGCAAGGTGCACACTTGAGAAGATTGTGGGTTCAGTGCAGTACCTTGCTAGGCAGGGTGGAGCCGAGGCCATGAGGCAAATGATGGGAATGTATTCCACCTTTTAAAATTCATAGGGAAGGATGAGCCCACTCTCTACTTGGTTATCCCGCTGTCATGATTATGCTAGTCCTCAGGCCCAAAATGAGTTTTGAACTTGTTGGGCAATACAATTGTCAGAGACATTGCAACATCCATCAGGTCTCTACCAGTTCTGCAGTACCATAATAATTGATGGCACTCAAGATGTAGCAGGAAAGAGCAAGAGTCTGTATAGCCAGATATGTGGACCATGACCTGGTGCCACATGAGTTATTCATTGGTTTGTATGCAGTCCCAGGACCACTGGAGAGGAGATAGCAAAAGTAGCTGTTGATGTCCTTTGAGATTGAATCTTCCAATGTCTGGCTTACGCGGGTCAGACATATGATGGTGCTGCCAATATGGCAGGGAAGTACACAGGAGCACAGGCTGTGCTGAAGAGACAGCAGTCATTGGCTCTCTATGTGTACTGTGGTGTACACTGTTTGAATCTTATCACACTGCCTGCTTGCACAGCCTCCCTTAACACGTGACTCCTTGCAGGGGGTCCATGAGCTGGGGAATCTGAGCAATCAATCAGAAAATTCAAGGCGATGTCTGAGGTAAAGGCAGGATCAGAAGGACACCACACAACACTAAAACCACTACGTCCGACCAGGTGGACGGTCCCGGGAAGGCTGCGAATCAGTTCTCTGTCAGTATGACAGAGTGTTGTCTAGTTTGGAAGAGATGGCTTAATGGATCAGACACAGGTGTGAAGACTAATGGTCTCCTAGACAGATTCCAGAAAGGAAAACTGTCCTTGACCTTTCTAGCATCAGAAGTGATAGGGGAACTAGAGTGTTTGAATAAGTCTCTGCAAAAAACAGACACAAACCATTGCAGGAATGCAAGCTGCAATAGAGTATGTTAAATCCACTTTCAAGGCAAAAGAAATAAGGAAAGCTTCCAGGATGTGTTTGACAAGGCAGTGGCAATGGTTGACTCCCTTGGTATTGAGCCCATTCAAATGCCTCACCAAAGACAGCCACCGAAATGGTATACTGGTAGGGCAAGCCAGCATGCTCCAAAGTCACCTGAAGAATACTACAGGATTGAATTCTACAAAATGTTAGACACAGTGGATTTGCAGTTTACAGAGCGGTTGATGTAGGTAGAGACAGTGTAGGAGAGGTAACATTCATATTAGAAACAGTAACTGTGGAGACAGAGGCAGTGATGTAGGACAGTAGAGAGGTAACAGTGTAGGAGAGGTAAGACATTAACATTCATATTAGAAACAGTAACTGTGGGAGACAGAGGCAGTGATGTAGGTAGAGACAGTGTAGGAGAGGTAACATTCATATTAGAAACAGTAACTGTGGAGAGGCAGAGGCAGTGATGTAGGGACAGTGTAGGAGAGGTAACATTCATATTAGAAACAGTAACTGTGGAGACAGAGGCAGTGATGTAGGTAGAGACAGTGTAGGAGAGGTAACATTCATATTAGAAACAGGGCTGTATTCATCAGGCATGTTCATTTCTCAGGTGCTTGTGAAATATTGAGCTGTGCTTAAAACAAGTGGTTATTTTCAGTCACATATTCATGAAGCATGTTGATCGCTACATGCATCCAGATCTGCTCTTCATTTTAGATGCAGCTAATCAAGATAGAATGTGTTAAACAAGGGCAGGGCTTGTTTGAGTCTTCATCTTCAGCTCTTGATGAGTGAAAACAAATACTTAGTGACAACTTCATTATAGTTAAAATAAGCACTTCAAATGTAATATTATATCAATAACTTTTAAAACTTCATATCATAAACTTAAGTCTAAGAATTACTTAAATTCAACAACAAACAACAAAAAAAAAAACATGACCAAATATTTTAAATATTCCACTTAAATATTCCCTGGGACGCAGGGGATTGATTGTTCACTGAGGGCAGCGTCAGGGTTGAGCTGAGAGGGCTGCGTCAGAGCTGGAGTGTGCCCGCCCCCTGAAGCTGCAGGTTCATCTCCCCCTGTCTGATACGCACTTTCAAATATAGGTTTAAATAGAAAGGAATAGTAGAGTGTTGCATCATTAACTATCTAGAACATGGCATCACAAGC
This sequence comes from Huso huso, assembly GCA_036884735.1. Classification (NCBI taxonomy): domain Eukaryota; kingdom Metazoa; phylum Chordata; class Actinopteri; order Acipenseriformes; family Acipenseridae; genus Huso; species Huso huso. Next base: position 22,708,025 of record CM072681.1, on the reverse strand, counting down.
ACAGTAATACATTCCAATAGAAACAAGTATAGATAAAGACTTGAATTGCATAGAAATGGATTTGATTTATATTTGAACTTTTTCAGATTGCAGGTTTGTGGAGTTTCAGAATTGTAAATATCAGTGTTACTGTTGTGTGTTTCAGATTGCAGGTTTGTGAGTTCAGAATTGTAAATATCAGTGTTACTGTCGGTGCTTCAGATTGCAGGTTTGGGAGTTTAGAATTGTAAATATCAGTGTTACTGTCGTGCTTTCAGATTGCAGGTTTGTGGAGTTCAGAATTGTAAATATCAGTGTTACTGTCGTGTTTCAGATTGCAGGTTTGTGGAGTTCAGAATTGTAAATATCAGTGTTACTGTCGTGTTTCAGATTGCAGGTTTGTGGAGTTCAGAATTGTAAATATCAGTGTTACTGTCGTGGTTTTCAGATTGCAGGTTTGTGGAGTTCAGAATTGTAAATATCAGTGTTACTGTCGTGGTGTTTCAGATTGCAGGTTTGTGGAGTTCAGAATTGTAAATATCAGTGTTACTGTCGTGCATTTCAGATTGCAGGTTTGTGAGTTTAGAATTGTAAATATCAGTGTTACTGTCGTGTGCTTCAGATTGCAGGTTTGTGGAGTTCAGAATTGTAAATATCAGTGTTACTGTCGCATGCTTCAGATTGCAGGTTTGTGGAGTTTAGAATTGTAAATATCAGTGTTACTGTCGGTGTTTCAGATTGCAGGTTTGTGGAGTTCAGAATTGTAAATATCAGTGTTACTGTCGTGCTTCAGATTGCAGGCTCAGGAGTTTAGAATTGTAACAGTACGTGTTACAGGACCCCAGGTTTCAGGAGGCTTAGTTCAGAATTGTAAATATCAGTGTTACTGTCGTGTGCTTCAGATTGCAGGTTTGTGGAGTTCAGAATTGTAAATATCAGTGTTACTGTCGCCTGACCCTGATGATTGCAGGTTTGTGAGAGTAGTTTTGGTGGAGTTCAGAATGAATCCTGATAACCCTATCAGCTGCAAGGTCAGGAATTTGGTGTTGAGATTGGAGGTTTTGCTGTAGGAAGTGAGAGCCAGTATGGTGCTGATGGCTGGTGATGTCCTGATACCTGCTGCACAGGGAGAGTGAATCTACAGTGTGGAGGTTTTACTGTAGTGAAGTGAGAGCCAGTGGTTAATATGGTGGTGATGTCCTGATACCTGCTGCACAGGAAGAGTGAATCTACAGTGTGGAGGTTTTACTGTAGTGAAGTGAGAGCCAGTGGTTAATATGGTGGTGATGTCCTGATACCTGCTGCACAGGAGAGAGAATCTACAGTGTGGAGGTTTTACTGTAGTGAAGTGAGAGCCAGTGGTTAATATGGTGGTGATGGCTGGTGATGTCCTGATACCTGCTGCACAGGGAGAGTGAATCTACAGTGTGGAGGTTTTACTGTAGTGAAGAGAGAGCCAGTGGTTATGGTGGTGGTGATGGCTGATACCTGTGATGTCCTGAGGTTTTACCTGCTGCACAGGGAGAGTGAATCTACAGTGTGGAGGTTTTACTGTAGAAGAGAGAGCCAGTGGTTAATATGGTGGTGATGGCTGGTGATGTCCTGATACCTGCTGCACAGGGAGAGGAATCTACAGTGGAGGTTTTACTGTAGTGAAGTGAGAGCCAGTGATTAATATGGTGGTGATGTCCTGATACCCGCTGCACAGGGAGAGTGAATCTACAGGGAAGGTTTTACTGTAGTGAAGTGAGAGCCAGTGGTTAATATGGTGGTGATGTCCTGATACCTGCTGCACAGGGAGAGTGAATCTACAGTGTGGGAGGTTTTACTGTAGTGAAGTGAGAGCCAGTGGTTAATATGGTGGGCTGATGTCCTGATACCTGCTGCACAGGGAGAGTGAATCTACAGTGTGGAGGTTTCACTGTAGTGAAGTGAGAGCCAGTGGTTAATATGGTGGTGATGTCCTGATACCTGCTGCACAGGGAGAGTGAATCTACAGTGGAGGTTTTACTGTAGTGAAGTGAGAGCCAGTGGTTAATATGGTGGTGATGGCTGGTGATGTCCTGATACCTGCTGCACAGGGAGAGTGAATCTACAGTGGAGGTTTTACTGTAGTGAAGTTAGAGCCAGTGGTTAATATGGTGGTGATGTCCTGATACCTGCTGCACAGGGACAGTGAATCTACAGTGTGGAGGTTTTACTGTAGTGAAGTGAGAGTCAGTGGTTAATATGGTGGTGATGGCTGGTGATGTCCTGATACCTGATCCACAGGGAGAGTGAATCTACAGTGTGGAGGTTTCACTGTAGTGAAGTGAGAGTCAGTGGTTAATATGGTGGTGATGTCCTGATACCTGCTGCACAGGGACAGTGAATCTACAGTGTGGAGGTTTTACTGTAGTGAAGTTAGAGCCAGTGGTTAATATGGTGGTGATGTCCTGATACCTGCTGCACAGGGAGAGGAATCTACAGTGTGGAGGTTTTACTGTAGTGAAGTGAGAGCCAGTGGTTAATATGGTGGTGATGTCCTGATACCTGCTGCACATGGAGAGGAATCTACAGTGGAGGTTTTACTGTAGTGAAGTGAGAGCCAGTGGTTAATATGGTGGTGATGTCCTGATACCTGCTGCACAGGGAGAGTGAATCTACAGTGGGAGGTTTTACTGTAGTGAAGTGAGAGTCAGTGGTTAATATGGGGTGATTGCTGGTGATGTCCTGATACCTGCTGCACAGGGACAGTGAATCAGTACAGTGTGGAGGTTTTACTGTAGTGAAGTGAGGTTTTAGCCAGTGAACAGAAGTGGAGCCAGTGGTAATATGGTGGTGATGTCCTGATACCTGCTGCACAGGAGAGTGAATCTGCTGCAAGTGAGAGCCAGGGAGAGTGAATGAATCTACAGTGTGGAGGTTTTACTGTAGTGAAGTGAGAGCCAGTGGTTAATATGGTGGTGATGTCCTGATACCTGCTGCACAGGGAGAGTGAATCTACAGTGTGGAGGTTTTACTGTAGTGAAGTGAGAGCCAGTGGTTAATATGGTGGTGATGGGTCCTGATACCTGCTGCACAGGGAGAGTGAATCTACAGTGTGGAGGTTTTACTGTAGTGAAGTGAGAGTCAGTGGTTAATATGGGGGTGATTGCTGGTGATGTCCTGATACCTGCTGCACAGGGACAGTGAATCTACAGTGTGGAGGTTTTACTGTAGTGAAGTGAGAGCCAGTGGTTAATATGGTGGTGATGTCCTGATACCTGCTGCACAGGGAGAGTGAATCTACAGTGTGGAGGTTTTACTGTAGTGAAGTGAGAGCCAGTGGTTAATATGGTGGTGATGTCCTGATACCTGCTGCACAGGGAGAGTGAATCTTACAGTGGAGGTTTTACTGTAGTGAAGTGAGAGCCAGTGGTTAATATGGTGGTGATGTCCTGATACCTGCTGCACAGGGACAGTGAATCTACAGTGGAGGTTTTACTGTAGTGAAGTGAGAGCCAGTGGTTAATATGGTGGTGATGTCCTGATACCTGCTGCACAGGGAGAGGAATCTACAGTGGAGGTTTTACTGTAGTGAAGTGAGAGCCAGTGGTTAATATGGTGGTGATGTCCTGATACCTGCTGCACAGGGAGAGTGAATCTACAGTGTGGAGGTTTTACTGTAGTGAAGTGAGAGCCAGTGGTTAACATGGTGGTGATGTCCTGATACCTGCTGCACAGGGAGAGTGAATCTACAGTGTGGAGGTTTTACTGTAGTGAAGTGAGAGCCAGTGGTTAACATGGTGGTGATGTCCTGATACCTGCATGTTAAAACATGTTTTTACTGCTGGAGACAGTGGTTAAGTTGTGTTACTTTTACTCAAATTGTATTATTGATTGTTGGAGATTTTAAAAGAGACAGTTTGTTTTCATTCTTGCCTGTTTCACAATGCCTGCAGTTTTTTACTTTAGTCCATCTTCTGGTACTGATCATCCACACAGCTGATTAGACAGAAAGACAGTGATATCAGGAATAATGTCCAGCCAACTGTGCTGAGCAAATATAAGAAAAAGGGATTTGAAATACTGAGAGTTAGGGACATTTGTTTCAGTTTTTCTTGTGGGCATGTACAATCCTCCCTATCTAACTGTAATAGAGCTTTAAATCCTGTGAGTGTGCAATCCTCCCTATCTAACTGTAATATATCTTTAAATCCTGTGAGTGTACAATCCGCCATCTAACTGTAATATATCTTTTAATCCTGTAGAGTGTTGAACTGTTAAAAGGGATTTTAGAGGACTCCCCTATCTAACTGTAATATTGAGCTTTAAATCCTGTGAGTGCAATCCTCCCATCTAACTGTAATATAGGACTTAAATGTGTAGCAGCATGAGTTAATCCTGCACTGAAGAGAGTCTATCTAACTGTAATATATCTTAAATCCTGTGAGTGTTACAATCCTCCCTATCTAACTGTAATATAGCTAATCCTGTTACTGTACAATCCTCCCTATCTAACTGTAATATTAAAATCCTGTGAGTGCACAATTTATCCCTAACTTTATCTTTTGTAACTGTAAATATCCATTTAAATTATCCCTGTGAGTGTACAATCCTCCCTATCTAACCCCAGGATATATCTTAGAACTTGTTCAGACAGAGAGTACAATCCTCCCTATCTAACTGTAATATAGCTTTTCCTGTGAGTGTACAAAAACAAGATCTCAATGCCACCAGCTGTATAGAAACTGTAATATATCTTTTAAATCCTGTGAGTGTTACAATCCCATCCCTATCTAACTGAAATATATCTAACTGTTAAATATCTGTGAGTGTATATCCTCCCTATCTAACTGTAATATAGCTTTAAATCCTGTGAGACTGTACAAACCTCCCATAACTGTAAACAGAGCTTTAAATCCTGTGAGTGTACAATCCTCCCTATCTAACTGTAATATAGCTAATCCCAGAGTGTACAATCCTCCCATTCTAACTGTAATATAAATCCTAATCCTGTGATGAAATCCTAATCCTGTGAGTGTGTGTGTATTTATTTTAGAACCCATCTAACTGTAATATAGTTTTTTTTAAACCTGTGAGTGTACAATCCTCCCTATCTAACTGTAATATAGCTAATCCTGTGAGTGTACAATCCTCCCTATCTAACTGTAATATATCTTTAAATCCTGTGAGTGTGCAATCCTCCCACCTCTAACTGTAATATAGCAGATCCCTGTGAGTGTACAATCCTCCCTATCTAACTGTAATATATCTTAGAAATCCTGTGAGTGTACAATCCTCCCTATCTAACTGTAATATAAAGCATAACTGTCCAACTGTGAGTTTCCTACCTATCACGAAATACAATCCTCCCATCCTAACTGTAATATAGCTTTAACATCCTGTGAGGCTAACCCTTGTACAATCCTCCCTATCTAACTGTAATATAGACAATCCTGTGAGTGTTGTCCTCCCTATCACATCACTGTAAGGCTATAGCTTTAAATCCTGTGAGGCTATCCCTTTGTACAATCCTCCCTATCTAACTGTAAGGATATCCTTGTAAATCCTGTGAGTGTACAATCCTCCCTATCTAACTGTAATATAGCTATTAAACATCCTGTGAGTGTACAATCCTCCCTATCTAACTGTAATACACATCCCTGTGACAGGATATCCTTTTGTACAACACATCCCTGTGACAGGATATCCCTTTGTACAACATCCCTGTGACAGGCTATCCCTTTATACAACACATCCCCTGTGAAGGCTATCCTTTGTACAACACATCCCTGTGACAGGCTATCCAACACATCCAACACATCCCACATCCTGTGACAGGCTATCCTTGTACAACACATCCCTGTGACAGGCTATCATCCTCGGCACAACACATCCCCCAGACAGGCTATCCCTTATACAACACATCCCCTGTGACAGGCTATCCTTATACAACACATTTATACAGATGCCATCCTGTGTAATAGAACATTCACACAATTCAAAATAAAACCTTTGTTTTATGTTTAGTTATTGTTTTTTGTGGAGATTCTTCCTTAGCTGTGCTTTGTGGTCCTGTCTCACTAACTGCATGAAATGACATCTCTTATACAATAAGAGACACCCACACACAACGTATTAACTTATACATGAACCCTACTGTTTCATTACGATTATCACCATCACGTCTTCACACACTGTTTTCTGACTCTCCTCACCAGAAGTGCCAGAAATCAACATATACGTCATATGTTACAGGAACATAAATTAACATTAAAATGATAGAATGCAGCCTTTGTCAGATACAGGGTTTAGATTCTGTGGTTTCAACATGATCATTGTGCTTGTTTTTATTCACAAAATTTAGTTTCCTGTTAGTTTTATAATGTTCATACGATTTAATCCCATCTGAAAATGGGCCTTTTGCTTTTTGCTCTGGCTTCACAATATGCCCTGTTGTCTTCACAGGAACAGGGTTTCAAATCAATCAGCTCTAAGAAGTTGTTACATTTTAAGGTCCTTTCTACAATATTTACTTAATAAAACAACATTGTAACTTTACCTTTAAAAGGTGTGAGTCCCACACAGCTTCTGAGTGTCAGGGTCTTGTTTTCAATGCTGGGTGTCTCTCTCTCGTTGTGACTGTAGAAACTGAAAGCACAATCCATACAGGTGAACTAATGGCAAGTAATCCTGAAAGACCTGAATGTTAACTTTCTCTGTTTCAACTCCAAAGAAAGGGGCAAGGTGGCACTGACAGCAGGCTCAGTCACACGCCTCTCAATCCTCTCACTAAACAGGTAACAGATAGACTGACAGATACATTGCCTGTAATTCAAATGGCTTTGATCACTAAGAGTCAGTGCTTGAACCACTATGCAGTGTCATAGCTGAGAAAACGGCACACAGTACAGAGGTGAAGATTGTGAACATGATTTTCAGCTTGGGAGACACACCCCCTGCTTAGACTGGCACTTGCAGATCTCTTTGATCTCCTCCTACTATGCACTGACTTGTCTGACCTACGCACCACGTTACTGGATCCTCAGCTGATGGTGTGTATACTGAGATTCTTTTCCTGATGTTTCAATTAAAACAAATCTTTACTGATTTTATCCCTATTTTTAATATATGTAAAATAAACTCCAATAAATTCCTGTGAAAAAACAGGGTTTAGATGCTGTGGTTTCAACATGATCATTCATTTTCAGACAAATTTGATGTTACCTCCCCACCATACAGAACCTCAGAACTTTTTAACGATACATACTTAGATCTGCTTCATGATCCCAACATACAGAACTCAGAACTTTAATGATACATACTAGATCTCCTTCTATGATCCCACCATACAGAACCTCAGAATCCTTTAACGATACATACTTCAGATCTGCTTATGATCCCACCATACAGAACCTCAGAATTTTTAACGACATACTTCAGATCTGCTTTATGATCCCACCATACAGAACCTCAGAATCCTTTTAATGATACATACTTCAGATCTGTTTTATGATCCCACCACAGAACCTCAGAATCCTTTAATGATACATACTTCAGATCTGTTTATGATCCCACCATACAGAACTCAGAATCCTTTTAATGATACATACTTCAGATCTGCTTCAGATCCCACCATACAGAACCTCAGAACTTTAATGATACATACTACAGATCTGCTTCATGATCCTAATAATACAGAACCTCAGAACTTTAACGATACTGTGGCAGGAATGGCTGAGGGTGACGTCAGACCAGAAGAAGGCACAAACAAAACAAAAAGGTGGTGCAGTGGCGGCGCCGCTTTATTTAACGCAAACAAAAATAAATATTTAAACAAAATAAACACTGTGCTCACTGAGCAAAAATAAAAGGTTAAACAAACACAAATCTCGCACACAAAATCAACAATAACATTAAATGAACCATACAGGTCAGGGCTGGGCAGTCGCGTCACTGTTCCTGTATGTTGTAAATTTAGTTTCGCTTTTCTTTGTTTCTCCTCCCGTTCTCTCCTTCCGCCCAAACACCCACCCCAGTGCCGAGAGCTGCAGGCTTTTTATATCATGGCCGAGGGGTTTAACCACCAGTAATCATCCCATTACCCCTCGGCCACACCCTGCACGGGTTTATTATTTCATATCCTGGCAGAGGACGAGCACCGATCTCGCCTGCCAGGACACGCTTTAAAAATAAACAAAACAATAACACGGCACGCTATAAATATAATACAATAAAAAATCACAATAATACAAAATAAATACAGGGCAGAGGGGGACCCCGATCTAAAAGTAAACAAACAATGTACAGGCACCTCCCCTGTTACATATCCCCCCTTGTGCAATGCACACATGGCCCCAACGGCCACCTCCCTCAGTCTCAAAGTCCCGGAAGAGGGGGCTAGTGTCCATGGGGTGGCCACAGGGGAGGTCCGCACCCCCACTTTTTCTCCGTGGCCGCAGCTCCTCTTCAGGGGCTCCCGCCATTACTATCCTGCCGCCGAAAAAGCGGCTGGGGAGCTGGTCCCTGACCTCCCCTTCGTGGCCGCAGCCCTCCGTGGGGCTCTGGGCAGTGTTTCCTGCCGCGAAGTGTGGCTGGGGAGCTGGTCTCCTGACCTCCCCCCTTCTTCATGGCCGGGCAGTTCCCTCCGTGGGCTCCTGACCACATGATCTCCGAACGCGAAAAGGGCTGGGGAGCTGGTCTCCTGACCTCTCCCCTTCTTCATGGCCACGCCCTCCCGTGGGGGCTCCCGGCCATAGTGTAGTGACCCCAGGCGAAGCAGGACCCCTGGCGACCCCAGGCGACGCAGAGGACCCTCGACGACCCCAGGCGACGAGATCCCTGGCGACCCCAGGCGACGGCAGCGCCTCGGGAGGCGACGGCAGCAGCAGCGGACCGGAGGCGACACGGCAGCAGCAGCGGACCTCGGGAGGCAAACACGCAGCAGCAGCGGACCCCTCGGGAGGCGACACTGCAGCAGCAGCGGACTTGGGAGGGGAGCCCCGGCCAGAGGCGGCAGCGGAGCTCCTTCCTCGCACCTGCACCCTGTGTGTGGAGCAAACGGCAGCCCCAGGCGACGCGGAACAGGCCACCCCAGGCGGCGCGGAGCGGTTGGCAACCCCAGGCGATGCGGAGCAGCTGGCAACCCCAGGCGACAAGGGAGCAGGCAGCCCCAGGCGACGCGGAGCGGTTGGCAACCCCAGGCGATGCGGAGCGGGCTGGCAACCCCAGGCGATGCGGAGCAGGCAGCCCCAGGCGATGGAGCGGGTTGGCAACCCCAGGCGATGCGGAGCGGTTGGCAACCCCAGGCGGCGCGGAGCGGCTGGCAACCCCAGGCGATGCGGAGCAGGCAGCCCCAGGCGATGCGGAGCGGCTGGCAACCCCCGGCGACGCGGAGCGGCTGGCAACCCCAGGCGGGCGGAGCGCTGGCAACCCCAGGCGACGCGGAGCGGTTGGCAACCCCAGGCGATGCGGAGCGGCTGGCAACCCCAGGCGATGCGGAGCGGCTGGCAACCCCAGGCGGCGCGGAGCGGTGGCAACCCCAGGCGATGCCAGACAGACATCCTTGGCTGCGTGGGCGGCATCCTTGGGCGAAGCGAGGCTGGCATCCCCAGGCGATGCACGACAGGGCGGCAGCGGTCCCTCAAGAGGCGACGGCGGCAGCGGACCCTCAGGAGGCGACGGCGGTAGCGGACCTTGGGAGGCGATTGCAGGGGGGAGCCGGACCAGCGTTGAAGCTGTTTGGCCTTCTTCAGCCGCTGCGCCCTCAGCGATTTTCCCCTGCTCGTTTTAGCAGCCTGTGCAGGCAGCTGCGGACCGCCAACCTTCTGTTTCGGTCCATCCTGTCGTGAAGGGAGAGGCAGCTCCTGCTCCTCTCCCTGGTGGTGGTGGTGGTGAAGAAAGAGGCAGCTCCTGCTGCTCTCCTCGGGTGGTGGTGGAAGCAGCCCTGCTCCTCCTTCTGGCTGCGAAAGAGGCAGCTCCTGCTCCTCCCTTCTGGCTGCGAAGGAGGCAGCCCTGCTCCTCCCCTTCTGGCTGCGAAGGAGGCAGCTCCTGCTCCTCCCCTTCTGGCTGCGAAGGAGGCAGCTCCTGCTCCTCCCTTCTGGCTGCGAAGGAGGCAGCGGTGAAACCAGCAGGCATGCTCCTTCTGCTGGTGGCGGAACCAGCAGGCATGCTCCCTCTGCTGGTGGCTTCGATGGAGGTGGAACCAGCAGGCATGCTCCCTCTGCTGGTGGCGGCGATGGATGCGAACCAGCAGGCACTCACCCTCTGCTGGCGGAGGTGGGAGCGACACAGTCCTCCCAGTGTGGTGGAGGCGGAACCAGCAGGAACTCTCCCTCTGCTGGCGGAGGTGGAAGGACATGCAGTCCTCCCAATGGAGGTGAGGCGGAACCAGCAGGAACTCTCCTCTGCTGGCGGAGGTGGGCGACATGCAGTCCTCCCACGGAGGTGGAGGTGGAACCAGCAGGAACTCTCCCTCTGCTGGCAGGTACCTGGGCTGTGGACGCACCGACTCCCCTCTTGGGCTGTGGACGCACCGACTCCCCTCTGGGTGCAGGATGTTCGGCCCCTTTTCAGGCGCAGGACGTTCGGGCTCCTCCCTTCAGGCGCAGGACGCCTGGGCTCCTCCTCTTGGTGCTGGAGATGACCGGTCTGGTCCACTGCCCAGAACCACTCTGCAGCGTCCCCCACCAGACCCTGGTTCCACGCCTCTTCAAACTGGGGGTCCCCGTGTAGGGCAGTCTTCCCTGACGTGCCCAAACTACGCCACAGGCGCCCGCACAGGAGCCCTCCTTCCTCCACTGCTCCTGTTCAGTTGCCCAGTCCGGGGTCCAAACTTAGTTGGCACCCTGGACCACCACCTCTGTTCAGCTGCTGTGGTTGCTGTTGGCCGCTGTTGTTGGGGCGGTGGGAGCAGCAGGTCTACCTCCCCTGCTGGTTGTGGAGACTGAGGCGGCCCCTGCTCCTGATGGACAGGCAGCGGGCCAATGAGTGCTCCCACCTCCGCAGATGGGGCGCATAGTTGGGGTCGCTGTCCAAGGGGTACCAGGGGCAGCTGGTCCTGAATGCCCAGGCTCAGCGCGGCAGTAACACCCGGGCTGCTGTTGCTGCAGCTGCTGCTGTCTGCAGCTCATCCTTCCCCCCCTCCTCCGTTTTCCTCCCATCCTTCTTCCTCCTTACTCTCCTTTCTCCCCTCAACCACAATCAAAAAAACGAAAAAAAATGAAAAAGATGTAGTACCCTCTTCTGCCTGCGTCCTGGGCGCTGCGATCCCACGCAGGACACCACGTGTGGCAGGAATGGCTGAGGGTGACGCCAGACCAGAAGAAGGCACAAACAAAAACAAAAGGTATGGTGCAGTGGCGCGGGCGCCGTTTTATTTAACGCAAACAAAAATAAATATTTAAACAAAATAAACACTGTGCTCACCGAAAAAAATAAAAGTTAAACAAACACAAATTCGCACACAAAATCAACAATAAATGAAATGAACCATACAGGTCAGGCTGGGCAGTCGCTGTCACTGTTCCTGTATGTTGTAAATTTAGTTTCGTTTTTTTTGTTTCTCCCTCCTGCTCTCCTCTGCCCAAAACACCCACCCCAGTGCCGAGAGCTGCAGGCTTTTTATATCATGGCCGAGGGGTTTAACTAATTAGTAAATCATCCTATTACCCCCGCCAATCTGCACGGGTTTATTAATTATTACTCCTGGCAGAGGACGAGCACCCCATCTCTGCCAGGACACGCTTAAAAAAATAAACAAAATAATAACACGGCGCTACGTCATTACAAATATAATACAATAAAAATCATAATAATACAAAATAACATAGGGCAGAGGGGGACCCTGATCTAAAAGTAACAAACAATGTACAGGGCACCCACCCTTGTTACAGATACATACTAGATCTGCTTATGATCCCACCATACAGAACCTCAGAACTTTAACGATACATACTAGATCTGCTTCATGATCCCACCATACAGAACCTCAGAACTTTTTTAACGATACATACTTCAGATCTGTTTATGATCCCACCATACAGAACCTCAGAATCCTTTAACGATACATACTTCAGATCTGGGTTTATGATCCCACCATACAGAACTCAGAATCCTTTAACGATACATACTTCAGATCTGTTTTACGATCCCACCATACAGAACCTCAGAATCTTTAATGATACATACTAGATCTGCTTCATGATCCCACCATACAGAACCTCAGAATTTTAACGATATATACTAGATCTGTTTCATGATCCCACCATACAGAACCTCAGAATCCTTTAATGATACATACTTAGATCTGTTCATGATCCCACCATACAGAACCTCAGAATCCTTTAACGATACATACTTCAGATCTGCTTCATGATCCCACCATACAGAACCTCAGAATCCTTTAATGATAATATACTTCAGATCTGCTTCATGATCCCACCATACAGAACCTCAGAATCCTTTAATGATACATTTCAGATCTGCTTCATGATCCCACCATACAGAACCTCAGAACTTTAATGATACATATTCAGATCTGTTTAGATCCCACCATACAGAACCTCTGAATCTTTAATCCATACATACTAGATCTGCTTCATGATCCCACCATACAGATCCTCAGAATCCTCTAACGATACATACTTCCAATCTGCTTCCATGATCCCACCATACAGAACCTCAGAATCCTTTAATGATACATACTTTCAGATCTGCTTCATGATCCCACCATACAGAACCTCAGAATCCTTTATCGATACATACTTCAGATCTGCTTCATGATCCCACCATACAGAACCTCAGAATTCTTTAACGATACATACTTCAAATCTGCTTCATGATCCCACCATACAGAACCTCAGAATCCTTTAATGATACATACTTCAGATCTGCTTCATGATCCCACCGTACAGAACCTCAGAATCCTTTAATGATACATACTTCAGATCTGCTTCATGATCCCACCATACAGAACCTCAGAATCCTTTAACGATACATACTTCAAATCTGTTTATGATCCCACCATACAGAACCTCAGAATCCTTTAATGATACATACTTCAGATCTGTTTCATGATCCCACCGTACAGAACCTCAGAATCCTTTAACGATACATACTTCAGATCTGCTTCATGATCCCACCATACAGAACCTCAGAATCCTTTAATGATACATACTTCAGATCTGCTTCATGATCCCACCATACAGAACCTCAGAATCCTTTAATGATACATACTTCAGATCTGCTTCATGATCCCACCATACAGAACCTCAGAATCCTTTAATGATACATACTTCGGATCTGCTTCATGATCCCACCATACAGAACCTCAGAATCCTTTAATGATACATACTTCAGATCTGCTTCATGATCCCACCATACAGAACCTCAGAACTTTAATGATACATACTTCAGATCTGCTTCATGATCCCACCATACAGAACCTCAGAATCCTTTAATGATACATACTTTTCGGATCTGCTTCATGATCCTACCATACAGAACCTCAGAATCCTTTAATGATACATACTAGATCTGCTTCATGATCCCACCATACAGAACCTCAGAATCCTTTAAAGATACATACTTCAGATCTGCTTCCACTTTACAGCTGCTACTCATTTCTACACACTTCCATTTCACTTCATGTTCACACATCAGTCAGGCGGAGATTATTCACACAATCAGCATATTCTAAACGTATATGCTCATTGTGCCTTTGCCTTCAATTGTGCTTCAAAACCGTCTAGTTTTTTTTTTTCATATGGGGAACACAACATTGTTACCTGCCTTTAAATAGGTATACGTTCCACACATCTCCTGATACCAGTAAAAAAAAACACAGGGACTTTGCAGTCTTTAAAATGTGTATAATTTAAACAACCTGTGACTAGTGTACAAACTGAAAGCACAATCCACACAAGTGAACTCATCACAAATATACCTGAAAGACCTGAATGCTTAGTTTCTACTGTTTGGCACCAAAGCTACCAGGGCAAGGTGGCACTGACAGCAGGATCAGTCACACGCCTCTCAATCCTCTCACGAATGAGAAGAGGTAACAGATAGACTGACAGATACACCTCCTATAATTCAAATGGCTTTGATAACTAAAAGTCAGCAGAGCAAAAAAGACAAATGTGTGTGTGATGCACTGATAAAAGTGTCACTGTTTATTAAACAGAGTTTAATGCAGTGAGCGTGTGTCCAGAGTAAGTAATAGAATGAAGCAACATGCACAAATAAGGCAACATGATAGGATGCTGCAAACTCTCTCAGTTCCACATGATCTGAGTAGCCTTACAGAAACACTCCTCTGTGCTTCATCCCATTTCAGAGTGTTACTGAGCTAACATCCACTGGGATTCAGTCTCCTCACTACTGTGTCACTGATAGAGCTAAAATCCACTGGGGTGAAGTCTCCTGATTGCAGTGTCACTGATAGAGCTAATATCCACTGGGGTGAAGTCTCTTGATTGCAGTGTCACTGATAGAGCTAACATCCACTGGGGTGCAGTCTCCTCACTGCAGTGTCACTGATAGAGCTAACATCCACTGGGGTGAAGTCTCCTCACTGCAGTGTCACTGATAGAGCTAACATCCACTGGGGTGCAGTCTCCTGACTGCAGTGTCACTGATAGAGCAAACATCCACGGGGGTGAAGTCTCCTCACTGCAGTGTCACTGATAGAGCTAACATCCATTGGGGTGAAGTCTCCTCACTGCAGTGTCACTTATAGAGCTCACATCCACTGGGGTACAGTCTCCTGACTGCAGTGTCACTGATAGAGCTAACATCCACTGGGATTCAGTCTCCTCACTACTGTGTCACTGATAGAGCTAAAATCCACTGGGGTGAAGTCTCCTGATTGCAGTGTCACTGATAGAGCTAATATCCACTGGGGTGAAGTCTCTTGATTGCAGTGTCACTGATAGAGCTAACATCCACTGGGGTGCAGTCTCCTGACTGCAGTGTCACTGATAGAGCTAACATCCACGGGGGTGAAGTCTCCTCACTGCAGTGTCACTGATAGAGCTAACATCCATTGGGGTGAAGTCTCCTGACTGCAGTGTCACTGATAGAGCTAACATCCACAGGGGTGAAGTCTCCTCACTGCAGTGTCACTGATAGAGCTAACATCCATTGGGGTGAAGTCTCCTCACTGCAGTGTCACTTATAGAGCTCACATCCACTGGGGTACAGTCTCCTGACTGCAGTGTCACTGATAGAGCTAACATCCACTGGGGTACAGTCTCCTGACTGCAGTGTCACTGATAGAGCTAACATCCACTGGGGTGAAGTCTCCTGACTGCAGTGTCACTGATAGAGCTAACATCCACTGGGGTACAGTCTCCTGACTGCAGTGTCACTGATAGAGCTCACATCACTGGGGTGCAGTCTCCCACTGCAGTGTCACTGATAGAGCTAACATCCACTGGGTACAGTCTCCTGACTGCAGTGTCACTGATAGAGCTAACATCCACTGGGTGCAGTCTCCTCACTGCAGTGTCAGTGATAGAGCTAACATCCACTGGGGTGCAGTCTCCTGACTGCAGTGTCACTGATAGAGCTAACATCCACTGGGATGCAGTCTCCTCACTGCAGTGTCACTGATAGAGCTAACATCCACTGGGGTGCAGTCTCCTCACTGCAGTGTCAGTGACAGAGCTAACATCCACTGGGATGCAGTCTCCTCACTGCAGTGTCACTGATAGAGCTAACATCCACTGGGGTGAAGTCTCCTCACTGCAGTGTCACTGATAGAGCAGGGGTTTAATGAGGGGTGTTTTGAAAGAGAGCTGCTATAGGGGAGAAGCACAGGCCTGTTATTTGATTCTGTTCACCGTGGTTTTCTTTGTGTGCTGTAGAAGACACCAGTCAAAATGTTTGTCTACTTGAATTACATTTAAAATGTTAACTGTTATAAATAACTTCATTTTAAATGACTCTGAGCTTTATGACAAAGGCCAATAAATGGCAAGTGTATTTTACATATGAAAGAACATAAGAAAGTTTACAAACGAGAGGCCATTCAGCCCATCTTGCTTGTTTGGTTGTTAGTAGCTTATTGATCCCAGAATCATCAAGCAACTTCTTTGAAGGATCCCAGGTGTCAGCTTCAACAACATTACTGGGGAGTTGGTTCAAGACCCTCACAATTCTCTGTGTAAAAAAGTGCCTCCTATTTTTCTGTTCTGAATGCCCCTTTATCTAATCTCCATTTGTGACCCCTGGTCCTTGTTTCTTTTTCAGGTCGAAAAAGTCCCTGGGTCAATATTGTCCTATACCTTTTAGGATTTTGAATGTTTGAATCAGATCACCGATAGTCTTTTTGTTCAAGACTGAACAGATTCAATTCTTTGAGCCTGTCTGCATATGATATGCCTTTTAAACCCGGGATAATTCTAGTCGCTCTTCTTCACACTCTTTCTAGAGCAGCAGTATCCTTTTGTTGAAGTGTTAAAGGGACTAGGAGCTCTTAAAATATACAAATCCCCTGGGCCGGATGAGATCCTCCCAATAGTACTCAAAGAAATGAAAGAAGTTATTTACAAACTGCTAACCAAGATCATGCAACAGTCTCTTGACACAGGGGTTGTACCGACAGACTGGAAAATAGCAAACGTAATAGCGATCCACAAAAAAGAGACAAAACCGAACCAGGTAACTACAGACCAATAAGCCTGACTTCTATTATATGTAAACTTATGGAAACTATAATAAGATCCAAAATAGAAAATTACCTATATGGTAACAATATCCTGGGAGACAGTCAACATGGTTTTAGGAAAGGGAGATCGTGTCTAACTAACCTGCTTGATTTTTCTGAGGATGCAACATCGACAATGGATAATTGCAAAGCATACGACATGGTTTATTTAGATTTATTTATTTCTACTAAGGAATTTTATTTATTTCAAGGAAATGCATCCACATGGATTAGGGAGTGGTTAACATGTAGACGTTCTTAATCTACTATTCCTAATCTAAATTAATGATTTAGATTCTAGTATAGTAAGTAAACTTGTTCAATTTGAACACAAAAATAGGAGGAGTGGCAAACACTTTGCAGTAGCAAAGGTTCCAGACCCTCACAATTCTCTGTGTAAAAAAGTGCCTCCTATTTTCTGTTCTGAATGCCCCTTTATCTAATCTCCATTTGTACCACTTGTCTGTACATGATTACATGCACCCAGCCAATCAGAAGGGATTTCAAAGTGCAACACTGAATGAGCTCTGGGTTTTCTTTGCCACTTGTGCGAAACCGACATTGAAGGACTGCAGGAGACCACAGAAGCTGTGCTTTCTAACTCCAGCCTTTAGACACCTTTGTGCCTTTAATCAATTCTTTGAAATTCTTGATTCCTGCATTATGTGGACAACAGTGATCATGCCCAATATTCACATGGAGAGTTATGGAAGATTCAGTCAGTTTGGATCACATTCACACTACAATAGAACAGGTTTACAGTACAAAACATTAGCATTGATGAATCACTGAGGCTATATAAAAGGTAGCCTGGCATTCGAGAAGTACATACCCATCAACAGGGCCAGGTTCAGCATACAGTTCTATGCACTGTGAATCTGGTGTGAGGAGAAGTGGCTATATCTGGAATTTTCTAGTGTATCAAAGCAAGGTCACCACCGGTACTGCACAAGATAAAACTCCAACAACACACCAAGTGGCAAAGGGTCTGGCAGGCTTGGAAGGCAAGAGTTACTGCCTTTGGATGGATCAGTTTTACTGCCACCCCGACATCTTCAGTGAATTACAGCACCTTCAGTTTGAAATGTGTGGCACAGTTATGCCCAACAGAAAAAAACATGCCTCAGGATTTACTGAAGAACAAAATAAGAAAGAGTGAAGTTGAGATGTGGGCGGGTCCGTGTAACAATTTTTTTTTTTTTTGTTCCTGGGTAGTAAGTGTTATTTCAATTGCTTATGCCTCAAAAGTATAGAAATGGCTATTATTCCCCCACAAACTTTGCTTTTGTGACCAGGACAGTGATATTTTGAAATTTACCTATTTTCCAGAACATTCCAGATAGATTCAGTGCTGAGTAAACTTGGAGTAACTTCTAGAACTTTCTAGAACTTTCCAGTAATATAAATAGTAGTATAAATACAGGGCCTTAAGCCCACCAGTTCAGTTTAGTTCCAGCTGCCCAAGTGGATACATATCTGCATTTTTCTGAGATGGCATCAAGAGGCAGCAAGCATCCGCAGACGATTTTGCTATGTCTGCGGCCAATTTATCAAGACAAGAGCGAAAAAGTACTCAGTGGAAGCATCTGCTATGTGTGAGGCCTACAAGGCATATTTTGGCATGCCTGTCGGGGATCAAGACAAACCCTGGGCACCTCATTTCACCTGTGAGCACTGCAAAAAACTCTGGAAGGTAAGATGGACAATTGTTGCTCAGAATTTTATGTTATAAAATTTGTTAAAATTTTAAAATTGTAAAAGTTTTTAATTTTAAAATGTTTTACAATGTTTAATGTTATTGAAAAAAATATATCATAGATGAAAAATGTTGCGAGAATCTCTTACACATTAGTCATGGATGAAATAAATGTATTTTTGTAGGATGGTACAGAGGGGAAAAGAGAGCCATGAAGTTCGCTATCACAAGAATTTGGCGGGAACCCACTGACCACTCAAGCAACTGCTACTTCTGCATGGTGGACCCTTCCAAACGTCGGACTGGCAAGAATGCACCTGCTATCACGTATCCAGACCTTCCTTCATCCATCGCCCCGGTGCCACACTGCCATGAGCTCCCCGTACCCACTCCTCCGAGAGAGAGCAGCCGTCTTTAGAAGAGAGCAGCAAGTCAGAGAGCGAGGAAGACGTTGTAGATCCAGATGACAATTTCAGAGGTGAAGCTGAGGAGAGAAACCCATACTACCCCAACCAAAAAGACTACTCACTTCTAAATCTTTTGTAGTCATTTTTGTATTACTTTAGTATAAATACATGTTAATTTGGATTCATATGTTGTTTTTTTCTGACTTTATGTGAACGAAAAGACACAAATTCGCCCGTTTTCTCATTGGAAATAGGTAAATTTCAAAATATCACTGTCCTGGTCACAAAAGCAAAGTTTGTGGGGAATAATAGCCATTTTCTATACTTTTGAGGCATAAGCAATTAGGAAATAACACTTACTACCCAGGAACAAAAATTGTGTTACATAGTGTTATTTTTATGCTAAACACAATGCATCATTCTTCACTAAAGGAAACTGGTAAAAGTCACTGGTATGTGTTGGGGAGTACAACAAAAACATGGGCGGTTGATACATCTGAGCAGATGATGAAAACATACCAGGCAATGCGCAAAAGCAGAAAGTGGTGCATCAAGTTCTTTTTCCATCTCATGGACAAGACGGAAGAGCAGACCACACATTACCAGTTCAAACTGAATCTGTGCAATGCAATTCTTTAAAAATGGAAAGCAGTCACTTCATCCAAAGGGAAAACGTCATCAACCAAAGATCCACCAACTAGACTGGAAGCTCAAAATGGTCATTATCTTATTCCAATTCCTGCCACAGAAAACAAGACAAGCCCGTGCAGATGGTGTTGGGTGTGCAGCACCAGGGCAAAAGCTGCTTTACAGAAAAAAAGGACAGAAAAGGAAAGAGGAGGAGCCAGAGACACAGTGTAAAGAGGAGGAGCCAGAGACACAGTGTAAAGAGGAGGAGCCAGAGACACAGTGTAAAGAGGAGGAGCCAGAGACACAATGTAAAGAGGAAGAGCCAGAGACACAATGTAAAGAGGAGGAGCCAGACACACAGTGTAAAGAGGAGGAGCCAGAGACACAATGTAAAGAGGAGGAGCCAGACACACAGTGTAAAGAGGAGGAGCCAGAGACAGTGTGAGAGGAAGAGCCAGAGACACAATGTAAGAGGAGGAGCCAGACACAGTGTAAAGAGGAGGAGCTAGACAGTGTAAAGAGGAGGAGCCAGAGACACAGTGTAAAGAGGAGGGAGACAGTGTAAGAGGAGGAGCCAGAGACACAATGTAAAGAGGAGGAGCCAGAGACACAGTGTAAGAGGAGGAGCCAGAGACACAGTGTAGAGGAGGAGCCAGAGACAGTGTAAAGAGGAGGAGCCAGAGACACAGTGTAAAGAGGAGGGGCCAGAGACACAGTGTAAAGAGGAGGAGCCAGAGACACAGTGTAAAGAGGAGGAGCCAGAGACACAGTGTAAAGAGGAGGGGCCAGAGACACAGTGTAAAGAGGAGGAGCCAGAGACACAATGTAAAGAGGAGGAGCCAAAGAAACAGTGTAAAGTTCCCGTGTGTGACACCTTGCCACAACATTTACCACACTGAACTGAATAATGCTCAGTCACAATCTCCACCTGACAGCAGCAGTGCAGGATCCACATAGTAAAACACATTTTTAATTGTAAAAACTGCTATATATAGTAGTAATGTTTTATGTTCCAAGTATTATTTATTTTTAAAATAAATGTTCAGTTATAAACCATGTGTTGTGTTTTTTTTTATTTTATTTTTATTTTTTTTATTAAAAGGCTCTAAATTCATACAATGACACAGATGAAAGAACATCTTGTACTATGACTATATTTCAAACTAGTTCAACAAAACTTTCAAGGAGTGTTGTAGCGTCCTTGAGGCAACAGAACATGTTGCTGTACCTTTATCTCTTTGAAAACTCCAAATCTACTGAATAATAATTGTACAAAATGTACAGGCAGTGGGTTGGACAGACCTGCCTGAATGCTTCAGCACTGACGCTCAAACCACTTCATGTTCTTTAACCCCTTCAGCTCCAGGTGTAAAAATGAAGGTGCACACCACGCATCACATTTCAAAATCATTGTAATTGCTATTTTTACCCCAGAAATTGCTATAAAATACTATTAAACCACACATCAAACTCTTTTTTATTTCCAGTGTCTGAATCAACCTGCAATAATATCAAGCAAGTTATACCACGTGTGACATAGTGTAGTCCTGGGGGAATAGGACTACATCTCCCAGAAGGGCACAGCCCTAATTTGTTTAATTGTTTAATTTGATTTTGTAAATTGTTTAATTAGTAATGATCCCCTGCACCTGGCTAGCATTGTAAATTAGAGCCAGGTGCAGGGTATTTAAGAAAAGCAGCCAGTCTGTTTGGGGCTGCCGTGCAGTGAGCCCCCTTGCTAGTGTGCACACGCGTATGAAGAGTAAGGTACTGTGTGGACGCCTTCTGGTGAATCGTGTTATTTGTTTAAAGACTGGTGTGGTTTGTTTTTGTTTGATTTTTTAGCATGTAAACAGCTCAGCTGTCCTGTTTTATAGTTTAGGTTCCTGTTTTGTGTTTTAGTGTAGTGCTCAAGAAAAGAGCTCGGTGTTTGTTTTGTTTATTTTGGTTTTTGTTATTATTAAAAAATAGCGCAAGAGCGCTTAAGAAACCTCCATCCCTGTGTCCTGGGTCTATTTTTAAAGGTGGAAGCAGCTTGGTTACACAATATAAAATAAAAGTAAACCAGTAATACTGCAGATAAGCTGTACCAAAATAAAAGGAAATGCTTTATATACACCTTGAGATTGCTGATGGCTTCTCAACGCACTCACAGATGAAAGGGGTGTTTGTATGAAATGCAACTGGATAAAAATGTCATCAGACAAAACCCAAACAGACCCGACTGCAAAACGGACATTCCACAGCATTGTATGCTGCAGGGGACAGGTTAATGGTTCCAATCTGAGGTATCAGCTGAACCAGAGAG
The DNA here is from genome assembly GCA_036884735.1 of Huso huso. Classification (NCBI taxonomy): domain Eukaryota; kingdom Metazoa; phylum Chordata; class Actinopteri; order Acipenseriformes; family Acipenseridae; genus Huso; species Huso huso. The sequence continues at coordinate 22,686,330 of CM072681.1, read as the reverse complement.
AAGCCCTTCTGAGGATCCAGGGAAGTGTATAATATCAGCTGAACCACAGAGGAGCCCTTCTGAGGATCCAGGGAAGTGTATAATATCAGCTGAACCAGACAGAAACCCTTCTGAGGATCCAGGGAAGTGTATAATATCAGCTGAACCAGAGAGAAGCCCTTCTGAGGATCCAGGGAAGTGTATAATATCAGCTGAACCAGAGAGAAGCCCTTCTGAAAATCCAGGGAAGTGTATAATATCAGCTGAACCAGAGAGAAGCCCTTCTGAGGATCCAGGGAAGTGTATAATATCAGCTGAACCAGAGAGAAGCCCTTCTGAGGGACCAGGGAAGTTTCTACTTGTTCATTGTAATAAACTATCAAGTCTCTTTCTGAATCAAACTGCTTGTTTCTAGCACATGTGGTCTTGGGCACTGAAATCAAACCAACCAATGGAAACAGATTCTGCCACAGATCAAATGGTAAAATCAGGGGTCACAGTAAAATAATGAAATACAACCATCATTGTTAAACACATATATTTCTTGCTATTCCATTTCTGAAGGTTTCAATGTATTTGTGTATGTTTTATGTTATTTTAGAGTAATGAAGGAGTCAGGTTGTGATCTGTAATTAAATCTAACAGTAGCCTTCACTTTGACCAGTGACTGAATGCAGCTTTTTGGTTTTAAGATGATAAAAGCATAACACATACGTGGTATACAACTGTATTGTATGCTTCTCTAGCTCAACTGTAATCATTGGTATCGCACAAGAAATTATAAATCACATCTACAAAATCAACACATCCCTGTGACAGGCTATCCCTTGTACAACACATCACTGTGACAGGCTATCCCTTCTACAACACATCCCTGTGACAGGCTCTCCCTTGTACAACACATCCCTGTGACAGGCTCTCCCTTGTACAACACATCCCTGTGACAGGCTATCCCTTATACAGATGGCATCCTGTGTACAGAACATTCACACAATTCAAAAGTGAACCCCCTTGTTTTATGTGATTGTGTTTTTGTGGAGATTCTTCATTAGCTGTGCTTTGTGGTCCTGTCTCACTAACTGCATGAAATGAGATGTCTTATACAATAAGAGACACCCTACACACAACGTATTAACTTATACATGAACCCTACTGTTTCATTACGATTATCACTACCACGTCACAAGCACTGTTTTCTGACTCCTCCTCACCAGAAGCGACACAAACAAACTTATGGGTCATGTTACAGCAACATAAAATAACATTAAAATGACAGAATGCAGCCTTTGTCGATACAGGGTTTAGATTCTGTGGTTTCAACACGATCATTGTTGTGCTTTGTTTTTATTCACAAAATCAAGTTTCCTGTTAGTTTTATAATGTTCATACGATTTTAATCTGAAAATGGGCCTTTGCTTTTGCTCTGGCTTCACAATATGCCCTGTTGTTCCTCTACAGGGAACAGGTTTCAAATCAATCAGCTCTGAGAAGTTGTTACATTTTAAGGTCCTTTCTACACATTTACTTAATAAAACAACATTGTAACTTACCTTTTAAAAGGTGTGAGTCCCACACAGCTTCTGAGTGTCAGGGTCTTGTTTTCAATGCTGGGTGTCTCTCTGCTGTGACTGTAGAAACTGAAAGCACAATCCATACAGGTGAACTAATGGCAAGTAATCCTGAAAGACCTGAATGTTAACCTTCTCTGTTTCAACTCCAAAGCTAGGGG
>CM072681.1:22650777-22684122 GCA_036884735.1 Huso huso | reverse complement strand
CAAGGTGGCACTGACAGCAGGCTCAGTCACACGCCTCTCAATCCTCTCACTAAACAGGTAACAGATAGACTGACAGATACATCTGCTAAGAAATAAATAATAATAATAATAATAATAATACATTTCCAGTAATTCAAATGGCTTTGATCACAAAAAGTCAGTGCTTGGGCCACAATGGGAACATGGCTTATTTTAAGTGGTTAACAGTGTGCAGGGTATCAATAAACAATAATCCAGGTGCAATGGTGTTTTATTTTATATCCCAGTGTCTGATGACACAAAACACACAGTAAATAATAACAATGAAAAGCAATGTATTGCTTTACTGTAATCCGCGGGTTTGTCCGAAAAATAATAAACAGTCCCGTTCTTTAAACACCCACATGAAACACAAAACATATACACAAGTCCACAGTGAGTGCTAAAGTGCTCCTGGTGCAATTACAGTTCTCCGTGAAATAGTGAAGTGTTGTCCGGGTTTAGTGCTGGCCTTTGGCGACACCTCCGGATCGTGTTAGCCATCTAAATAATAAGCAAGTACAATTTAGACACGACAAACAAAACACTCACGGTTCACAATACAGTTCTCCTTCCAGTTAGCTTTAACCATTACAAAGGAACAGATCACATCGCTCCGTCCCCTTTTGTACCATCTATCATGACCCCTTGTTTAACGAGTGCAACAGTTAGGAGGCTGTGTGGTCCAGTGGTTAAAGAAAAGGGCTTGTAACCAGGAGGCCCCCGCTTCAAATCCCACCTCAGCCACTGACTCATTGTGTGACCCTGAGCAAGTCACTTAACCTCCTTGTGCTCCGTCTTTCAGGTGAGCCGTAGTTGTAAGTGACACTGCAGCTGATGCATAGTTCACACACCCTAGTCTCTGTAAGTCGCCTTGGATAAAGGCATCTGCTAAATAAACAAATAATAATAATAACAGCTCCTCCAATCCGCTGCTGCCACATCGTTTCCCTTCTGGGTCGATGATTTAGTGTACCGGAGCTCCGCCCCCTTTAGATGACCAACGTCCGCCTAACCCTGGGAATGAATTGTCTGGCCATCCAGTCCAGGGTACTCTGTTTGCTTTACACAGGGCCCTCACAAGGAGGGAGGGAGATGTATCACCAAGAATCACTTTGTCTCTGTCACAGTCCCTTTCTAAAACGCGTCACATTTTGTAATTTAAATAAGTATGAGCTACCAAAACGTATTTTTGTTTCATAGTGTTATTAATGTAGTTATTTATTTATTTGGTTAAACTTTAATCAAACCTTTCATTTTAAGTTCTTAAAGTTACCACAGTGTCTATGTATGAATTAAGCCCCTTTCACACTGGCAGTCCTACCCGGGTACTGGCTACCCGGGTCACAATCCCACAGGTTAACCCGGGTCCCAGCGACCCACCTCAGGATGTGGGCTGACACGCTTTGACCCGGGTTGAGCAAGAAAAAAAAAATGCATTATGGCCGTTCGTGAGCCGATGCAATAACAAACAGCCATGCCTGCGTGAAGGTTTCACTTCCGCAAGGAACATTTCTGTTTAGCCATATTTTTGTTGATGGAGACACAGCATGAGCCAGATGGCAGCAGGGATGTAGAAACATTTGCTCTAATCATCATTTGAGCTGATGGTTCAATCCACAGAAGCTTGCATCGATGCATTTGTAAAGATATGTGCATTGTGCACGTGCGTCTGTCACCCAGGGCAACCCTGCTTTATCAAACACAGTGTGAAATCACGTAGCCGACCCACGTGGCACCAGGTCCTGACCCGGGTAGAGCATGCCAGTGTGAAAGGGGCTTTACTGACTAATATTATTTGATTACACTAACAGATGAACTGATAATGTATGGATGTTATTTTGTGAAAACAATAAAATATTAATATTAAAAAAAGAAACACTACAACATTTTATAAATAAGTTATACACCAAACTGTACCACATTTGTTTAGTCTTTCATTTTAATTATATATGAATTACTGACTAATATTTATGATTTGATTATACTAGCAGGTTAACTGATAATGTATGGGTGTTATTTTGTGAAAACAATGAAATATTAATTAAAAAAAAAAAAAGAAACACTACAACATTTTCTACAGAACAACTTAATAAATTATACAGCAAACTGCACCACCAACTTGAATTACATTCGTAGGCTTAGTCTCAGAATCATAACAAATATACTTATTATAAATACGCACCTTCTTTTATTTGTTGGAAAACGGTCTGGAACTGAAGTAAAGTGCTTTTTAATTCAGTGCTATTTGAGTATTTAAAATATGGTCATCTTCAAAATTAAAATATCAGCAACGGTGTGTTAATTAAACGGCGCCTGACGGCGCTCGGAACTTCGCATTTTAAATCCTAACGGTCTCTGCTCAGCGGAGTGGAATGTTCAGGAGCCGGTTGCCCAGCAGCGTCTCCCTCCTTCTCTGCCCCGCCCCTCTCCCTCTCTCGTTGCTCCAGCCAGGACAGGGGTGGCCAACCTGTAACAGACCAAGAGCCAAAAAGTACCCATGAGTTCTGCAGCGCCGTGTATGTGTAATATAATATAACTTTAATGACTATCATAGTTCAAAGTTTACAATAATATAAGGGCTCCCGAGTGGCGCATCCAGTAAAAGCACTCGCTAGAGTACAGGATGCGCTCTATAGCCTGGACGTCACCGGTTCGAGTCCAGGCTATTCCTCAGCCGACCGTGGATGGGAGCACCCAGGGGACGGCGCTCAATTGGCCAAGCGACGTCCAGGGGGAGGGAGGGTTAGGTCGGCCAGGGTGTCCTCGGCTGGCAGGGGCCAGTCTTGAATAGGTGTAACAGAGAATCCAGCTGCAGAAGCCTGTTTTCAAGGTTTTTTTTGTTTTTTTGTTTTTGTTTTTGTCCCTGGGCATTACACATCATTAGCACTAGGAGACTGGAATAAACACTCCTTTATTTTGCTGCACAACATATTATTATTATTATTATTATTATTTATTTCTTAGCAGATGCCCTTATCCAGGGCGACTTACAATTATATTTCTGTTACTTAGCTTATCTTGTATATATAACATTTGACAGTATTATCATAAGTTTAACCCATATGATAATAATAATAATAATAATAATAATAATAATAATAATAATAATAGTAATACTGGAAGCATATAATCTATTATATATCCACTATAATCCATTATATATATATAACGTGGAATAACCTGTGAGAGTTTATGGAACATTTGTAGACAATCAATTTATAAAGACAACTTTTCAGAGTCTGCTTTTGTAAAATGTAAAATAAAAATGCCACAATCCTTTGTTCTGAAAACACTTGAAAGAGTTCCCACTTGATCACTATCTCTGTGTGACCTCAAATAAACAAACTGCAAATTCAAGAACTATCCCGTCACTTCCGTAGAATCTCCATTTGTACTTTTTTTGTAAATCTATCTGTGAGTCAGTGAGCACATGCTTTTACTTTTAAATTAAAAAATTAGAATTGTACAACAACCAAGCAGGTTAAACTATTATGCTTTTTATTAGGAGTTAAAGAATAAATCATGTGTAACATTAATAGATTTAAATGTAAACTAAATACATATTTACAATACAATATGTTTATGTATACAGTATATATATACAGTACTGTGCAAAAGTTTTAGGCAGGTGTGAAAAAATGCTGTAAAGTAAGAATGCTTTCAAAAATAGACATGTTAATAGTTTATATTTATCAATTAACTAAATGCAAAGTGAGTGAACAGAAGAAAAATCTAAATCAAATCCATATTTGGAGTGACCACCCTTTGCCTTCAAAACAGCATCAATTCTTCTAGGTACACTTGCACAAAGTCAGGATTTTGTAGGCATAGTCAGGTGTATGATTAAACAATTATACCAAACAGGCGCTAATGATCATCAATTCAATATGTAGTTTGAAAGACAATCATTAACTGAAACAGAAACAGCTGTGTAGGAGGAATAAAACTGGGTGAGGAACAGCCAAACTCAGCTAACAAGGTGAGGTTGCTGAAGACAGTTTACTGTCAAAAGTCATACACCATGGCAAGACTGAGCACAGCAACAAGACACAAGGTAGTTATACTGCATCAGCAAGGTCTCTCCCAGGCAGAAATTTCAAGGCAGACAGGGGTTCCAGATGTGCTGTCCAAGCTCTTTTGAAGAAGCACAAAGAAACGGGCAACGTTGAGGACCGTAGACGCAGTGGTCGGCCAAGGAAACTTACTGCAGCAGATGAAAGACACATCATGCTTACTTCCCTTCGGCAAATCGGAAGATGTCCAGCAGTGCCATCAGCTCAGAATTGGCAGAAAACAGTGGGACCCTGGTACACCCCATCTACTGTCCGGAGAAGTCTGGTCAGAAGTGGCCTTCATGGAAGACTTGCGGCCAAAAAGCCATACCTCCGACATGGAAAAAGGCCAAGCGACTCAACTATGCACGAAAAACACAGGAACTGGGGTGCAGAAAAATGGCAGCAGGTGCTCTGGACTGATGAGTCAAAATTTGAAATATTTGGCTGTAGCAGAAGGCAGTTTGTTCGCCGAAGGGCTGGAGAGCAGTACGAATGAGTGTCTGCAGGCAACAGTGAAGCATGGTGGAGGTTCCTTGCAAGTTTGGGGCTGCATTTCTTCAAATGGAGTTGGGGATTTGGTCAGAATTAATGGTCTCTTCAATGCTGAGAAGTACAGGCAGATACTTATCCATCATGCAATACCATCAGGGAGGCATCTGATTGGACCCAAATTTATTCTGCAGCATGACAACGACCCCAAACATACAGCGAAAGTCATTAAGAACTATCTTCAGCGTAAAGAAGAACAAGGAGTCCTGAAGTGATGGTATGGCCCCACAGAGCCCTGATCTCAACATCATCGAGTCTGTCTGGGATTACATGAAGAGAGAGAAGAAACTGAGGTTGCCTAAATCCACAGAAGAACTGTGGTTAGTTCTCCAAGATGTTTGGGCCAACCTACCGAGTTCCTTCAAAAACTGTGTGCAAGTGTACCTAGAAGAATTGATGCTGTTTTGAAGGCAAAGGGTGGTCACACCAAATATTGATTTGATGTAGATTTTCTTCTGTTCACTCACTTTGCATTTTGTTAATTGATAAATATAAACTATTAACATGTCTATTTTTGAAAGCATTCTTACTTTTACAGCATTTTTTCACACCTGCCTAAAACTTTTGCACAGTACTGTATATATATATATATATATATATATATATATATATATATACTAGACAATTGTTAGACTGTGAAGTGAAGGTGGCATTGTCATATGGTTTACATTATTGTTAATGTGTTTGAGATTTTTAAAACAATTACAAATAAAAGCTTGTAAAGATTATTTTTGGTATATGATTGCTTGGTTTCTCCTGGATAAAAGAGTTTGTGTGGGAACCAACAACTCGACGTCCTTGTCCTCAATAAACACAAGGTGCCGTAGTCAAATTATTAACATAAATTTAGCTATATGTATATAAAGACCTGCTACACAAGCAACCAACCGTTTGCTAAACTATTTAAGGACCAAGCGTTTTTTTGGCTGTATTTGACTCTCTTCCTATAACAATGCACTAAAAATCAATTTGTTACAGTCACATCTTGGAATGGGTGTCCTTGTTTTCAGAACACTCTGGGGAACGTTATAGCTTCTCTTAAATAATCTGTCAAAGCCGTCTGGCAAGGCAAGCTGTGGCTTTCAATTTGAAATTTCAGTATGATGTGGTGTTGACACAATCTTGGTCCTTAAAGGGTTAAGAGCCAAACACACTGACTCTATTGAGAAGACTGCCCGGAAAGGCAATCTGCCTGGAAACCAACCTTACAGTTAACAGCTGAATGCCAAGGATGGGCAAAATAGTCTCGGAAACTCTTTAAATAGAAAACATTGGTCTCCATATTTATTTAAAATACAAATAGAAAATAGGTTGCCAGACATGTATTTTAAATAGAAATTAGTAAATACTATTTTGCAAATAGTATTTTTTTAAAACACTTGACACCATCATCTACCGGCCTCCAATAAGCTCATTTGTAAAAGTTAGTAAAGAATGGCGCTATATAATCTAAGGAAGCTGAATGTGAACTCCTAGCTGGAGCAACGAGAGGGAGAGAGGGCGGGGCAGAGAAGGAGGCGGAGACGCTGCTGGCAACCGCTCCTGAACATTCCACTCCATGAGCAGAGACCGTTAGGATTTAAAAATGCCAAAGTTCCGAGCGCCCGTTAGTATGGGCTGCCAGAAATGAGGAGAAAATAAATACAGCTTTTTATAAATGTGTGCATTCAGATATCATTTAGAAATCTACTTACAAGATTTAACAGTTAGCTAAATATTTAAATACATCTTAAATCTCTCTTAACTAGTTAAATATTTAACTGGCAGCTAAATCTGTAGTTTGTATGCAAATTAGCTCCTCCCGCTTTGAACTTTCACGCGATTTGATTGGCTCTTGTAATGTTGAAATTTGCATGTTTACCAATTAGCATAACATATGTGCATAGCATAAGTGTGTGTGCGTGTCAGTACCTGTGTGTGTGCGTGTGTGTGTGTGTGTCAGTACCTGTGTGTGTGTGTGTCTGTGTGTGTGTGCGTGTGTGTCAGTACCTGTGTGTGTGTCAGTAATTGTGTGTGTGTGTGTGCGTGTGCTGGTCAGTACCTGTGTGTGTGTGTGTGTCTGTGTGCCAGTACCTGTGTGTGCGTGTCTCAGTATCTGTGTGTGTGTGTGTGTGTGTGTGTGTGTGCATGTGCGTGTGTTTGTGTGTGTGTCAGTACCTGTGTGTGTGTGTCAGTATCTGTGTATGTCTCGGTGTGTGTGTGTTTCTGTCTCGGTGTGTGTGTGTTTCTGTCTCAGTGTGTGTGTGTCTCTCAGTGTGTGTGTTTGTCTCAGTGTGTGTGTCTTATTGTGTGTGTTTGTCTCAGTTTCTGTGTGTGTCTCAGTGTGTGTGTGTGTGTCTCAGTGTTTGAGTGTGTGGCTCAGTGTGTGTATGTCTTAGTGTGTGTGTGTGTCTCCGAGTGTGTCTCAGTATGTGTGTGTGTCTCATTGTGTGTGTGTGTGTCTCAGTGTGTCTCAGTGTGCGTGTCTCAGTGTGTGTGTGTGTGTGTGTGCGTCTCAGTGTGTCTCAGTGTGCGTGTGTGTGTGTGTCTCAGTGAGTGTGTGTGAATGTGTGTCTCAGTGTGTCTGTGTCTCAGTGTGTGTGTGTATCTGTGTCTCAGTGTGTGTGTGTGTGTGTGTGTGTCAGTGTGTGTGTGTGTGTCTCAGTGTGTGTCTCAGTGTGTGTGTGTGTGTGTGTGTCTCAGTGTGTGTGTGTGTGTCTCAGTGTGTGTCTCAGTGTGTGTGTGTGTGTGTGTGTGTCTCAGTGTGTGTGTGTGTGTCTCAGTGTGTGTCTCAGTGTGTGTGTGTGTGTGTGTGTCAGTGTGTGTCTCAGTGTGTGTGTCTCAGTGTGTGTGTGTGTGTGTCTCAGTGTGTGTGTTTGTTTCTCAGTCACTTCAAGTCATACAAAGAGCATTTCAAGTGGAGCGATAAAGTGGAGCGATGCGATCAAAAAAGGCGCCAAGTTAGAAGCAAGAATTGTGTGAATCTTGGGCCCCAGCACCTTTCCAAGTGTGCCTATTTGCTTGATGCTTGACAAGATTGGCCTGATTGCTTCTCCTAACTTGTTCTTTTGTGTTTGATATCATCCCTTTAAACGGCTGTTGCGTTTTTCTAACTTGTTTATTTACATTGACAATGTTTTTGTCGTGGGATTGAGAGGAGTTAGAAAAACGTGTTTGAAACGACCGAGAGTCTCTATACAGCTCCAAGAGTTTAGCTGTTTTCACCATGTTGCAGCGGCAAAACTAAATCACTTAGAATTACCATCTGTACCAAAAGCCTGAAACACTCTTACATCAAATGTGATAAAATATATATATATATATATATATATATATATATATATATATACATACCGGCGTGGATTTAGCTAGGGACCGTGGGACATGTCCCTACCAATGTCAAGGGACCGTTGAATTGTCCCTACCAATAATTTTAAATCGGAAACGTCTTTTGTCAAGTCGTTTTATCCGCTCGGCTCCACAAAGGGTTAACTCTCAAGATCCCCTCGTTGCACCTCCAGTCTCCAAAAAAAAAAAAACGCTAATTTGATTGGCTTAGGCCTAGGTTCTCAACCGGGGCGCGGTGAACGCTTGAATAATAACGTACTAGTAATAATAACACTGACGTTGCAAACGATACTCGATTCGACCCTTTGAGTGCAGCGAGTTATTAAAGAGAGAAAAGAGATACCGGAGTTTAAAAAGAATGGCACCCTGGGATTTGTGGATGTTAGGTGGGGTTTTGGGTTGCAATCAGCAGACAATACAACTACAAATTCCATAATGCATCACTGTAACACGGACTCAGTGCGCCGGTTGACGTCAGGACCAAGCAGTCTGGTGGTGTTTTTTTATTGAGGCGCGAAAGTGCACAAGGACTCGGGAGAAAGGTAATTTTCCGAGTTTAAAATAAAATTTAAAAAAATCTAGTCATTCTTAAACTGTATATTTATGCCACAATTTTCACATTTACTTAAAAATAAGAATAAATATAATCAGTTTCATTCGATATTTAGTTTGTTGGTTGTCGTTGTCACTTTATTTCAATCCAACTCCTTCCTCCCTTTGTAACTAACTTACTCCTTGCTTGATATTTTTTGTATCGTGTGTGTAAAAAGCGAACACGAACAGTATATATGTATTTGATTGAATGGACAGTGTGACTATCCAGGAGGCTAAATAGACGCACTATATAGTCAGTAATAATAAAACAAATGTTAAAAAGTCAAATTAAAAAAAAAAAGGGGGGCAGATATAAAATTAATTCCAGTGGGCGTGAGTAAAAAAAAAGGTTGGGAATCGCTGGCTTTAGGCTGGACTCTGAAAGACGCTCATCTGAAGCTGCCGCTTGCCGGTCAGTCTGATAGAGTGTGAGCCACTGACTGAATGAAAGCCAGGTGCCGGGGCTGAAGGTATTGTCAGCTCGTCAGCAACATAGTTTGAGTGAATAAACCTACCTACCTACCTACCTATTTACGTTAGCGACCCATTGCTAGCTGCTAACCTCACGTCCTTGGTGGTAAGCTAGCTTGTTTCACAGCTAAATCATTGTGTGTGTGTGAGTGTGCGTGTGCATGAGCGTGAGACATGTTTTGATATCGTTAACCAAATAACGTTAGCTAATCACATCAATTTGGCTTTAGGGGACTAAAGCAGAATGGCAGCCAGAAAAAGAAAGATGGACATAAGGACGTTTTTTACAAAAAGTCAAAGACTAAGTAGGATGGAAGATGTCGTTAAAGTAATAAACACAATTGATAATGATTCTCATAGCAAATGTAAAAATAATTTACTAATGAAGTTAGCAGAGTCATACTTTCTCTCTAAACAGCATGTATCAATTTATCATTTTATCAGGTGAATGAAGCAGTGCAACCTGGTAAAAGCAGTACAGAGGCAGGTGGAGCAACAGGGTCGCAGGTGAGGTCTGTAATGGCTTAGTGATTATAACAGTGAAAGTGTTAGACTCAGTTTTTAGATATATTATTGTTTGGGGCACATTATGATATGATAGTAGTCTAATGCTGTATAGTAGTACTCAGCAAATAAAGTTAGCATAGCCATATATTTTATCTTTATATGGCATGCATGAATTTATTATTTTATCAGGTGAATGAAGCAATGCAACCAGGTGCGAGCAGCAGCACAGCTACAGGAGAGGCAGGCAGAGCAATAGGGTTGCATGCTAGGAAGGATGTAGACAGCAACAGTGACAGTAGCAGTGACAGTGAGAGTGGCAGTGACGGTTCCAGTGAAGATCAGTGTAGCAGCGAAGATGTCCATTTTATGGACATTGTTGAAGACAAGCCAAACCAACCTGACCCTAAGTATACAGAAGTACAGAGATTGTCAAATAAGGTCCTGCGTTTTCAAGACAGCTGGTACAAGCAATATCCATGGCTTCACTGTAGCCCTCCTTGAAAAGAGTTCTGTGTTTCCAGTGTGTCCAGTATGTTTCCAGGGCCACTTTATCATAGTGTTTTGAGTGTATACCAGTCAATCAAATTGTCCTCGATTCATGTCCAGCATTCATTTCAAGCCACCAGAAGTGACCGTTTAACAACTGTCTCCTAAAAAATTTCTTCCCGGGGGGCATGCCCCCGGACCCCCCCCCCCTAGCGACTCCACCCCCTAAAAAATGTGTCCCCAGCAATGTTCAAACCAAACCTACGCCCTGTATATATATATATATATATATATATATATATATATATATATACAGTACATGTATCTCATCCTCCTCCTCATCCTCATCATCCTCCTCATCAGTTCAGTCAGGGTGGCTGTTTCCAGACTTGACCCTTGACCGTTGTGTAGCAGTCGTATTTATTTCTTAGCAGACTTCCTTATCCAGACTCCGTTATCCAGGGTGACTTGCAATTGTTACAAGTTCTCTCAGTACAAAGTATCACATTAAAAAATATCATAATACAGATATGAAAATATAAAATCAATTCAAGTAAAAGCAAAATAATAAAGCACACAGTAAACTATAAACAAGAGCAAATCCGACTAAAAGCAGAACACAGCTCTCGCTATTCCTTATCCAATGCTGCCATCGTGTGGCCATTTAGTAGAACTGTTGTTTTATTAAAATTTTTTTTTTTTTTTTTCAGAGCACAGCTCAGTGACAAGCGGTTGCTGGTGCCCTCTGCTGTTTACAATGGGTAGTACAGGTAGTGAAATTCACAATGACATTGTTACTGTTATTATTATTTGTTTCTTAGCAGACATCCAGGGCTGCTTACAATTGTTACAAGTTATCACAGTACAAAGTATCACATTATAAAATATCACATTACAGAATATCATAATACAGATACGAGCAGATATGAAAGTACCATAAAATCAATTCAAGTAAGAGCAAAATAATAAAGCACACAGTAAATTATAAGAGCGAATTCGACTAAGAGCAGCTAAACCTGATAGTAACTATTTGCTGATATGAGTCCCTTAGGAACAGGCAGTAAGCATGATAAATACATGAGAATGATTTCAAATAAGAGCAATTACAGAAAACGTTATTTATACACACAGTACTCTCCTGGCTATCCTGTAAATATTGTTTTTGCTGTATTTTAAGAATGTATCTGAAAGGTCTATTTTTGCACAGGGTTTAAGGTGAATACGAGTCATTTCAAAGGGCAACTGAGCTGAAATAGATTAGAACAAACAGTTCTAGTAAATGTCCACACGATGGCAGCATTGTATAAGGAATAGCGAGAGCTGCATTCAGCCGGTCTCCATAAGAAAGTTTACAAACGAGAAGAAGCCCCATTCGGCCCATCTTGTTCGTTTGGTTGTTAGTAGCTTATTGATGCCAGAATCTCATCAAGCAGTTTCTTGAAGGGTCCCAGGGTGTCAGCTTCAACAACATTACTGTGGAGTTGGTTCCAGACCCTCACAATTCTCCGTGTAAAAAAGTGCCTCCTATTTTCTGTTCTAAATGCCCTTTATCTAATCTCCATTTGTGACCCCTGGTCCTTGTTTCTTTTTTCAGGTTGAAAAAGTCCCCTGGGTCGACATTGTCAATACCTTTTAGGATTTTGAATGTTTTAATCAGATCACCGCGTAGTATTCTTTGTTCAGGACTGAATAGATTCAATTCTTTGAGCCTGTCTGCATACGACATGCCTTTTAAACCCGGGATAATTCTGGTTGCTCTTCTTTGCACTCTTTCTAGAGCAGCAATATTTTTGTAATGAGGTGACCAGAACTGAACACAATATTCTAGGTGAGGTCTTACTAATGCATTGTAAAGTTTTAACATTACTTCCCTTGATTTAAATTCAACACTTCTCACAATATATCCGAGCATCTTATTGGCCTTTTTTTTTATAGCTTCCCCACATTATCTAGATGAAGACATTTCTGAGTCAACATAAACTCCTAGGTCTTTTTCATAGATTCCTTCTTCAATTTCAGTATCTCCCATATTTATAATGCACACTGGGATCAGTATTAAGTCCTCTGCTATTCCTAATCTACATTAATGATTTAGATTCTGGTATAGTAAGCAAACTTGTTAAATTTGCAAATGACACAAAAATAGGAGTGGCAAACACTGTTGCAGCAGCAAAGGTCATTCAAAATGATCTCGACAGCATTCAGAACTGGGCAGACACATGGCAAATGACATTTAATAGAGGAAAGTGGAAGGTACTGCACGCAGGCAATACATTTCTCCCCCCTTCCTTTCTATATTGGTTAATTGTGGGCTCTATTTTTTTTATTTAAAATCATTGAGTCCCTTGTCCCTGTGGATTGCAACCACAATGTAGAAACATCTAGAGAATGGATGGGAATGGGCAATAAACATCACTGCTGTTTCTCTTAAAGCGTGTTTATTTATTTCTAATACTGGACCCTGTCTTAATACTGTATCTGTAGCAGGGCGGTAGTAAGCCCTGCTTATTGATATGTGTTTGTTTGATTTATTTTCAGAACGAGGGTCCCCCTCCACCCCTGTGTTATTTTGTGTTTGTTTATTATGATTTAGTTGTATTATATTTATGTCGGCGAGCGCCGTATGTTTTGTTATTGTTTTGTATTTTGACGGCATAGCCGTTTGTGTTATTATTTAGTAGCGTGGATGGGAAGCCCCATCCACACAGTATTTAAAAAATCCAGTACAGAAGGTGGCCCATCTCCCAAATTAATTAGGTGATTTAATTTGTTAATAATCGGAGATGGTCACCTGTTATAAAAGCCTGCAGCTCTCCAGCTCGGTGTGGGTTTTGGAGAGAGAGGAGGAGGAGAGAGAAACTTAAAACTCCAGGAACAGTGAAGGCATTTGCCCAGCCTGACCTGGGTTTTGTTGTTTATTTTGTGTTCGAGATTTGTTTCTGTTTAACCTTTTATTTTGCTCTGAGCACAGTGTGTATTTTTTGTTTAAATATTTATTTTTGGTTCTCTTTAAATAAAACGGCGCCGCCAGCCACCGCACCGTACCTTTTGTTTTTGTTGTGCCTTCTTCTGGTCTGACGTCACCGCTCGTCCATTCCTGTCACACGGTGTCCTCCTGGGATCGTCTTGCGCCCCAGGACGCAGGTGAAGTGGGTACTGCAGTTTGTTTTTCATTTTTTTTTCGATTATTGTTTGTGGAGTGAAGAGGAGGAAGAAAGATGAGAGGGGAGAGAGGAGGAAGAGCTGCAGAAGGCAGCAAAAGCAGCTGCAACAGCGGCCACCAGGGGTTGTTGTGGTGGATGAGTGGTGCCCTGGTTGTGGGGTTTAACACCGGGCCATCTGCCCCACCCAATACCAGGAGAGGAGTGGATGACCCAGATGGCTCATCAAGTAGAGGGAGAGAGCGGAAGGTGAGGAGCTGCACTAGCTGCACTTTGACATCACTGCTTTCAAGTTCCAGGGGAAGGTGAGGAGAAGGAGGCAGAGAGGGAACACGGACCTGGAGTGGGAGGAGTCCGAACGTCCCCGCCTGAGTGGGGAGGAGCCCTAACGCCCTGGGTGCCTGAGTGGGAGGAGCCTGAACGTCCTGGCGCTTGAGTGGGAGGAGCCCGAGCCCACAGCCCAAGAGGGGGAGTCGGTGCATCCACAGCCCAAGAGGGGGGGAGTCGGTGCGCCCACAGCCCAAGAGGGGAGTCGGGTGCCCACAGCCCAAGAGGGGGGGAGTCGGGCCCACAGCCCAAGAGGGGGGGGAAGTCGGTGCCCACAGCCCAAGAAGGGGAAGGCCAAGGTCCACAGCCCAGGGGTACCTGCCAGCAGAGGGAGAGTTCCTTGCTGGTTACACCTCCACCTCCGTGGGAGGACTGGGTGTCTTCCCTCCGCCAGCAGAGGAGAGTTCCCGGTTTCGGCCCACCGCCTCTGCGAGGACTGGGTGTCGCTCCCACCTCCGCCAGCAGAGGGGAGAATACCTGCTGGTTCAGCCTGCGCAGCCTGGAAGGAGGAGCCCCGCCGCCTGCGCAGCCTGGAAGGGGAGGAGCCCCTGCCGCCTGCGCAGCCTGGAAGGGAGGAGCCCCTGCCGCCTCGCAGCCTGAAGGGGAGGAGCCCCTGCCGCCTGCGCAGCCTGGAAGGGGAGGAGCCCCCTGCCGCCTGCGCAGCCTGAAGGGGAGGAGCAGGAGCTACCTCTGCCTCCACCACCACCACCATTGGGAGAAGTGGAGCTCCTGCTGTCACCTTCATGGCCAGGCTCCCTCCTGCCGCCGCCATCGCCTGGAGATGCCAGTTTGCCATCGCCTGGGCGGCCGGGTTGTTCTGCATCGCCTGGGGCTGCCTTTTGTTCCCCACAGGATACAGGGTGCAGGGAGAAGTGGAGCTCCCATGCCGCCTCCATGGCCAGGGCTCCTCCCAGTTCACCTCCTGAGGGTCCTCCTGCTGCTGCCGCCCCTCCCCGAGGGTCCGCTGTTGCCGTCGCCCCCCCGAGGGTCCGCCATTGCTGCCGCCGCCCCTCCCGGGTCCATACTGTTGCTGTCCGCCCCCCGGGGTCCGCTTCTGCTGCCGCCGCCTCCCGAGGGTCCGCTGCTGCTGCCGCCGCCTCCCGGGGTCCGCTGCTGCCGCTGCCTGGGGTTGTCGAGGGTCCTGCCGCCTGGGGTCGCCGAGGTCCTGCCGCCTGGGATCACTACACCAGGCCGGAGCCCCAATGGAGGGGAACTGCGGCCGCATGAAGAAAGGGGAGAGGTCAGGGACCAGTTCTACAGCCGCACTTTCTGCAGGATAGAGTGTGGCGGGAGCCCGGAAGGGGGCTGCCGGCCACGAAGAATTGGGGTGCCAGAATTCCACCATGGCTACCCCGCAGAAGCATCTTGCTTCCCCTTCCGGGACTTTGAGACTGAGGGGAGGTGGCGCTAGCTATGTGTGCATTGCACAAGGTGGGGATATGTAACAGGGCGGTAGCAAGCCCCTGCTTATTGATATGTGTTTGTTTGATTTATTTTCAGAACGAGGGTCCCCCTCCACCCCTGTGTTATTTTATGTTTGTTTATTATGATTTAGTTGTATTATATTTATGTTTGTATGGCGCCGTATGTTTTGTTATTGTTTTGTATTTTGACGGCATAGCCGCTTGTGTTATTGATTTAGTAGCGTGGATGGGAAGCCCCATCCACACAGTATTTAAAAAAACTGGTGAAGGTGGCCATCTCCCAAATTAATTAGGTGATTTAATTTGTTGCTAATCGGGAGATGGTCACCTGTTATAAAAAGCCTGCAGCTCTCCAGCTCGGTGTGGGTTTTTGGAGAGGAGAGGAGAGGAGAGGAGAGGAGAGAAACTTAAAACTCCAGGAACAGTGAAGGCATTTGCCCAGCCTGACCTGGGTTTTGTTGTTTATTTTGTGTTCGAGATTTGTTTCTGTTTAACCTTTTTATTTTGCTCTGAGCACAGTGTGTATTTTTGTTTAAATATTTATTTTTTGGTTCTCTTTAAATAAAACGGCGCCCGCGCCACTGCACCGTACCTTTTGTTTTTGTTGTGCCTTCTTCTGGTCTGACGTCACCGCTCGTCATTCCTGTCACACGTGGTGTCCTGCGTGGGATCGCAGCGCCTCCAGGACGCAGGTAGAAGTGGGTACTGCAGTTTGTTTTTCATTTTTTTTTCGATTATTGTTTGTGGAGTGAAGAGGAGGAAGAAAGATGAGAGGAGAGAGGAGGAAGAGCTGCAGAAGGCAGCAAAAAGCAGCTGCAACAGCGGCCACCAGGGGTTGTTGTGGTGGATGGTGGTGCCCTGGTTGTGGGGAGTTTGGGCACACAGGCCATCTGCCCCACCCAATACCAGGGAGAGTGGATGGACCCAGATGGTCGACTGCGAGAGAGGGAGAGAGGAAGGTGAGGAGCTGCACTAGCTGCACTTTGACATCACTGCTTTCAAGTTCCAGGGGAAGGTGAGGAGAAGGAGGCAGAGAGGAACACGGACCTGGAGTGGGAGGAGCCCGAACGCCCTGCGCCGGGAGTGGGAGGAGCCCGCGTCCCTGCGCCTGAGTGGGAGGAGCCTGAACGTCCTGCGCCTGAGTAGGAGGAGCCCGCGTCCACAGCCCAAGAGGGGGGAGTCGGTCGTCCACAGCCCAAGAGGGGGAAGGCCAAGGTCCACAGCCCAGGTACCTGCCAGCAGAGGGAGAGTTCCTGCTGGTTACACCTCCACCTCCGTGGGAGGACTGTGAGTCGCCCCACCTCCGCCAGCAGAGGGAGCATACCTGCTGGTTACACCTCCACCGCCCTGGGAGGACTGGGTGTCGCTCCTACCTCCCAGCAGAGGGAGAGTTCCTGCTGGTTCCGCCTCCACCGCCCTGGGAGGACTGGGTGTCGCCTCCCTCCCTCCAGCAGAGGAGAATACCTGCTGGTGCCACCTCCGTCTCCATGGGAGGACTGGGTGTCGCCCCACCTCTGCCAGCAGAGGAGAATACCTGCTGGTGCCACCTCCTCCCATGGGAGGACTGTGTGTGTCGCCTCCCACCTCCGCCAGTAGAGGGAGAGTTCCTGCTGGTTCCACCTCCACCGCCCTGGGAGGACTGTGAGTCGCTCCCCCACCACCAGCAGAGGGAGCATGCCTGCTGGTTCAGCCCGCGCGAGCCTGAAGGGGAGGAGCCACTGCCGCCCGCGCGGCCTGAAGGGAGGAGCCCCACCGCCCGCGCCGCCTGAAGGGAGGAGCCCCCACGCCTGGGCGCGCCTGAAGGGGAGGAGCCCCCGCCTCCGCGCGGCCTGAAGGGGAGGGAGCCCCACCGCCCGCGCCGCCTGAAGGGAGGAGCCCCGCCCCGCGCCCCTGAAGGGAGGGGAGCCCCCCGCCCGGCGCTGCCTGAAGGGAGGAGCCGCCCACGCTTTGGCCGCCTGAAGGAGGAGCCCCCCGCCACCTTGGCCGCCTGAAGGGAGGAGCCCCCACGCCTGCGCAGCCTGAAGGGGAGGAGCCGGCCCAGTCCGCCAGAAGGGAGGAGCCCCCGCCGCCTTTGGCCACAGAAGGGAGGAGCCCCTGCCTTTGGCCGCCAGAAGGGAGGAGCCTGCCGCCTTGGTCGCCAGAAGGGAGGAGCCCCCCTGCCGCCTTGGCCGCCAGAAGGGGTGGAGCCCCTGCCGCCTTGGCCAGAAGGGGAGGGAGCCCCCCGCCTTGGCCGCCAGAAGGGGAGGAGCCCCTGCCGCCTTGGCCGCCAGAAGGGGAGGAGCCCCTGCCGCCTTTACCATCAAGAGGAGAGGAGCAGGAGCTACCTCTGCCTCCACCACCATTGGGAGAAGGGAGCCCTGCTGTCACCTTCATGGCCAGGGGCCCTCCCCGCCATCGCCTGGGCCGGCCGGGTGTTCTGCATCGCCTGGGGCTGCCTTTTGTTCCCTCACAGGATACAGGGTACGAGGGAGAAGGAGCCCCGCTGCCGCCTCCATGGCCAGGGGCCCCTCCCTAGTTCGCCTCCCAGGGTCCGCTGCTGCTGCCGCCGCCTCCCGAGGGTCCGCTGCTGCCGCCGCCGCCCCCGAGGGCCGCTGCTGCTGCCGCCGCCTCCCGAGGGTCCCCGCTGCTGCTGCCGCCGCCTCCCTCAGGGTCCGCTGTTGCCTCCGCCGCCTCCCGAGGGGTCCGCTGCTGCCGCCGCCCCCCGGGTCCGCTGCTGCTGCCGCTGCCTGGGTCGCCGAGGTCCTGCCGCCTGGGTCGTCGAGGGTCCTGCTTCGCCTGGGTCGCCGAGGGGTCCTGCTTCGCCTGGGCTCATACACTATGGCCGGAGCCCCACGGAGGGAACTGACGGCCATGAAGAAAGGGGAGAGGTCAGGAGACCAGCCCCAGCCGCACTTTCAAGGCAGGAGATTGTGTGGTCGAGCCCCATGGAGGGGAACTGCCGCCATGAAGAAGGGGAGGTCAGGAGACCAGCCCCCAGCCGCACTTTCAAGGCAGGATAGAGTGTGGAGGGAGCCCCGGAAGAGGGAGCTGCCACCCAAGAATTGGGGGTGCCAGAGATTCCACCATGGCCACCCCCAAAACAACTTGCTTCCCTCTTCCGGGACTTTGAGACTGAGGGGAGGTGGCCGTTAGGGGCCATGTGTGCGCTTGCACAAGGGGGCGGGGATATGTAACAGGGCGGTAGTAAGCCTGCTTATTGATATGTTTGTTTGATTGATTTTCAGAACCGAGGGTTCCCCACCCCTGTGTTATTTTGTGTTTGTTTATTATGATTTAGTTATTATATTTATTTATGTCGGCGAGCGCCGTATGTTTTGTTATTGTTTTGTATTTTGACGGGATAGCCGTTTGTGTTATTATTTAGTAGCGTGGATGGGAAGCCCCATCCACAGTATTTAAAAACGTGCAGAAGGTGGCCATCTCCCGAATTAATTAAGTGATTTAATTTGGTGCTAATCGGGAGATGGTCACCTGTTATAAAAGCCTGCAGCTCTCCAGCTCGGTGTGGGTGTTTGAACGAGAGGAGAGAAACAAAACAAAACGAAACGAAACGAAACGAAACGAAACGTAAAACGAAACTTAAAGATTCCAGGAACAGTGACAGCAACTGCCCAGCCTGACCTGGGATCGTATTATTTATTGTTTATTTTGTGTTCGAGATTTGATTCTGTTTAACCTTTTTATTTTGCTCAGCGAAAGCACAGTGTTTATTTTTGTTTAAATATTTTATTTTGGTTCTCTTTAAATAAAATGGCGCCCCGCCACTGCACTGCACCTTTTTGTTTTTGTTGTGCCTTCTGGTCTGACGTCACCGCTCGTCATCCCTGTCACTGTATCACATTCTGAATATGAATATAGCGGAGTTATTAATTGTAGGTAATACTTAGAATACCAGATACATATTTAGCATTAAAAAGCAATCCATGTGATTTCTTTACCAGTCGTTCATTATTTTGTGTATCAGCCTCCACACAAAGCCGAGCGCAGTGCGGTATACTGTAATGATGCTCCAGTCAGTGTGCCTGGACTGCACCTGAACCATGCTGAAAGAGCTCCGTGAAGTTGCCCCCCCTACAAACAGCACAAACGATGAGTCATATATCATTTGTTTGTGTCGGTTTGTGCTGTTGAAACGAACGTGTTTGCTGTTATTGTTTCCGAGATATTAACAATGGGTGCGTTAAGTAAGTGAGTGGCTCAGAGCGGCTCAGTAAAAGAATCAGCTTCACGCCTCGCTCAGTTCCGCTCCCGCTGAGCCGCTCAGAGCCGCTCCTGAGCATTTCTCATCAGGGATCAGAGTGAGCGGACTGAATGGACACCTGCAGGAAACAAGTGGAGATGACAGGCAGGATTGACAAATACGTTTGTCAAGAACGATGAACTGGTTTCGACTTATGATGTTATGTATTAATTGGCTAAATAAGATGGTAAAAATGGTTGTTTTCAAATTTGTATCATTTAATTTCATTTTTAAAAAATGTAGAGCTATTTTAAAGTTATTAATGTATTATTATTAGGCTTGTAGTATAAATATTCATAATTCTCATTATTAACGTCGGTATTGCCGGTATTAAAGACAACCAGATATGAGGTTCAGTCCAAACAGAGCGCCGAGCTCAGCGAGGTACAGCAGGGGACAGTAACTTCACACGGGGCCATTTCATCTACCATCACCTCAGAAACACAAACAAGAAAAGAATTATATTATTTGCCATTTTTAAAAGTCGGTCACGCCCTCTAGTGTGGGAGGCGTTAAGTCATTTAAATCTGCTCGGTGTGCTTTCTGAGCCGCCTCACCTGAGCGGCTCACTTACTTAACATACCCAGAGTGTGAAGTCATTTAAATCTGCTCAGTGTGCTTTCTGAGCTCTCTCACCTGAGCGGCTCACCTCTACTTAACATACCCAGAGTGAGAGAAGTCATTTAAATCTGCTCGGTGTGCTTTCTGAGGGCTCTCCCTGAGCGGCTCACTTATTAACATACCCAGAGTGTGAAGTCATTTAAATCTGCTCAGTGTGCTTTCTGAGCGTCCTCACCTGAGAGGCTCACTACTTAACATACCCAGAGTGAGAAGTCATTTAAATCTGCTCGGTGTGCTTTCTGAGCGGCTCTCACTCTGAGCGGCTCACTTACTTAACATACCCAGAGTGTGAAGTCATTTAAATCTGCTCGGTGTGCTTTCAGACCGGCTCTCACTCTGAGAGGCTCACTTACTTAACATACCCAGAGTGAGAAGTCATTTAAATCTGCTCGGTGTGCTTTCAGAGCGGCTCTCACTCTGAGAGGCTCACTTACTTAACATACCCAGAGTGAGTCATTTAAATCTGCTCAGTGTGCTTTCTGATGTCCTCACCTGAGAGGCTCACTTACTTAACATACCCAGAGTGAAGTCATTTAAATCTGCTCTGTGTGCTTTCAGACCCGCTCTCACTCTGAGAGGCTCACTTACTTAACATACCCAGAGTGTGAAGTCATTTAAATCTGCTCGGTGTGCTTTCAGAGCGGCTCTCACTCTGAGAGGCTCACTTACTTAACATACCCAGAGTGAGAAGTCATTTAAATCTGCTCGGTGTGCTTTCTGAGCGCTCTCACTCTGAGAGGCTCACTTACTTAACATACCAGAGTGAGAAGTTTTAAATCTGCTCAGTGCTTTTCAAGCTGGCCTCACCTGAGAGCTCAATTTACTAAACATACCCAGAGTGTGAAGTCATTTAAATCTGCTCAGTGTGCTTTCTGACCGCTCTCACCTGAGCGGCTCCTTACTTAACATACCCAGAGTGAGAAGTCATTTAAATCTGCTCAGTGTGCTTTCTTCTGAGCGGCTCTCACCTGAGAGGCTCACTTACTTAACATACCCAGAGTGTGAAGTCATTTAAATCTGCTCGGTGTGCTTTCTGAGCGGCTCTCACCTGAGCGGCTCACACTACTTAACATACCCAGAGTGTGAAGTCATTTAAATCTGCTCGGTGTGCTTTCAGAGCAGCTCACCTGAGCGGCTCACTTACTTAACATACCCAGAGTGAGAAGTCATTTAAATCTGCTCGGTGTGCTTTGAGCGGCTCTCACCTGAGAGGCTCCCTCACTTAACATACCCAGAGTGAGAAGTCATTTAAATCTGCTCGTGCTTTCTGAGCGGCTCTCACCTGAGCGGCTCACTTACATTTAACAACATACCCAGAGGAGAAGTCATTTAAATCTGCTCGGGTGTGCTTCTCTAGGCGGCTCACCTGAGTCGCTCACCTCCTACTTAACACACCCAGTGTGAAGTCATTTAAATCTGCTCAGTGTGTTTCTGATGAGCGCCCACACCTGAGCTGCTCACCTACTTAACATACCCAGAGTGTGAAGTCATTTTAAACTGCTCAGTGTGCTTGAGCGTCCTCACCTGAGCGGCTCACTTACTTAACATACCCAGAGGTGAAGTCATTTAAATTGTTCGGTGTGTTTTCAGAGCGGGCTTCCACCCCGAGAGGCTCACTTACTTAACATACCCAGAGGAGAAGTCATTTAAATCTGCTCTGGTGTGCTTTCTGAGCTGCTCACCTGAGCGGCTCACTCTACTTAACATACCCAGAGGAGAAGTCATTTAAATCTGCTCGGTGTGTTTTCTGAGCAGCTCTCACCTGGAGAGGCCTCACTCACCTAACATACCCAGAGTGTGAAGTCATTTAAATCTGCTCAGGTGTGCTTTTTGAGCCGCCCTCACCTGAGCGGCTCACTTACTTAACATACCCAGAGTGAGAAGTCATTTAAATCTGCTCGGTGTGCTTTTCTGAGCTGCTCTCACCTGAGCGCTCACTTACTTAACATACCCAGAGTGAGAAGTCATTTAAATCTGTTCGGTGTGCTTTCTGAGCGGCTCACCTGAGCGGCTCACTTACTTAACATACCCAGAGAGTAGTCGATTTAAATCTGCTCAGTGTGTTTTCTTCTGAGCTGCCTCACCTGAGCGGCCCACTTACTAACACATCACCCAGAGTGAGAAGTCATTTAAATCTGCTGGTGTGCTTTCTGAGCGGCTCTCACTCTGAGAGGCTCACTACTTAACATACCCAGAGTGAGAAGTCATTTAAATCTGCTCGGTGTGCTTTCTGAGCTCTCACTCTGAGCGGCTCACTTACTTAACATACCCAGAGTGAGAAGTCATTTAAATCTGCTCGGTGTGCTTTCTGAGCGGCTCTCACTCTGAGCGGCTCACTTACTCAACGCGCCCACTATTATCTTAGCGCAGTGACGTCACTCATCCCCCCTACAGTGTCGGGACAGAACCAAACTTCGTTTGTGCAGTTGAAGCTAACGTTAGTTAATTAGTCTCGTTGCCAAACGTTTATTTATTTATTTTTAAATAGAATTGATATCGTCATCATCGACGAAAATATGTTATTATTATTATTATTATTATTATTGAACACATGTATTTGAATGAAAACGTTTGGCACATAACTCAGCCACAGGAAATTTGTTTATTTTTGCCAATCTAAATCCTCTTATCTTTATATTTTCAGTTTTGATCTATTTCCTTTGCATTTTATAAACATGTCCCTTTTCAATAAATACGATGTATTTTCTGCTCTATGCATACATTCAATTAAACCTTGAAAAGGTTTTAACCCATTTTTATTACCTACTGTTCAATAATATTTTCAATTGGCATTTCATTTTCAGTGTGACAGGGTTCCATAATCGGCTGCCTTTATACTGTTTTAGATGCAGTAAAGAAGGAATTCCTGGAACGGGCAGACGTTTGAGTAAAGCGTTTAAACACCTGTGCAAACGCCGAGGCAATCCACTGCACATACTGAAAGTGAATCCAACTGTCACATTTTATCATTTAATAAAAAGGTTCTGTTTTAATATTTTGTCTGGTGTCTTCTTGAGGTAACAATAGCGAAAAAACTGCGAGGAAAGTAATGTTTTATTATAGACTGCAGGTGTTCAACAGTTATAAAAAGTAACTGAAATAGTACATTTTCTTACAGAATAAAACATACATTATAAAACTGAGTTTTCAGCTTCATGTCCTTGAGCCACGTTGTTGTGCTGCTTCTTGGTTCTTGCAGTAATTCAGATGAAAAGTGCCGAGTATTAAACATCATTTTATACAGAATCCAATAACAGAAACCAGCACCTTCTGTAGTAGGACCAGCATTACAAAGGTTTACAGGCATACTAAAAAACAGTACCACAGTACCAGAAAAGTCCTACACGACAAGTACCACAAAAAGCGCTTTTAGTTTTCTATAGAATCTGTCAAAAATCATTTGAAATCTTACTTTTGAGCAAGTACCCATTTTTGCTGGTGCCTTTAATCAATTTAACAAAGATAAGAAAATATCGGGCACATTGTTTTACCATTACTGTATCTTTGTTTATTTACTATAATACCAAAGGGAAACTTACTGTCTTTAATTGTGTTTAAAATAGTTTCCACTTGGCTTCAGTGTTATTTAAAAGCACTTTAACATGCAACCCAGTCTGAGTTGGGTTGGGTTGGACATCCTGGACATAAAGCACTCTAGTCAGAAAATCATGGAAACAATGGAAACAGTCTGCAAACAAACGTTTCATTTTGAACAGTCTTTTGTGTTAGGATGATGAGATGATGGATCTAGAAACGGTTATCACACCCGTTACTTTAGTTATCTATAGTATTTTGGTAAGACCGTATAAAGGTTCATAATTAATCAGTATTATAATAGAGGAACATTTCATAAGAAATGTGTCGGGGGGGGGGGAGGGCTGATTTTTCGCGTGACAACGTCACAGCGCCTTTACAATAACAGAATCGTCCCACCTGTATATTTTTGCCTTTTTAATGACTTACCCTATATATCAGCTCATTGAAAATATGTAACTAATATGTGCTGAAAAACTACTGAATATTTTTTTAATTTCTAGACTTTTACCTTTAAAAACTGATTTGTTTAAAAACAAACAAACAAACAAACACATAGCTACATAGTAAAATCCCTCGACCCCATACTGTAATACTACTAGTGTTATACGATGCCTTATTGTTTTGTACATACTGTGAAGAAGAAGAAGATGAAGATGATTCGTCAGGTGCTAGGTCAGGTGGTTAGTGATGTGTTTCCAGAGTATACCTTTAAGAAGGGGTGTAAACAGCACTAGGGGAAGTAATTGTACATATTGGGGTTTTTCACGGAATAGCAGTGTTCATAATGTACACACACTCTAAGAAATGCTGAGTTAAAAATAACCCAACATGGTTAACCAACCCACATTGTAACCCAGCCAGTTGGGTTGATAAGGTAAAAAACAAACCATTTATTGGGTTATATTATATCCTGCTGGGTTAAATTAACCTTCATAGTTAATTATTTGATGTAAATGATTTGGCTCTCATTCCCCTTGTAAAATAAAGTTGTTGTTTTTTTTTCAATGTTATAATGAAGACATAATCAGATTGGTTTCCAAAACGCATTTGAAAAACAGATTAACCTTATAATTTACAAGATAATAATGGTTTTGTCGTTCTTTAAAAAATTACTTCTCTGAAACACGAAAAAAGCTTTATAAGACCTATACAGCATGTATTATATATGTATATTTTGTTTTGATAACAGAGAAAATATTGTTCATTTTTCAAATATACTACAGGATGTAAATTACTAAAACTTAACCTTCATAATTGAGGTTGAAATTATGAACCTTTAAGTAACACTCATATTATTTGATGCAATGAAAATTTTAATGAAAAACTCGCAGAATACCATTTAAAAGGATATTCTCATCCCATTCAACTAAGAAAGACACTGATTTATGCAAAAGGGAACATAAGAATTGTTTTATTTAAAACATCTGAGATGAAACACATTTACATGTTTTGATTCAAAAGCTCTAGTTATTTATACCAATTGGAATGTAATGACATCATCCCAAACAGAGAAAAATTTTAAAATGAAGACATTAATCTGAATGTTGGTTTCAAAAGAGCACCGCTTTGAAAAAAAATGCTTTAAAGATTCAACAGCCTTATAAAAGATGCCTTAGTGTTTGTCCATAGATAATAAAGGTTTTCGTCAAGTTCTTTGCACAAGGTATTCAAATGTTCGCCCCAACCTTTAAAATAATACTGTTACTACATAAAAAGCTAAAAATATGACTAAATACCTTTTCATTACTCTGAAGTGTAATCCAGTGTGTATAATGTAATTACTTTATATTTTGTTTTGACAGGTTCAGTCTGCATATTGTCCTCATTTTCTTAGGATATATGTTGCTTATTGATGGTGTGTCTTCCTGGGGGGTACCATGTTTCCTGCATCAGATGGAAAACATTTAGAAGTGTTAATGTGTGTATAATAATTATAATCAGAACTGATAGAACTCAAATTATAAAAAATATATTATTAATTAACATAGAAACATTTCTTTCAATGAGTGGAGGTTCCATTCTTCCAGTTTTGTTTAACAAAAATGAAAATGAAATCTTATCCCTGTAACTGAAAACAGAAATAAAAACTAAATACAAAACCAGTTTTTTTTCCCATTCAATGAAAAAAGACACTGATTTATAAAAAATAACATCCATTGAATTTTCATATTTATAAAAAACAAAGAAATGAAAAAGGATTTACATGGGTTTGATTTCAAAGCTGACTAGTTATTTATAACTACAGGCTGATGAAGCGAGTACCGTACAGGTCCAGTGTGCCGAATAACAGAACAAACAAAACGGCAACAAAATAACAGAGCATTGGGTGATGGACACTCATTACACGCACGACGCACACACACAGAGAAACACGCAGTCCAGTGGCCCGCCCCCCTGCTCGCGCCGCTGTTCTGAATGAGAGAGCTCTCAGCTTTGGGTCTTTAAAGCATAGGGCTTAAATGATTTTAGGTGCTTGCTCCACTTTTGTCCATCCTTAAATAAAGCTTGAAATGAAAAAATCAGATTACGATTTAAAGCCCATTTAGTTGTTTCGAACAGAAAAATCAAATAAATAAATGTGCATTGACGCGTTTCAGTATGTGATTGGTATTCAAATGGTCGTCCCAACCTTCCAAATAATTCGGAGAATGTTAAAATATAAATCTGAACTGGAAACACAAAACGAGAAGCCCCCTTTTGAGAAGTATCTCTATATTGCCCAAATTTAAAATGGTACACCAATCTAATATACCCTCGACTAAACACCACAATTATAATACAAAATAAATAAATAAAAAATCTGTGGGATGTCTTAAAGTTCTGAGTTGTGAATGTTCGCGGTAATGACTGCAGTTCTTCATCGTCCCACCCATTTAACATGATACACAATAAACCCACATTAGAAAAATATATAATAATAATAATAATAATAATAATAATAATAATAATAATAATAATAATAATAATAATAATAATAGATAAATTACCTGTATGTTTTTCAATCTTACGTCCAGTTCTCAAATCCTCAGGAGAAATTTGAACTACTTTTCACACTTCAAACATTTCCTGGGAAGCTCGAGCTACCTGGAGTTGATTGTGATTGGTTCAGTTGAAATAACCCACGAGCTGGGGGTCCATGAGATCTGTCCCTGCTCAAAACGGTAAACAACCCAACAAAGGGACCAACACACCAGTTTTTTTTTTTTTTAAATACAAAATATGAACATTTTTAGAGTGTACACTTAAGGCAAAAGGACTGAATAATAAGTAGAACTTGAACATTTTGAGAAACAAAAAAAGCAAAAAATATCGCAACATTGCTGACTAGTGCATCCTAGTGTGTACACTTGTTTAGGATTCATTACACGTGAAACAGCAACAATAAGAGGGACACAACATTTTCTATAACTTTCCTAAAAATAGTGTTAGGATCTCGCCTGACCGGAATAAAGCTATGCCAGTGATGAAAGAAAGACTGGACTTTCTTCCGTTGCTATTCATATTTATTTTGTTGGTATTCACTTCTGTCTAAGCGTCGCTTTTGGGGTGACATATATTCTTATCGAAGAAGCGTCAATACCTGCTTTGAAGGAAAGCAGCAGTGACGTTAATTTTGCAGCACTAACGCAGCACAAAAATAATGACCCATATTTGATTTAAACCCGTTATTATAGGGGGACTGTGACCTCACACTCGCTTCAAAGAATCGCAATAAATATTGAAGAAAAAGTCGGCGGAATTCATTTTGCAGAAATGATCAGCACAAACGTATGAGAAATGCGACAAGTTTGTCTAATTCCGACATTGTAAAATGGGTGACGTCACCGTTTACCTCGTTAATATCTTAAAACTATAGCAGCACAAACGTTTGTTTCAACGGCAGAAACCGGCACAAACGTAACACAAACAAAATGATACATGACTCATCGTTTGTGCTGTTTGTACGGGGACTTCACGGAGCAAAGAGAAAACACATGAAACTGCGCATGCCTACGCCATTCTGCATCTGTTTGTGACAACGGCGCGGAAATTGAATTAACATAACATGCTTCTAAAAATTATCGAGGATATACCGTTATGTTTGAACACCTTGTTCTGAAGAAAAGGGCGGGAAATATCAATATCAGTATAAAAACATTATATATCTCCAAAAGATAAAGAAAGGACTATACTAACTCCGGCATGGGGAGGTTACCTGAATGCAAATTGTATTCACTGGGAAAATATAGAGCTACAAACAGCTCGTTTACGATGTTAAAATTGAAAGTCGTATTCATTTTTATTAAAATATCCCCGGTATCACAATTCCTGTTGCGGTCCATATTAGATGAATTGTCAGACCGCGCTGATCAGTTTGTATTTTGTGATTGGTATATTCCTCGTTCTGTGGGAGACAGACCCGTTCAGACACTGAGGAGAGCAGAGAGGAGGTAAGAGAGTCTGCATGGAGCGCTACAATGTGTTTATAAACTACAGAGCGCTGTTATATTGTCATTATTTTTGAAAGGTCCGGGTTGAAGTGGGTAGGAGCGCGTTGTTTATCCGTTCAGACACTGAGGGAGAGCAGAGAGGAGGTAAGAGAGTCTGCATGGAGCTCTACAATGTGTTTATAAACTACAGAGCGCTGTTATATTGTATTATTTTGAAAGGTCCGGGTTGTAGTGTGGTAGAGCGCGTTGTTTTATCCGTTCAGACACTGAGGGAGAGCAGAGAGAAGGAGAGTCTGCATGGAGCTCTACAATGTGTTTTAAAACTACAGAGCGCTGTTATATTGTATTATTTTGAAGGGTCCGGGTTGTAGTGTGGTAGAGCGCGTTGTTTTATCCGTTCAGACACTGAGGGAGAGCAGAGAGAAGGTGAGAGAGTCTGCATGGAGCTCTACAATGTGTTTTTAAACTACAGAGCGCTGTTATATTGTATTATTTTGAAAATTCCGGGTTGTGGTGTGGTAGGGCGCGTTGTTTTATCCGTTCAGACACTGAGGGAGAGAAGAGTTAGGAAGAGAGTCTGCAGGAGCTCTACAATGTGTTTATAAACTACAGAGCGCTGTTATATTGTATTATTTTGAAAGGTCCGGGTTGTGTGTGTGGTAGGAGCGCGTTGTTTTATCCGTTCGACACTGAGGGAGAGCAGAGAGGAGGTAAGAGAGTCTGCATGGAGCTCTACAATGTGTTTATAAACTTCAGAGCGCGGTTATATTGTATTATTTTGAAAGGTCCGGGTTGTAACATGGTAGGATATACTGTTGTTTTATCCGTTCAGACACTGAGGGAGAGCAGAGAGGGAGGTAAGAGAGTCTGCATGGAGCTCTACAATGTGTTTATAAACTACAGAGCGCTGTTATATTGTATTATTTTGAAAGGTCCGGGTTGTAGTGTGGTAGGGCGCGTTGTTTTATCCGTTCAGACACTGAGAGGGAGAGCAGAGAGGAGGTGAGAGAGTCTGCATGGAGCTCTACAATGTGTTTATAAAAACTACAGAGCGCTGTTATATTGTTGTATTTTGAAAGGTCCGGGTTGTAGTGTGGTAGGGAGCGTTGTTTTATCCGTTCAGACACTGAGGGAGAGCAGAGAGGAGGTAAGAGAGTCTGTATGGAGCTCTACAATGTGTTTATAAACTACAGAGCGCTGTTATATTGTATTATTTTGAAAGGTCCGGGTTGTAGTGTGGTAGGAGCGCGTTGTTTTATCCGTTCAGACACTGAGGGAGAGCAGAGGGAGGTAAGAGAGTCTGCATGGAGCTCTACAATGTGTTTATAAACTACAGAGCGCTGTTATATTGTATTATTTTGAAAGGTCCGGGTTGTGGTGTGGTAGGAGCGCGTTGTTTTATCCGTTCAGACACTGAGGGAGAGCAGAGAGGAGGTGAAGAGAGTCTGCATGGAGCTCTACAATGTGTTTTTAAACTACAGAGCGCTGTTATATTGTATTATTTTGAAAGGTCCGGGTTGTAGTGTGGTAGGAGCGCGTTGTTTTATCCGTTCAGACACTGAGGGAGAGCAGAGAGGGAGGTGAGAGAGTCTGCATGGAGCTCTACAATGTGTTTATAAACTACAGAGCGCTATTATATTGTATTATTTTGAAAGGTCGGGTTGTAGTGTGGTAGGAGCGCGTTGTTTTATCCGTTCAGACACTGAGGGAGAGCAGAGAGGAGGTGAGAGAGTCTGCATGGAGCTCTACAATGTGTTTATAAACCACAGACGCTGTTATATTGTATTATTTTGAAAGGTCCGGGTTGTAGTGTGGTAGGAGCGCGTTGTTTTATCCGTTCAGACACTGAGGAGAGCAGAGAGGAGGAAGAGTCTGCATGGAGCTCTACAATGTGTTTATAAACTACAGAGCGCTGTTATATTGTATTATTTTGAAAGGTCCGGGTTGTAGTGTGGTAGGAGCGCGTTGTTTTTGTGTGTGTGTGTTGTATTTGTGAAGCGGCGTGGCTGTGTCAGCGCGTTTGTTTTTATTCATATCTCCTCAGTCTCCGTGCCGCGGGCTCAGTGCTGCACGAGTGGCGGGTTTGCAGACAGATTGAGCTCGTGTTGAAAACATCTAGCGAGTAAATATTGTCTTTGGCGGTCTGGCTATTTTTGTCGTGCATGTTTTGTTTTGTTTTTTTCTATTCGTGAGACCGCGTGGAACTTAGAAGCTAGCAATCGGGTTAGTATTTTTTATATATAAACGAGATCAAATATATTTTAAGTATCAAACAATTATTATTTCACTGAGTGAAGTGCGTGCACGTGTACCGTAATGATTGTAAAAGTAGCGCTTTCCAAAACGTTCATACAGTGACTGCCATTTTCACACTTGCATGAACACACATGGAAACCGGCTTTCTGTCCTTCTTAATGTGTTTGAAATCATGTTTAAACATTCTTTCAATGGTGTATCTGTGTTGCCTTTACTAGTGTTATTCTGCAGGTATCATTTAAAACATTGAGGGAGACCTCAATTAGGAGGCTGTGTGGTCCAGTGGTTAAAGAAAAGGGCTTGCAAACAGGAGGTCCCCGGTTCAAATTCTACCTCAGCCACTGACTTATTGTGTGACCCTGAGCAAGTCACTTAACCTCCTTGTGCTCCGTCTTTCAGGTGAGACGTAATTGTAAGTGACTCTGCAGCTGATGCATAGTTCACACACCCGAGTCTCTGTAAGTCACCTTGGATAAAGGCGTCTGCTAAATAAACAAATAATAATAATTTAAAACTCGTGCTGTGGGACGTCACACAGGGTTTTTAATATTGCTAGGGGAAACAAACATGTTTTTATTTTGATGCAGGATATCTGGTACTACACGAGGTTACAATACGGGTTTATAAGCCTTGCTTTCAGACAGTGTTGCACTTCCTTGATCACCTGGGGGGTGAAATTGTCCCCTCCCCTTGAATGGCTTCTTTCACAGTATCTTAAACTGTATTCTTGTAATCTCATAGTACAGTATACATTTGTTTAAGTGAACTAAAGCACATGTAAAAACATTCTCTGTTCTCCTTGAACTAAACAAACACTTTTTCAGATCTGAAGAGCAGAAAGGACACATTCACTGAGGAGACGGTCAGAGCGAGTGACTGGAGCACTAGAGCCGTGCTGCACATCCCACTGACAAGACCTGAAGTAAGCGTCTCTCTCTCTATTCATTACACTTCAATTAGCTTCATGCTGGGTCTATATTGTCTCATTGTAACTGAGTGTGTCAGAGCAGTCAGTGTGTTCCTTGTATTGTCTCATTGTAACTGAGTGTGTCAGAGCAGTCAGTGTGTTTCTTGTATTGTCTCATTGTAACTGAGTGTGTCAGAGCAGTCAGTGTGTTCCTTGTATTGTCTCATTGTAACTGAGTGTGTCAGAGCAGTCAGTGTGTTCCTTGTATTGTCTCATTGTAACTGAGTGTCGGAGCAGTCAGTGTGTTCCTTGTATTGTCTCATTGTAACTGAGTGTGTCGGAGCAGTCAGTGTGTTCCTTGTATTGTCTCATTGTAACTGAGTGTGTCGGAGCAGTCAGTGTGTTCCTTGTATTGTCTCATTGTAACTGAGTGTGTCGGAGCAGTCAGTGTGTTCCCTTGTATTGTCTCATTGTAACCGAGTGTGTCAGAGCAGTCAGTGTTCCTTGTATTGTCTCATTGTAACTGAGTGTGTCGGAGCAGTCAGTGTGTTCCTTGTATTGTCTCATTGTAACTGAGTGTGTCAGAGCAGTCAGTGTGTTCCTTGTATTGTCTCATTGTAACTGAGTGTGTCGGAGCAGTCAGTGTGTTCCTTGTATTGTCTCATTGTAACTGAGTGTGTCGGAGCAGTCAGTGTGTTCCTTGTATTGTCTCATTGTAACTGAGTGTGTCAGAGCACTCAATGTGTTCCTTGTATTGTCTCATTGTAACTGAGTGTGTCGGAGCAGTCAGTGTGTTACTGGGCAGGATTGTAATTGTGTGCAATGCTTTGTTTATTATTGTGACATTTTTGCTTAATATTACAGAAAGAAACACATCTGAAAGGCTAAGAGTTTAGCACAAGAATGCACGTTACAGTACAATTAATCTCTGTTGTGACAGATTAAAAAGGGCAGTTCACTTGCTTTTAAATTAATTTCAATAGATCTCTTTTCCATGACTCATTTGCAACTGTTTAAGTGAACAGTACTATGCAAGTTATTGCTCTGCACACAGAGGTGCCTCAAATCAATACTATGTGTTATTGCTTGCACACAGAGGGTGCCTCAAATCAATACTATGCAAGTTATTGCTGTACACACAGAGGTGCCTCAGATCAATACTATGTATTATTGTTCTGCACAGAGGTGCCTCAAATCAATACTATGTGTTATTGCTCTTGCACACAGAGGTGTCTCAAATCAATACTATGCAAGTTATTGCTGTAACACAGAGGTGCCTCAAATCAATACTGTGTTATTGCTCTGCACAGAGGTGCCTCAAATCAATACTATGCAAGTTATTGCTGTACACACAGAGGTGCCTCAAATCAATACTATGCAAGTTATTGCCTGCACACAGGTGTCCTCAAATCAGTACTATGCAAGTTATTGCTCTACACACAGAGGTGCCTCAAATCAATACTATGTGTTATTGCTGTACACAGAGGGTGCCTCAAATCAATACTATGCAAGTTATTGCTCTGCACACAGAGGTGTCCTCAAATCAATACTATGTGTTATTGCTGTACAGACAGAGGTGCCTCAAATCAATATTATGCAAGTTATTGCTCTACACACAGAGGTGCATCAAATCAGTACTATGCAATTGTTATTGCACTTGCAATACATACAGATGTGTGCCTCAAATCAATACTATGCGTTGTTATTGCTCTGCACACAGAGGTGCCCTCTCAAATCAATACTATGTGTTATTACCTGGGTAACACAGAGGGGGTCTCAAATCAATACTATGCAAGTTATTGCTCTACACACAGAGGTGCCTCAATCAATACTCATGCAAGTTATTGCTGTGCACAGAGGTGCCTCAAATCAATACTGTGCAAGTTATTGCTCTACACACAGAGGTGTCTCAAATCAATACCATGCAAGTTATTGCTGTACACACAGAGGTGCCTCAAATCAATACTATGCAAGTTATTGCTCTACACACAGAGGTGTTCTTAAATCAATACTGACAAGTTATTGCTGTGCACACAGAGGTGCCTCAAATCAATACTATGCAAGTTATTGCTTTGCACACAGAGGTGTTCTTAAACTATGTGCAATACTATGCAGAGCTATTGCTATACAGTACACACAGAGGTGCCTCAAATCAATACTATGCAGTTATTGCTCTGCACACAGAGGGTGCCTCAAATCAATACTATGTGTTATTGCTCTGCACACAGAGGTGTTCTCAATAAATCAACACCAATGCAAGTTATTGCTGTACACACAAGTGCCTCAAATCAATACTGTGCAGATTGTTGCTCTGCACAAGTGCCTCAAATCAATACTATGCAAGTTGTACTCTACAGTGCCTCAAATCAATACTGTGCAAGTTATTGCTCTGCACAAGTGCCTCAAATCAATACTATGCAAGTTATTGCTCT